>JAKOGI010000868.1:0-380000 GCA_029747015.1 Carnegiea gigantea | reverse complement strand
CAAGATGGACTATTATAATATAACTCAATATACTCAAATTGAGCTTTTGTCTTTCACCAAAAATACCCAATGTCTATGAGCTGCGACATTGAATAGTCAATGACATTACCACTGACATTGACGGGGTCTTTGCCTCTCTACACTATCCATAGACAACCCCACTATCCTACCTAATAGTATGCACGCTTGCCTGTTCCAAAGTGAAATATCTATCTTTCTCGTCTTGGCTTGCATAAGAGGGAAGATGTAAAAAGTGAAGTGATATATGTCTTCCTGCAATGCATTTTTTAAGTGATGTGTTTTGACTTAAAACTTATATCATCATATTGAATTAAAAGAATGATAAGATTATATAGTAGAATCACTTATAAAATATATAAAATCAACTTTTGATCGATCATTTTTAACAATCATAAAATTACACGTATGACATGTTGTTGGGAGTAGTGTTGATCTAACTATTACATCATCTTCAACTTGTCGGCATTGTAGATGAATACCAAGTTTGTGCAATTGATATTTAATTAAATTATTAAAAATTTGGTAATTTTAAATCATATAACTTATTAATTTAAATCAAAATGTGACACTTAATAAGTATCTTGTTACAAGACATATATTACCACCCAAATTGCTCCATGAATCCCTTTGTCAATTGCCCAAGGTAGCACCTACCATGATGCAAATGGGTGATGTCATGGGGCGTGCTTGCTTATGTGCACATTTATGAACTTGGTTACGCTCATCCTTATTAGATTAAAGATGTCATGTTCAGTTATGGAATAGCCAGAAAATTAGGGAGATGGGCCAGGAGGCTGTTAGTGCCAAACACAATTTTGTGAAATTGGGCACGCCTTTCTAATGTGTTTTGTTATTTCTCACACACTATGCGACGAAACTTATCAAAAGGTTAGCATTTCTCATGAATATCTATCAAACATGCTAATTAGATATATAGGTCTAATGGACCTTTTACCTCCACTTAAATCCCTTCTGCCCAGCCCACACCTTTCTTTCTTGAATCAAGTGCGATATTTTGCTCTGTCTTCATATCTAAATTGAGTTTGAATTATGATAATTTAATAAAACCCGTAATAACATATTCCTCTTTCAAGATCAATTTTCCTTACTAACGTAGAGTTTTTAACTTTTTTGTGTTGTATGGTTTGATGAGTCAATTTTTTTGAAACCTATGATTTTTACATTAATTTTATAGTGCATTTCTTACTGAAAGTGAGAAAATATAATGATTGTTACAGCTTTTAACATTTGTCTTTGTTTTACTTTGTTGGAAAAAACCCACCTAACCTTCCATCTCCCTTTTACACCACAGTTACCACCACTCGTGGGAGGAGTTATGTAGGGGCAATGGACGTCAATTGACACCTCAACGTTTTGGAGAAACAAATTTAAATATTGAAAGTTTTGGAGAGATGTGTGTGTGTGTGCGTGTGTGCGTGTGTGCGCGTGTGTGCGTGTGTGTACATGTGTGTGTATATATACACATATATATACACACACACACACACACACACACATATATATATATATATATATATATATATATATATATATATATGTATACAATATTATATATATGTATACATATGTGTGTGTATATATATATATATATATATATATATATATATTATATATATGTATGTATGTATGTGTGTGTGTGTGTGTGTATATATATATATATATATAATATTATATATATATATATATATGTAGGTACATGTGTGTATATATATATATATATATAATATATATATATATATATATATATATATATATATATATATATATATATATATATGTATGTATATATTATTTAGTTTGCATATAAAGCAAGAAGCGGCCATTGCTCCAGTGAGGTGAGATGCTTGGATGTTGCATGCAGAGCAGGGAGTTGTGTGTTCAAGTTAGTGCAATTGCATTTTTGTGAGTCTTTTTTAAATAATACACATATTATTTGCCTATATATTATTTAGTTTGCATAAATAATAGTAAGTGGCCAATGCTTGAGTGGTGTGAGATGCTCGGGTGTGGGTTGTGTAAGGGTGTAGGTTATGTGTTCGGACTAGCATAACTACAATTGTATAGTTGTTCTTAAAATAAGATATTTACACATTTTGTGTCATAAAAAAATGTGGTAGAAAATGTATTAAAAAATTAGAGTGCAATTTAAATAAACATTAGTTGTACTATATCGTATAGTTCGATGCCCCAAGATTTGAGCCCTAACCCTACCGCTGCTTACTGGAATTAATGCATATTTACGAAATTGTGATTATTTGATAAAAGTGTTCAAAATATAATGTTGATGTTTTTGACCACCACAACTCTTAATTAGCTTGAGTTGTATCAATAAAAAAATATGAATTTACACAATTAGTTGTCCGACCTCCATTTTCTATCACATAACGCGATTAATCATTCAACCCAATATCAATCTTATTTGGAACTGGAATCAAATCACAAACATGGTTGAAATATAGGATCCCAAATACCAACCTAGCCGATTTATTTACAAGGAAAAGTCTGGCCTAATGTAAACCCATATTGCGTGATCCATTGCCAGCCTAGCCGGATCACGATTCAAAGTCAGTTAGAATAAGAATTCAATAAAAGCGAATTGGCGAAATGCAAGAAATTACAGTCATAATTGTTGAATATATTAGTGACTAAATGTTTTGATGAAACACAAAATTATCTTAAAGCTAGAAATTGAAAGATTAAGGACAATCATACAAAGCCCATTCTAAACGTGTAGCCAAATATGAAAGGTAATCGGCATAATTAACTAATTGGACATATTAAGGTATGCATGCACTTGATTGGTTAAACACAAAACCCACACACGTGAAGCACCTAGGGGAAGAATATGCATATAATATTATTTGACTGAGGCAATCATGAAAATTGGCTGGCACTTCAAAAATAGATCTTCAAATATTAAGAAAATCAATTTTAGGTGATATGATAGCCAAACCAAATAATATGAGTATCTCTTAAATATTTAGCACATTTTCAAATTTGCAAGACATTCATAAAAAGACTATGTGCAATCCTTTGGTTTTGGAAATTATGGCTGTGACATTTCAGAAAGAATATCATGCAGCACGTCACAGAAAATTGGCAAGAAAATCAAAAGAGATACTGTCAACCGGAAGTCAAGGCCCTGGAAATCAGCATCAGTGCAATCTGATCAAAACTTCCTTTTCGGTGCTCATCCAGAACTGCTTATAAATAGATGACCAAATGGAGAACGAAGGAGTAGAAAAGCAAGTGTGAAAAATAGCATTGAGAACATTTCTTCTGTCATACTGAGCCAGTGAACGAAAAGAGAGCATTGAACTTTTACGTCAAACTGCTGTACCAAATATTTTTAGTGACTAAGTGTTGTGGTTATTTTTGAGGAAATTATTAAGGAGTGAACTTGTGAGTTGGTGTGAGGTCACAACTTCACCCTTAAATCAGTGGTTGATTTAAGCATTCGAGATATCTAGAGTGAGATAGCTCTGAGGGACTGTAAAGTGTTCATCTTAATAAAAAATTAGAGAGTTAAATCCTAGAATTAGATAACTGACAGGGACTTAAGTCTGATTGAGGCCCAACCTCGTTAAAAGATCGCTGCATTCTATCTTCATTTACTTTCTGCACTTATCATTCAATTTTTAATTTGAATATTTATTTTAGTACAAGCACCCTATTCACCATCTAGGGCGATCCGATTCTTCAATTGGTATCAGAACCAGTCCCACACTCTTTGACCTAACAGTTGAGTGCATGATGATCATGGCATTCTCTGAAGATATCAATATTGAATGTCGATCCACTGTTAGACCTTCCCCAGTTAAAGGAACAAACTTTTCTTATTGGAAAAATGCCATACAAATTTTTATTGAATCTACTAACATGGAATTTGTGGGAAATTGTGAGAAATAGGCCCTACTCTATTCCTAAAATCAAAAATGACAAGGGTGAGATCATTGATAAGTCAAAGGACCAGTACACAAGTACTGATTGGGAAAAGCTCACCAAGAATTCAAAAGCTAAACACATCCTTTACTGTAGGTTACATGCTAATGAATATTACCCTATTTCTGCATGTGATACAGCTTAGCAAATCTGGAGCAAATTGATAGTTACCTATGAAGGGACAAGCCAAGCTCGTGAAACCAAAATGAATATGTTCATACATGAGTATGAACTATTCAAAATGCAAATCGATGAATCGATAAAAGATATATTTACCTGATTCACTAACATAACTAATAACCTAAAATCTCTAGGTAAGACGTACACTATTGAAGAAATGGTGAGAAAGATTCTTCGATGTATTCCGAAGAATAAGTGAGGACCAAAAGTTACGGCAATTGAAGAAGCCCAAGACCTCAAAAAACTAGAGTTAGACGATCTTCTAGGAAAACTCTCGACACATGAAATTCAACTTAGAGAAGATAAAGGAGAAAGCTCTAAGAAAAGGATAGCCCTCAAAGTTGCACAAGAAGATTCCACCTCTGAGGAAGAAGAAACTAACGATAATGACGAAGAGGCCTTCTCATTAATCGTCTGGGCTCTTAATAAAATAGGGTTAAAGAAAAAAATTTAATCAACGAGGTTTAACTCAAAAGGATCGTCGTCAAAAAGAAATGAATCAGTTCTTGTTATGGATGCGGTATGACAGGCCACTTGTTAAAGGATTGTCCAATCATCCACAAATGGGTGAATCACAAAGATTCAAGAAGAAGGAGCACAAAAGAGCAATGATCACAGCTTGGAGCAACAGCGACACTAGTGACAGTGAAAGCGATGAAGAGCATAATGCTAACATATGTCTCATGGCAAAAGAAGAACAAGAAGAGGAGCATAAAGTCACCAACGAGGTAGATATTGCAGCCCTTTTTGAATGTTCTAAAGAGGAATTAGTCAACGCATTGGTAAGTTTCACTAAATTAGAACAATGATACTCTTCTAAATATAAGAATCTTAAAAAGAATTTTCAAGAATTAAAACAAAAGAATGCAGATCTTGAAAAAGTAAACTACGAACTTTTTGACAAAATTAAAGACCTAGAAAATAAAAATGAAGAATTACAAGCCAAGCATAACAAAGATCACAAAATAATTCTAAAGTTTATGAAAGGTCAAGAAAACTTGGACAAACTACTATGTACCCAAAGAGCATCATTCAACAAAGAAGGAATTGGGTATAATCAATCCAACAAAAAGAAAACCTACAAAAATTTCTTTATAAAAACCACATCACATGAAGAAGAAATAAGAACATGCAATTACTACTCCAAAATTGGTCATACTGCCCAGTCATGCCCACTTAAAAAACCATCAAGTAGAGTCATTCAAGTATGGGTCCCTAAAGGAACAAGACTACCTAACATGGTAACTAATAATTTTGGAACTAGAGTTAATGCCAAAAGTAGCAGAAAGGTTTGATTTCTTGTTTTGCAGGTGCGCTTGAAATCCAAGAAAGACTTGTGGTACCTTGATAGCGAGTGTTCAAGACACATGAGCGGTAATGCCTCCCTGTTTACCGAAATCAAAAAGAAAGGACATGGGAGTGTTAAATGTGGCAACAAAGGTATAGGTAAAATAATTGGTGTTGGAAAAATCGGTAAAAATTCCTCCAACTCAATAGATAATGTTTATCTCGTCGATGGCCTAAAATTTAACCTTTTAAGCATATCTCAATTATGCGATAAAGGAAACCTCGTAACATTTGACTCTACCAACTGCACGGTAAAAAATAAACAATCAGGAAAAGTAGCCCTCCATGGACCCAGAATTGAAAATGTTTATGCCATATGCATTGATAACCTCCCATCTCAAAATCTATCATGCCTTAAAGTCTCACACCATGAGGATAATTGGTTATGGCATCGAAGGTTAGGCCCTGCAAGCATGCATACCATTAATAAATTAGCAAAAAGAGAATTAGTGTGAGGACTTCCCTCACATGCTCTTAAATATGACCATGTATATGATGCTTGTGCTAAAGAAAAACAAGTACGCGGCTCTTTTAAGTCAAAAAATAATATCAGCACGTCTAGACCATTAGAACTACTTCATATGGACTTATGTGGGCCCATACCTATAAAAACTCTAGGACATAGTCAATATATTCTTGTAATTGTCGATGACTATTCCCGTTTTACTTGGGTATCCTTTCTAAAAGAAGAAAATGAAGCATTCGAAGAATTTTCTAAACTTTGTAAACAATTACAAGTCTACAAAAACCCCTCCATCATTTTCATTAGAACCAATCATGGGAGAGAATTTGATCAAAGGGAATTTACTGAATTCTGGAGCAAGCACGGAATTGCTCACAACTTCTCGGCATCACGAACACCTCGACAAAATGGGGTAGTGGAAAGAAAAAATCACACCCTAGAGGACATGGCACGCACTGTGATGTGCGAAAGCAATGTTCCTCAAAGTTTTTGGGCCGAAGCAGTGAATACTGCAAACTATGTTCTGAATACATGTCTAATTCGACCAATCCTAAAAAGAACGCCTTACGAAGTATTTAAGAACAAACGCCCTAACATCTCCTATTTTAAGCCATTTGGATGTAAATGCTTCGTGCATAATAACAAAAAGAATAATTTAGGAAAATTCGATGCAAGAAGTGATGAAGGAGTGTTTGTGGGATATTCCATACACAGTAAGGCATATTGAATTTATAACAAACGCACCAAAACCATCGAGGAAAGTATTCATGTGATTTTTGATGAATCTAGTGTTGGGGTGTTAAGTGCCTCTATAATTCAGAATTTACACTTAAACAAGCATGGTGATGATGAAGAGGAAGCAATAAAAGAAGTAAATCATGCTGAAGAGCAACCACAAGTACTACAAGAAGATTCCTCCGCTTAAGGAGAAGAAGAGTCTACAAATGAAGAAAAATCCCTGCCTAATGCATCTTAACAAGAGGTAACCCACAAACAATTCAAGTATAAATCATCTCATCCAGTAGATAATCTATTGACAGATATATCCACAGGTATAAGAACCCGCTCATCCGTATGCAATTTTTGTGCATTCTTTTTAATTTGTATCACTTGTAGAACCAAAGAATCACTTAGAAGCACTACATGAAGCAAATTGGATAAACGCTATGCAAGATGAGCTAAATCAATTCGAAAGAAACTAAGTATGGACACTCACAACTCGACTCACCCAGTTATAGGAACTAAATGGGTATTTAGAAATAAATTGGACAAAACTGGCAATGTTGCAAGAAATACAATAAGATTAGTGGCTAAAGGATATAATAAAGAAGAAGATATCGATTTTGATGAAACCTTTGCCCCTGTTGCATGACTTGAAGCAATAAGAATATTATTGGCATTTGCATCATATATGAACATAAAACTTTATCAAATGGATGTAAAATGTGCATTCTTGAATGGATACCTATAAGAAGAAGTCTATGTCGAACAACCCTCCGGCTTTGAAAGTGCAAACTTTCCTAATCATATTTATAAACTTCAAAAGGCTCTTTATGGTTTAAAACAAACCCCTAGGGCTTGGTATGAGAGATTGAGTAAGTTTCTTTTAGAACATGATTTTAAACAGGGCCTTATTGATAAAACCTTATTTACTAAAACTATAGGTCATGACTTCATAATTATACAAATTTATGTTGATGATGTATTCTTTGGAGCTACTAACAACTCACTTCGTGAAGAATTTTCCAACCTTATGAGAAACGAATTTGAAATGAGCATAATAGGTGAATTAAATTTCTTTTTAGGACTTCAAATTAAGCAATGCAACGATGGCATTTTTATTAACCAAAGCAAATATGTAAGCAAACTACTCAAAAGGTACAAATTGGACTAAGCCAAACATGCTCAGACACCTATAGCTACAATTGAAAAGTTAGATCTTGATAAAGAAGGAAAACTGATTAGTGAGAAGATCTATCGAGGAATGATCGGTTCACTACTTTATTTGACCGCTAGTTGACCTGACATCATGTTCAGTGTATGTCTATGTGCTAAATTCAAGCGTCTCCTAAAGAATCCCATCTAACATGTGTAAAACGAATATTTAGATACCTAGCTGGAACTAAAAATTTAGGACTATGGTTTCCCCGAAGGGAAAATTTTTCTCTTGTTGGATATACTGACGTAGATTATGCAGGTTATAAAGTTGATAGAAAAAGTACTTCAGGTACTTGTCAATTTCTTGGGCCAAGTTTAGTATCTTGGCACTCCAAGAAGCATAACTCAGTTGCTCTCTCAACAGCAGAAGCAGAACACATCGCTACTAGTGCCTACTGTGCCCAACTCCTATGGATCAAGCGGCAATTACGGGACTTAGGTATTGATCTCAAAGGAGTTCCTATTAAATGCGACAATAAAAGTGCCATCAACATTACTAAAAATCCCGTGCAACACTCATGCACTAACCACATTGAGGTAAGACACCACTTTATTCGTGGTCATGTTGAACAAGGTGATGTCACTTTGGAATTTGTGCCCACAGAATCTCAATTAGTTGATATTTTCACCAAACCTCCAAATGAGGAGAGATTTAATTTTATTCGTCATGAACTTGGAATGATAAACACAGATGTATAAATTAAGGGGAGCCCTCTCTTGTGACTAACTCGATTCATGAAGCTTACTACAGGCATAATTAATTCTTAAAAGAGGAAATGGAGCTCACTACAGTAGCCAGTCACTATAAATTAGGTACGCTCCTATGTACTACTAGACTCCATTGTGCTGGCTTGAAAAATAATTCAATGCCATAATATTAGTCTAGAACAAAATAAATTGAGCAAATTCAATTAGAGGAAAATTAATCTATAATTTCTCCTCTTGTCGATTACCAACAGGAATTAGTCATTTTCAAAATTAAATCTCATAACTCTTCTCACCTGACAAAGCCAAACTGTATTCCCTTGACATTCCATACCCAAGCAATTGCACTCCAATTTGCCAAAACAACACCAAAACCCCAAAAAAAAAAAAAAAAAAACAACCTTGTCCAAATTATGGAAACATAGCCTTAACTTGACCAAAATTGACCCACCAAAAAAGGGCTAAAGACATTCTCTCTCTTGCTTTCCTCTTTCCCTCCCACACTCTCTCTCCTCCATTCGAACCCTTCTCCATTCTTTCTTCCTCTTCACGCTTCATCCTTATGAAATTCCCCAGATCTTGCCCACCAAATCTTTCCAAAATCCACTCCAAATCCTACCTTTAGCTTGAATTCCTAGTTCACAACCGTCAATTCTACTATAAAGCTTTTCCTTCTCACCTTCCCTCTCATCCTCCATCGCTAATCCCTTTAACCCATAACAATGGCACCCAAGAGCAAGTCTCCAAAATGTGGCTCCATTACCCCAAGCCTCGAAAAACCATCACTAAAACTGGGCCTATTCGCCAGAGTGCACGAATCTTGGTCCGACCACAACCCACTCCTCTGCTAACCGCTAGTGACCACCTCACCATCTCTGATGCAAGCTCCGACACCACTCGCCTATCACCATCACCACCTACGTCTCCCCTCACCTTAAGCATTCGAAGGGCAGTTGACAGCTTCACCACCTCCTCCACTCCACCGTCTGTCGCCCGTTGCTTACCTACAGTCACGCCCCCCAGCCGTTCTCCTCAGTCTCCTCCTCCCACTACTAGGGTTATCCCTCCATCTTGGTTAAACTCTACACTTGCTCGGGATAAATTTCTTTCTCGTTTTGTCAATCGTTCGGTTCATGCTTGTTAAAGGGTGGATGTTGAATCATTCAAAATTGAAAACTTGGGATTTGTTGACTATCTCTTGAGGAGCTCTTGTGGACAGTTGCTAACTTTAGGTGATGAGTACTACCCCCAACTTGTTCGCATGTTTTATGCCAATCTTAGGGTTGCTAAAGTCGGGTCATTTATCACTCTTGAATGTCAAGTGAAATATACCCGCTTTACCTTAATTGAGTCTGACCTCAACAAGATTCTTGGCTTACCCACTGTCACACAACCCAACTTTTCCACCACCGACCATAGACGTCGCTGTCTAGCAGAATTTGCCACTCTTCCTCCCTCCTCACAAAGCCCTAACCTTTCTTACTTGATCCTTCACCATGACCCTCACCTCCTCTACTATGTTTTGGTTCACACCATTCTGCCCAAACCCAACTCCACTAACAGTTTGAATAACAAGACTTTAGAACTCCTTTATCTTCTAATGACTGGCAAACCCGTCAATTATGCTTGGTACATCCTCAGTCATATGGCCAAAATTGGTTCCATCATGTGCCCTGCCCCTCTGGCCTACTCCAACCTCCTGACCTTGGTATTTAATCACCTTGGTGTTCCCCTTAAGCATGAAATCTGTGAGTCCAGACCCCTTCCTGTCATAACTCCGCTATCCCTAAAAAATATTCAGTTCTTCTAGATAACTCCTAGAGTTTGGAAATTTATCGAAGATATGACTCCTAAAGAAAAGAAGCTTGTCTCCCTTCATTTTACCAAGCATGTTAAGCCTCGCCAAATCTCTTCCTCTACCACTCTTCCACCTTCCCTCCTAGATCATATCTTGTCCCTCGATGAGTGAGTCTATGAACTTCAAGACTCGGCGGATAGACTCGATTACATCTTCGTCCAGCACACTGACACCATGGATGGCATTGCCCACAATCAGGCCATCCTGAATAATACTCTCACTACTCTCTAGTCGTCTCTCACAAATCAACTCACTACTCTTCATCAAAAAGTGGATGAACTCCTTCAGTTAAGCAGCGTCACTCACCATTGCGCGCTCAAGGTTGTTCCTCTATCTGCCACCGAACAAGTCAAGTGTGCCAACTCTGCCACTCATCTCATCAGAGTTGCCAGCAAGCCATCCTCGTCCCAGAACTAATTCACTCTCCTTCCTCCCTCCTTTTCTTCTGAGCTGTTGGTATGCTTAGACATACAAATTTTGCCTCGCAGTTCTCATTTTTGATGAAAGAGGGGAGAAAAATATGTTATGTTCCCTTATATGTTCTCTTATGGTTAGCCAGTAGAAATTATGCTATCTTATGTTAACTTGTTATCTTAGTACTTATGTTAGCTAGTAGTAGCTTCATGATTAGCCTCTAGGGCGATCTTATGATATTCCACTAAGTCATGCTATTACAACTATGTTATCACATCTTTATGCATCCTGATTATTGTTGAACGGTAAATTTACCCATTTTACGTGCTTCTTTCACCCACCTTTTACTCGTATAATAACTTTATTTTATAGGATTTTACCTTGTTTTATTTATGTTTTGTAGGAAATAACTCCAAATCAAGCAAACGTCGCGAAAAGGGACGAAAATGGGACAAAACGAAGAAAAACAGCGAAAACCGGCAAAAACCAGCAAAACCGGACAAACCGGGGGGAGGCGGCACCGTGCCACAGCAATGTGGCACGGTGTGGCCGTGCCACTTAGCACGGCTGTGCCACTAAGCACGGGCAGGCCGTGCCACATGGCACGCCCGTGCCACCTCCCCAGATTCGTCGCGGCTTCGGTTTTCTATTTAAATCCGTCCGGGCGTCTGTTTGTGGGGGGTCGCTCGGGGGTTCTTCCAAGCGATTTCTTAGAGTAGTTTTAGTTTACGTTTTAGTCAATAAAAACCTCAATAGGAGGATTAGATTAGGATTATAGTTTGTATTTTGGGATTCAAGCTTGTGGATTTCAAGTTCTTCGATCAATTCAAGCATAAGTTTCCCTCTTCCTTTTCTCTATTTATTTCATTGTTGTTCTTATTCATGTTTTGCCATTTTAATTCTTATTTTTGCTTTGTTTAGTTTATATGTTTAGTTTCTGTTGCTAATTCATGTTATTTAGTAATTTAGATTCGTTTTACCTCATTGTCTTTGTTTTTGTTCTTCAAGTTTATGTTCTTATTTGTTAGTTTAGGTTTCCTTGTGTTTGTGATGTTTTGTGGGTAGATTGTGTTGGCTTGGGTTGTGATTAGCCTTTTGATGGCTAATTAATCTTGTATTTGGCCTAATCATACCCAATCTATGCTTAGAACCTAGAGTTTTCCTTCATGCCCGCCAAGTGTTCGATGAAATGCCTGAGAGGGTTTTCATCCATATTTTTGGGCGATTGACTTATGCTGAGAGGTGAGGTCAATTTGCTAGTGTGGGAGAGGGAATGGCCGAATTCGGGACACGAAAGTAGTATCCGAATCGAGTTAGGTCCGGGGTTGCTAGTTTTGTGGTCTAATTCGACTAACCCCACGAAAGTGGGTGGTTACTCGAATTAGACTAGCTCATGACCCTTGAGAGAGGGCTTGGGTGGTCTTTGATGGTGCAACCGACCATCTCTTGTACATAGTGTAATTTAGGTAGGTTAGGACTCGTCTTGGTTAGTTGGTTCACTCATTGGTAAAATCACAATTCCAAGTCGCTTGTTTCTGTGTTTGTAGCGTAGTTTAGCTCTTCACTCCTTCACCCTTCGATCTCGCCTAGATTGAGACGCTCTAGTGAACTCTGGTAGTTGGAAACACAATTCCCTGCGGACGACACCCCAAGTACTCAACGATACACCTTGCACTTGGGGTTTATAAATATTAAAACTCTGTTTTTCTTGCAACAAGTTTTTGGCGCCGTTGCCGGGGAATTGGCGTTTTTCAATATTAGGGTTTACTTCAGCATTCGAGGCTAGGCCTTTTGAAAATCCAAAAAAAAAAAAAATTTCAAAAAAAAAAATTTCAATGGCAATTTTCCATTTTCCCCAATGTGAGCAGGAACTATTTTACCGTTATTGGGATCGTTTACGTGCTTATCTTGCTCAATGTGCTTCTTGTGGATGTTTATATGGGAAATGGGAAATATTGTATGTCGTTGATGAGGGTGTGAATTGTGAGACCCGTGCTCTTTTGGAGCATTGGGATTTCTATGCTCGAAATGTTGATGAAGCTTGGGAATTACTTGAGTGGTTGGCTTGGGATACTTATGAATTTGAAACTAGTTGTTCTGATTCTTATACCCCACCCCCTTGCATCCCTAATTATGCCTCTCCTGTGTGCAAAATTTGCTATTGTCCCGACCATACCAGTAATTCTTGTCCCTATTATATTTCTAATGAAGGCTTTGCTAGACTTAGTAATATGATAGAGACAATGAAAAGGCAACAAGTTGAGTTTGCTGAGTTTGTTAATAAAATGCGGGAGTATGACCTATCACCCGAGACTGACCCTAGTTCTAATGCTCCTAGACTTGATGTCAATCTGTGTGATGATGGTGCATCTTTTCCTCCTCTAGAGTCCGGACTAGAGGACGTACTTGACCCTCCCTTAACCACTTCACTCACTGTTGCTTCATCCTTTCCTAATACCCTTTGGGACAACACTGCGCTTATCATGACCTTTCCTGATACACCTTCCCCTTTAGCTCAGTCGACGGAGTTCGAGGTAGGTGAGACCTTTGGCGTTAGCGCTAGTGTTGAGGAGGATGATACTTGGTCTGAGTCCGACAATGTTTCTATTGAGGTGCATACTTTTTATGGGACTCCCACAGGGACTTCATGCATGGATGTTGTGGTTGCAGGGCCAACTACTCCTGATTTTATTGATAATATATCCCTCACCTCTCTTGATACATCCCATGCTTCCTATTCATGTTCACCACCCTCCCATTCCCCCAAGTGTTGTGATTTGTCACTTATCAATTCTCTTGTGATACTTGAGGGGAATGAGGCTGCCTGCCGTAAGTCTCTAGGTACTTTTAGAGGGTATGAGCCCCTCCTCGATCCTTATCGTCCGTACCTAGAGGGCATGCCTGGAGAAATCGCGTTGACTATTGCATTTGATTTTTCTGCTGATTTCTCACAGGTATTTGGTGAGTTTAAGAGGGCACTAACTTTGTTTGCTCCATCTTTGCCAGTGTTCCCTTACTCACACCATTCTGAGCTACATGCAGCTATGCATGATAAGCTCCTGCGAGCTTTGACTGCATCCGAGCTGACGACTCGCATCTTGAGCGGCAAGGAGTGGCTGATGCTCCTTAAGTCGTCATGGAATAGTTCGGGTACATTCAGTACCCGACCTGGTATACTCGTTCTCACTCTTCTCCCCCCTTCTTTTTATTTTTATTTTTCTTTTCTTTCTTTTTGTTCTTGTTTAGTGGTAAATATTAGGATTGTGTTTTTGTTGGTGATCATCTAGTGGTGAAATTTGGTTGTTGTTGAGTCGTTGTTGGCTATGATCACCAATTTTGTGTTTTTGTGGATTTTTATTGTGTTGTGATGGGTGGTGTTGTTGGATTGGTCTATATTTATTTTTGGTGGTGTTAGTTTGTATTTATGTGTGATCGTGTTGTTGTTTTGGGTGAGCTTGTGTTTTTGGGAGAGTGTGTTAGCTTGTGTATATTTTTGTCGTCTTTTGTTTTTCTTGTATTTGATTTTGTTTTCTTTATTTTTGTATGTTGGTGATGACTCATAGCTCCCAATGAGGACATTGTGAGATTTAGGTGTGGGGGTGGGGTCATCTCCCATTTTTCTTCTTATTTTTGTGAAATTTTTTCATTTTTGTATAACTTTTTCATTTTTTCTCCTTTTTGTACAAATTTTTCTTTTCTTTTTGCATTTAGGGGAGTTTTGTACTATTTTGATCAGCCTTGATCCCTGATACCTTGACTGTTAGCTCGTATATAAGTATAATGTGTATGATAGATATTCATCCCCAATCTGTCGTTTTAGACCTCAGTTCTAACCCCAACAGTCCATCGTAATTTTGCAATCCAGTCCTGAATTCATGTATTGTCATCATCCTGAATTCTTAGTCTTCCACGATCGACTCTCCCATTGTCTACTGCACAGTTCCCTTTATATGTGCTGGCACCCCCCTTTCTTTTTCCAAAACAAAAGCAAAAACAAACAAATTCAAGCGCTACTGGGTGTATCCCTTTGAGGCGTGACATGAGTTTGTATTGAAAAAAATAATAATGGAAAGAAAAGAAAGTGGGGAAGAAAAGAGTTGGAAATGACAAGTACCCCTTTGAGGCATGCGCTACTGGGTGTTACCCTTTGAGGCAATACAGCTACTGGGGAAGCCTGCTTTCTATGCTAGCCAATCAAAAAGGTAGCTTATGTCAATTGCGTGGGATTAAGTTTGGTTTTGGTAGGCTTAGTTTCAGGGTGATGATATACTTGCACACTAGGCACCAGGATGGATTCAATGTTCTCATGCGTCGTGGGGTGAAAAGCTGATGTCTGGATGCCATTCTTTGGGATGATGTGTCCTGAAATGCATATAATGCCTGTGTACAGACTGATATTTGAGCTATTAGGTGGTTTTGGTTGATCCGAACATGTACAGTTCACTCTGATGTATATATTTTATTTTGTCATTTTCATTTTTCGATTTTTGTTTCTCTTTTCTTTGTTTTTCCTTTTTGAGATTTTGTGGGTATATCTTCTGCAAACCCTCACGAGACCTTACTCGTCCACTTGGGGTGACCAAGGGGTTTAAAGGGCTTGTTGCATACGCTAAATGCAACCGTGATTCCTACGAAAGTGAGTTAGTTGTTTACTTTAGTTTTTCTTTTATTTTGCTCGAGGACGAGCAAAAGATAGGTGTGGGGGTGTGTTGAACGGTAAATTTACCCATTTTACGTGCTTCTTTCACCCACCTTTTACTCGTATAATAACTTTATTTTATAGGATTTTACCTTGTTTTATTTATGTTTTGTAGGAAATAACTCCAAATCAAGCAAACGTCGCGAAAAGGGACGAAGATGGGACAAAACGAAGAAAAACAGCGAAAACCGGCGAAAACCAGCAAAACCGGACAAACCGGGGGGAGGCGGCACCGTGCCACAGCAATGTGGCACGGTACGTGCCATGTGGCACGGCCGTGCCACCTCCCCAGATTCGTCGCGGCTTCGGTTTTCTATTTAAGTCCGTTCGGGCGTCTGTTTGTGGGGGGTCGCTCGGGGGTTCTTCCAGGCGATTTCTTAGAGTAGTTTTAGTTTACGTTTTAGTCAATAAAAACCTCAATAGGAGGATTAGATTAGGATTATAGTTTGTATTTTGGGATTCAAGCTTGTGGATTTCAAGTTCTTCGATCAATTCAAGCATAAGTTTCCCTCTTCCTTTTCTCTATTTATTTCATTGTTGTTCTTATTCATGTTTTGCCATTTTAATTCTTATTTTTGCTTTGTTTAGTTTATATGTTTAGTTTCTGTTGCTAATTCATGTTATTTAGTAATTTAGATTCGTTTTACCTCATTGTCTTTGTTTTTGTTCTTCAAGTTTATGTTCTTATTTGTTAGTTTAGGTTTCCTTGTGTTTGTGATGTTTTGTGGGTAGATTGTGTTGGCTTGGGTTGTGATTAGCCTTTTGATGGCTAATTAATCTTGTATTTGGCCTAACCATACTCAATCTATGCTTAGAACCTAGAGTTTTCCTTCACGCCCGCCAAGTGTTCGATGAAATGCCTGAGAGGGTTTTCATCCATATTTTTTGGGCGATTGACTTATGCTGAGAGGTGAGGTCAATTTGCTAGTGTGGGAGAGGGAATGGCCGAGTTCGGGACACGAAAGTAGTATCCGAATCGAGTTAGGTCCGGGGTTGCTAGTTTTGTGGTCTAATTCGACTAACCTCACGAAAGTAGGTGGTTACTCGAATTAGACTAGCTCATGACCCTTGAGAGAGGGCTTGGGTGGTCTTTGATGGTACAACCGACCATCTCTTGTTCATAGTGTAATTTAGGTAGGTTAGGACTCGTCTTGGTTAGTTGGTTCACTCATTGGTAAAATCACAATTCCAAGTCGCTTGTTTCTGTGTTTGTAGCGTAGTTTAGCTCTTCACTCCTTCACCTTCGATCTCGCCTAGATTGAGACGCTCTAGTGAACTCTGGTAGTTGGAAACACAATTCCCTGCGGACGACACCCCAAGTACTCAACGATATACCTTGCACTTGGGGTTTATAAATATTAAAACTCTGTTTTTCTTGCAACAATTATATCCCCATTTCGATGTGCTCTATCATATTGAAAGAACTCACTATATCGCATTGCCATCTTTTAATCGATTAAACTTGCATAAGCTAATTTTAGCTTTCATCAAAAAGGGGGAGATTGTTGAATATATTAGTGAGTAAATGTTTTGATGAAACACAAAATTATCTTAAAGCTAGAAATTGGAAGACTAAGAACAATCATACAAAGCCCATTCTAAACGTGTAGCCAGATATGAAAGGCAATCTGCATAATTAACTAATTGGATATATTGAGATATGCATGCACTTGATTTATTAAACACAAGACCCGCACACATGAAGCACCCAAGGAAAAAATATGCATATAATATTATTTGACTGAGGCAAATCATGGAAATTGCTTGGCACTTCAAAAATAGATCTTCAAATATTAAGAAAATCAATTTTAGGTGATATGATAGCCAAATCAAATAAGATGAGTATCTCTTAAATATTTAGCACATTTTCAAATTTGCAAGACATTCATAAAAAGACTATGTGCAATCCTTTGGTTTTGGAAATTATGGCTGTGACATTTTGAAAAGAATATCATGCAGCACATTACAGAAAATTGGCAAGAAAATCAAAAGAGATATTGTCAATCGGAAGTCAAGGCCCTGAAAATCAGCATCAGTGCAATCTGATCAAAACTTCCTTTTTGGTGCTCATCCAGAACTGCTTATAAATAGATGACCAAATGGGGAACGAAGGAGCAGAAAAGCAAGTGTGAAAAATGACATTGAGAACATTTCTTATGTCATACTGAGCCAGTGAACGAAAAGAGAGCATTGAACTTTTATCTCAAACTGTTGTACCGAATATTTTGATGACTAAGTGTTGTGGTTATTTTTGAGGAAATTATTAAGGAGTGAACTTGTGAGTTAGTGTGAGATCACAACTCCTTCCTTACTTAAATCAGTGGTTGATTTAAGCATTTGGGATCTCTAGATTGAGGTAGTTCTGAAGGATTATGAAGTATTCATCTTAATAAAAAAAGTAGACAGTTAAATCCTATATTTGTATAACTCTAGGCGGGAACTTAAACCTTATTGAGACCCAATTTTGTTAAAATATCGCTGCATTCTATCTTTATTTACTTTACGCACTTGTCATTCAATTTTTAATTTGAATTTTAATTTAGTGCAATTACCCTATTCACTTCCCTCTAGGGTGATCTGATTCTTGAATAATTATATATTATTATAGAGTAATATTATTACGAAAAAGAGGTGGATTCAGCGTAGGTGTAATGATGTCACTCGATACCTCTCCCAAAATAATAACCTAATATGTGGCCAAAATCAAAAAATTAGAAGTGTATTATAAATAAAAGATGAGGCACATGAGAAAATGAAATTGCCCCTAGCCCAGCGATTTTCAGGCATGCGCTTTACCCGGCAAGCGCCACGTGGTCGTAGGTTTTTGATTTTTTTTTTAATTTTCTTTGTTTTCGACACCTCTCTAATATTTCTAGCTTTGCCATTGGCAGAGAACCCATCATCGAGCATGTCGGCCACCAACGATCAGTCAATCGATCGTGCATCGGTCGCCCCTCCTCCTTCTCGTTGCTCGTGGGTTCTTGGGAGGGGGTGGCGCTTAGAAGGAGAGAGGGTCGGAATTGAGTTTTCCTATATATATATATATATATATATATATATATATATATATATACACAAAATGATAAATGTCTTACTATAAGATACTTAAAAAGTATTTTGTTTTATTCTAAAGATCAAATTTTAATATTTTTAAATTGAAAAAATGGGTATGATTGAATAGCGAAAGCATATTACAACTAATAAATTATATGAAATCATCTTTTATCCATAATTTATTATAATTCTAAAATATGCACATCATATACCCTCATAAATAGGGCTGATACGGTAAATGTATCATTTAATACTTTGTTGGTATAGTCAACGAATATTTAAATTTAGTAATTTGTAACTAAGTATAATTGTTGAAGATTTTGTGATTTTAAATTATAAAATATGTTAATTTAAGATGAGATAAGACCATTAAAAATATCTTGCGGTAAGACATATATCATCACTAAAAATTTACATACAAACGAAAGCCAATGATAAGGAAAAACGTGAATGTAATAAACAATTAAATACTCTGTTGGCGTGTTTAAGCAAGAAATATTCGTCGATTGACTTTATTTTCCATTGACCTCCATTACCTCTCTACATTGTCCATGGACGGCTCCACTATCCTGTCTAATATTATGCCTTCATGTCCAAATTGAAATATTCATCATTCTCGTCTTGGCTTGCATAAATATGAAGATTGTAAAAAAGTGAAATGATAAAGGTTTTTCTAGAAAACAGTTCATAAGTGATCTGTTTTGACTTAAAAATTAAATTATCATGTATTTAATTAAAGATAATGATAAGATTAAATAATAGAATTGCTTATAAATTGTATAAAATCAACTTTTTATCAATCATTTTTAACAATCATAAAATTACGCGTACGGTATATTTGTTGTTAGGAACAAAATTGATTTGAGTATGCATTATCTTTAACCCGTACATCGGCATAGCAGACAAATACTAAATCTAGATGAATAATATAACTAGTTGAGAAGTGTCTTCTTACAAATTGATAACCATTTAAATTATTTAAAATTTGGTGATTTTAAGCAATATAACATATTAATTTAGGTTAAAATAAGACAATTAAGAAGTATCTTGCTACATAATACATATTACCATCCAAATTGCTCCATGGGAGTCCTTTTCAACCGCCCAAGGTAGCACATGCCGGGATGCAAATGGAAATGGATGATGTTAATTGACAACTTACGTCTAAGGCATGCTTGCTTACTTCCACATTTATGAACTCGATTACAGTATCACTACATTCATAATTGATTAGACGGAATCGCCAGAAAATTACGGAGATGGGGCAGGAGGCTGTTACTGCCAAACATAAATTTGTGAAATTCGGCATAAAAACAGTTTGCTGTTAACATAAAAAGTGAACACAACTCGAATTTATGAGTATGACATAAGGTTGGCGGCCTTCACTTCACATGCTCATGAGTTATGGCCCTTGGCATGAGGTGTACTAGATGCGGCGGGCTGCTCGGGGCGGGGATAGAAAACAAACAACGAGCATGCCTCCGCCTATCAAGACTTCTGAAAGCCGTGGACCTCGAGAGCTTGCAATT
Organism: Carnegiea gigantea; assembly: GCA_029747015.1. Classification (NCBI taxonomy): domain Eukaryota; kingdom Viridiplantae; phylum Streptophyta; class Magnoliopsida; order Caryophyllales; family Cactaceae; genus Carnegiea; species Carnegiea gigantea. Next base: position 359,829 of record JAKOGI010000868.1, on the reverse strand, counting down.
AATTTAACATCTTAAGACTGAACACGAGTAGAAAAGGTTTGTCCGAATCGCCAATTAGACGGAACAACATTATCGAAAAGTCTTGTTTGGCCATCATCGTTGCTGACCTTGAAGGAGAGAGATTGGCCATTAAGGTAAGCCAAGGACTGCCAATTAGCCCCAGTTTCTGGACATTGCCATCCAACCAGTCTTTGATCCCTTCACTGAGGCCGATTTGATCGATCCTGATCCTGCCACGTTGCTGATCAAGACCAGCTCAAAGCAATCCCGTCCGTTGATGGTGAATCTGACTCTTCCACTCTTCACGCAAGGCACCCTGTACGGACCAGTATTTGAAATTCAGTTTTACCTGTTTCTGCAGCTTCTATGTGTACAAAATTCACAGATATATATAAAGATTGAAATTGTCCACCTTTTTCATGTTTTTAAAAAGTCATTCTGTTAAACAGCTATTTTAGAACTTTGGTAGTATTATATTATTGTGCACTTAACAATATCTATATATAACCTGTTTTTACTTTTCCCTGTTTCGTTATGCGACGTTGTGTTACGAAAATGTGACAGGAAATCATCTCACTGAGATTGCATGTTCTGCCTACGTTTCTTCCAGAATGTAATAGAGTCGTTAGGAAGTGACAAAAAGACAGATGCTCATGTGTACAAAAGGTACAAAATGATACGGTCTGAGAATTATCGATCTTGTAAGTTCGTAGCACAAACACAAGACTTATATTCGTTTAAAAAAAAAAAAATAGCAGGCCTCATTTGCGAGAGTCTCAACTAAAATTTATTGTGAGATGCACATTTTTATAGTAATTTTTAATGAATATGAAGGATACCAATAATTTATTTTAGAGTAACTCCAATAACACTCACTACTCGATTAAATATTAGTCATCCGCTAATTAAGAAGACAGACTATAAATTCCTAGTTATTTCAGAACTTTCAAACAATCATTCTTAAAGAAGTTTGTCTCATACACCTAAGAATTTATATTTTCAAAACTGCCCTACCTGGTCGGTCCTAGCATGAGGAGAGGGGAAGGCAACACGTGTCTGAAGACTAAGATCTTGATATTGGAGGGTTTGGATGATGACATGCTATACTTGTTGGGCGTTAGACGATAATACTTTCAACTTTAAAACTTAGACGTCTATGAATTGTACTGTCAACCAACTTACTCTCTATGCTAAGACTTGAAGGTGTTTTAGCTTGGAGTAATGCAACAATATTATAATGGTGTGCAATTAATTGCAGATATCTAAAATAAAAATATCCAAACTTCGGTTAGCATATAAACAGCAAATAGAGCAATAGCATGGTGCAAATATGTTCAAATTCAATATTGAATGTATTATTGTCCAATGTCAAACTCAAATTATAGTAAATGATCGTCCAAAACTTCCCAATGTTATAGTGTAAACATTGTAACAAAAGCTTAAGCTTCCGGCTCCTAACAAAAGGGTGGGTAGTTTTTAGTCAAGTATTACCAGACTTAATTATAAAGCCATGTGATTCGCCTAGTGGTAGTTGTCTCATGCAACAATCAATTTATCGAAGAAAGTCGTAAGCGACCAAATTAATTGATGAATATCACAATTAATTGGTGGAGTTGACAATGAATTATTTTGTCCTTAATAGCTGTTAGTTATAATGCTTGAGTACTGCTCAGTAGTACGTACTTTGAATTTGACCAATTAGACAAGTGGTACAAAATTTGAGCGTCGTGAAGTCCTGCGTATAATTGGGCAAATAAACATGAAATATAACGAAGTTTGATCGGCTGCTTCTCTTATCATGTTCACCAACCATTGTCTATTCATTTTATTGAATCGCAATTAACTAAAGTTGACCAAGCTACTTGGTGGTTAAGTTACTTGTTTGGGGGGCTCATTTCACAAGCATCAGCCATTCATCCGTACATACTAGTGGCTTGATTAAAGTGCCGCGGGAACGTAGATTATAAGCATGAAATCCTGCTTATAATGGGGAAAATACTTGTGATAATTTCACTTTTTAAATAAGGTATTTTCATTAACCCACTTGAAGTTTTGAAAAATATTTGTGGCACCTCTGAACTTTTGGAATTGAAGAAAAATAAAAGGACTAACCTTCAAGAGTGCGGAAGCGAATGATCTCGTTGCCCGAGAATCGCCCATGAATTAATATGAACAATCAATCGGCGACTACTAGAGTCATCATTAAATCTGCGTTCCCAAACCCAAATCCCAGAGGATTGCTAGGTTAGTGTAGGGGAGAGAGGAGAGAGTAGATTTGATATAGGGAATGTTTGCTCTGTATTCTATGCCTCATCCCTTGATCTGCACCCCATTTTATATTAGCACAAGGCTAAAATAGAATCATAGAATTGAAAATTAACACTTTGTAACTTCCACATCAATGAGGTGATTATGGTGTGATTATTATGAGATTATGGTGACCGTTACTTTTGTCCAACAACTCCAACTCGGTTCCATAAACCACAAATTAAATATCTCTCTGCCAACAAATCTCCTCACGCTTCATACTGAGAATGGAGCCTATGGCCGAAAATAAACCTTTAGCTTCATTTTGAATCATCATCTAATTGACATAACACTTTAAAAAAATTTCAATACCTCAAATCATTTAAAATATCACCAACAACATACACTGTTTTTTTATGCCTAGTGACGTATCAAATGATCATATACTAAATGTAATCACCCAGGAATGATAAGGTGATGGGAAAATGATTCTTGTTTACACAACTAAAAATAATCCATCTTAGCACAACTACTTTCCTAATGTATTCTGCTAGACTGTATATATCTTAACCCTTGGAAAATAAATTAAGGTAGTAGCATCAAACTCTGACTTCATATCATAATTTTAAATCAACTAGTATTACCATAGAGGTCACACGGTGACAATGAAAGGGAATTCACTTGTCACTCATCAAATAGGTCGACATTAAGTGCACAGAATATGAAAGTGTTTCATGGCATGGCTCACACTAAGCTGGGTATGCCACTTTTCTATGCCATGTGAATCCTAAGTCTGGCTTTTACCAAGAAAATCAACCTGAGCCACTAGATCAGTGTACCCGTTGTTAATCTTGGCACTCAAGATTCAACTATAAGGGTTCAATATCAAATCATGATGTTTTACATTCAACTTTCAGAGTCTCATCTTTAACATACAAAGACGATTACTAGATATTATAACTTATCATGCATAGAACACTAGTATAATCATAATCCAATATTACATGCCCGTTATTAATGTTGTAAAGTCTCATCCTGTGCACTAATCAAGCGTGAGGACGATTGCCTGTGTGACTATAAGAAGTCTGGTGACATTTCAATATGCCTAACATGGAACAATAAATCATAAGCATTTTGCTTATTTACAAAAGAACATGTCCATCACATAATAAGATACATCCAAATACTAAACCTTACAAATTCCTAGACCAAACATATGAGCTTTGAGCGCATAACTAGAAATTGGTTTAGTCAAGGGAACAAAACCACTTTGTTAGTATAATGACAATGCTTTTTGTCTCTATGGTAACAAACAACACAGTCTACCTTTATAGTTGGCATTGTTGTGCAGTTTTTCTTCTTATTGCACGATGACATAGCTCTCCCACCTAGGGTGAAAACATATCATGTGGTTGACCCAGACTCATCTGGGTTACCACCCAATCGGCATTTGCATATCTTCTCAACTTGAAGTCTCCTCCTCGATAGCAAAAGACTAAGTCAGCAGTACCATGAAGGTAGTGCTTGATTCTCTTGATGACTTGCCAATCAGCAAGTCTTGAGTTACTTTGATAACAACTTACTAAACCAATGACCAAGTAAATGTTAGGCCATGTACATGGCTTACATTAAGCATCCTACGACACTAGCGTAAGGGACATTGTTCATTGTCTCTATTTCATCATTTGTTTTAGGGCGTTGATTAAGACTCAAGGTTAGGCCCTTCTCAACTAAAGTATCCATGGGTTTGGAATTATACATTCGATATCACTGCTAGACCTTTTTGTTGTATGTTTATTGGGTCAGTTTCAAATTATTTTCACTTCTAGGACATATCTAGCTTCACCTATGTCATTCTTCTCAATGACATAGGACAACCACTTCTTAATAGCTTCGATCATCTCGAAGTTGTTCCCAGCCAGCAATATGTTATCAACATGCAGGGTAAGAAATATAATCCCCCCTATTGATCTTTTGACATACACATAATGATCTTCTAAAACCATAGATAAGCCAAACGAAGTTATGACGTCATTGAATCTAAATTACCAAGATCTAGGAGATTGGGTAAGACCATATATGAATCTTTTAAGACAACGCACCTTGTCCTCTTGTCCTTTAATACAAAACCAATGGGTTGATCCATGTAAATATCTTCCTGATGGTTACTATTAAGGAAAATAGTCTTTATGTCCATTTGAAACAACTTGAAGTCCAAATGGGCAATCAGGGCTACAAGTAGGCGAATAGAGGCAAATCTCATCACATGAGAAAATGTCTCTTTATAGTCTATACCATCAATTTGGGAAAAGCCTTTCATCACTAGACAAGCCTTGAACTTTATCGATCAAGCCATCTCCTGATGTTTTATCTTAAAAGACCCTTTTTTTTTTTTGATAGACCTACGCTGGGGTGGAAGATCAATGAGTTCCCTGATCTTGTTTCTTGACATTGAGTCCATATCATCCCTCATGGTATCCATCCACTCTTTGTAATTTGGTGAATCAACTATCTCTTGATAAGAGCTAGCTTCCTCAACTTCTAAGGCAATGGATAGGAATATTTCTTCTTTCATTTAGAATATCATTGAGGAATTCTTCACGTTCACTCATTTGGATCCTAGGACTTTCATTATTTGTCTATCTAGGTGAGGAATCCCTCCCCATTTTTTTAAGAGGTGTGGGACCTTGAGTATGTGGAGAATCACTCCCACTATTCCTTGAAGGTACTGGATCCTTAAAATGTGGACTAACTATATGTTCAGGAATAAGAGATTGAGGATAAACCTTATTCTCAGGTTAACTCTCCTTCGAAATTGGGGATGGAGAATGAATCTCATTCTTTTAAGTAGACACATTTCCCCTGCTCCTTTTGACTAGGGGAGGTGCACTATCTTTGGTGACTTGGTTGGAAATCAAATCCTCCCCCTCACCGAAAGATGGATAAATATCTTGCTGTAACTCATACACTTCAACATTCTTCTTTATTTCACCAATAGTTGAGAACCCATCCTCAAGAAAGTTGACATTGGGGGTATCTATTTCACTAAAGAGATATTCATGATCTCAATTGGTTTAAAGTGTTCTAACTTTTTGTTCCAATTGAGTCTCTACTTCCGCTGTAAAGTGTGTAAACACATCAAGTACCTAATAGCGATGAGTTAATAGGTACACATACCTATATCACTAATAATATATAACTCTATGATGTCTTTTCATGTTCATGGACCCACAAATGTTTGGAGTAAATGAACTCCAAGAGACTCGATGCCGTCGAAGCTTTACCAAATGACTTTATAGTTACCTTGCTAGCTAGACATAACTCACATCTAGTAACTTAACCCTAGTGAGTTGGTCTTTAAAAGACCATTTCTAGCTAGTTTGTTAACTTTATCTTGACCCACATGGTCAAGTTGAGCATGCCTAAAAATAGAGTTGAAAATGAGGCAAAGATGCAAGATGTTTATTTCGTCTAAAATGTTGAAAATAACTCTCAATATTCCATGGTCGAAGAAATTGTCATTAAAAAACGTTTATCAAGACTAAAACCAAAAGAGGAGCCCATTTCAAGGGCATTTTCTTCACTGTCATTCCCTAGAACGACAGTTTGTGAACTCACCGAGTAGCAACAAAAATTAAAGCTAACAAAACCAGCTCGATCCTAAGCTATGTATTTGGTTGCTCCCATGTTTGCAATCCTCTAAAGGAGGGAGTTGGCAACTAATGCGTGGGAGTACATATATTATTCAGAAGTAACTGTGAAAAGTAGGTACCTTAGTCAGCCCAGGACAATCACGAGTGGAGGGTTTCTTCTTTTCACAGTTATAGTACTTCAAACGTGCTGCATTCTTTTCTCTATTGGTCTTGACTTTTTGTCCTTTTGTTAAAACCACCAGTAGGTTTAGAGCTTTAAGAAGGGAATTAATCTAATCAAGCCTAATGCTAAGCTGATCCTACATGTTCTTAATAGTAGGATAGCTTTTAAATTCCCTCACCAGATCGTCATGCATGCAATATAACATAATACGACATGCTGATCAAACCATTTTTTTGGTACACCCTTAGGCTCTCTCAATACTACTCACTAGCAGTAACATCTCTACCATTCTCATCTTTGCCTATCCCATAAGACATAGAAGGTGTCATCTATTCTAACACTTCATGCCCACTCAGAAGAAACTAAATCTTTTGACACTATGTGTCATAGTTAGTGCTATCTGGCTTTTCGTTGATAAGCAAATCACCAATCATATTTTCATTGCCATATCTAGAAGTATATATATTTAATAAATGAACATTAGGCATATTTTCAAATAACGAAATTATCAAAAATTCTATCATTCATGTTGTATCATCGAAAATTTCGTCAAGCTCATAATCATCACACACAGACACAAATTAGAAGTTTTTATAATTTAATTATCATATTTTTCCACAAAACAAAACTTAGAGATATCATGTTTGTTATACTAATTAACAGTTTTAGAAATATCACAAAGATATCCAATTTAATCATGCAAACCAAATTTACAAGAATTTATTTTATATAAAACAAATTCATATAATCATGGTAACATATTACATATTTGTAATTTAAATCACAATTTATTGACTTAAATGTATAATTGTGTATAACCGAGCAGAAATTCAAATTATTGTATAAAACACATTTATATAATGACATGGAATTGCATTGCGAAACATATTCAACAAAATATAAAAGAAATTTATATGTAATAACATGTTACAAAAAAAACCTAGATAGCATAACATCATATAAAGCTCATTTACATAATTATAGTTAACATTAAACACATTTAGATGCCACTACCAAATTATAAAACACATTTATAATATCACAGATTTAAATTTCATGAAAAGAATTCGTGAAATAATTCTTAATTACATCATAAAACACATTTTTGTGATAAAATAAAACGAATTCATAGTCTCATCAAATTAGGCACGAGCAAAGTGCTAAAACAATTAGCAAATTCACAACCGCCCATATAATTTGCATATGTAAAAGGGTGTCATATAATAATGATGATTAACATGAATAATATTCACATACCATTTTTAAATACGATATTATATAAAACATATTTATATAATATAACTTGAGAAATGCATTCACATATCACTCATGGATTTAATATGTAAAATACATTTACTGAAAATGATGAAACGCATTCATATATTACAAAGAAACCAAGCTTAACTTACAAATAATTAAACATGAATGGGAAACATTGGTTCATCTAGCACCAAACAAAATATTAAAGTAATAAATAATTCAACATTGGTAAAAACTCAGCCAAAAAACAATTAATACCAATAAACAAAATCTCATTTAATCAGCTAAAAAACAATGGACTATGGTCCAAACCCAAAAAAAAAAAAAAGGAGGTGAATCACATTTTATAAAAAACCTCAAAAGTTGTCCTCACACCCTCTTTCCCTCAACTTGCAAACTTTGACCCCATTCTTTATATTTCTTCTCTGACCCACTGCCCTCCTTCACCAAGCATAAATCAGTGGAGCTCAAAACTCCTCTCAACCTCAACGCTACCATGAACTTGGCTCATAGTTCTATCCTCTTCTTGAGCAGCCACCAAGGTGCCAAAATCATTGACCTACCAAACCCTAGAGGATAACAAAACTGTTGACCTCCACCACTAAAAATAAAGCCCAAAAAGCTCGATTCACGCCACCCCACTTAACACCACCATGAACACTGTGTAGATCGGCCAAAACTGAGTCCATGGATTCAACCCACACTACAAATGCAGTATTAGGGTGGCGGCTTATGGGCCTATGCATGCTGGAAATGGTGGTTTTTGGCGGTTTCCTCATTGATGCTGCATAGATCGGCGGGGTAACGGGCCAATGGGGGAAGAATGACACACACACGCCACCCTTCCATAGCAGTTTTAGTGGGTATGCCTTGATATCTTTCTTCTCACTTCTCTTTTTTTTAAATGAAAAAAACACAAATTTATTTAGGTGTAAGGTGATGGAGGCCACTATGGCCCACCAGATCTATTGCACATAGATGTGAGTGGTGGGAAGGTCCTTGGTTTGTTGGAGCCACTCAGGCTTCATCATCGCCATTGTGGTAAAAAAAAGGGGCAAAGTTTGGGGGGTGGGAACACTAAACAGCCCTAGGTAGGTTAAGCTAGTGCCTTAGAGGGTCAGATTTTAGGATTTAGGTTTCTCGATTATAATACGCATAGCACACCAAAACATGTTGTTCATGAGTTCAACTTAGCATAGTTACGCTTAGTAATATACACAATCATGCTTTTAACATTGAATTATATTAGCACAATTGCAAGACAACCTCAGCAAAAATATGATGGCATTAATCTAATTAACGTAATAGCAAGATTATACAAACTAATTGCATAAGCCGTAACTAAATCAGTTAGGATCAAAATCGACCAACAATGACTCTGATACCACCGAAAAAAAAATTAAAGGACTAACCTTCTAGAGTGCAGAACTAAAGAATCTCATTGCTCGGGAATCACCCACGAATCAATATGAACAATCAATAAGTGGCTACTAGAGCCACGTTGAATCCATGTCCCTGAACCCAAATCCTAGAGGATGGCTAGATTAGTGTGAGGGAGAGAAAAGAGAGCTGTAACACCCCCAGACTTCTAATTCTTTATTTACTACTAATTTAACCTGCACGACAGCGGAAAATCCTAACGGGGTGTTACCGCCGTATTTCCTTCTTGGAAATACCAGGCTGGATATCAAATTAATACTTAGTACAAAACCCTTGTAAAATATTCCAACCTTACATCATTCAGAAATTTAGTAACACCAATTAAAACCAAAACTACAGTTTATCAACATTTAGCATCCATCTCATAAATTTCTGGCGTTCGCGCCTCGCTCTACCTTTAAGTCCCCAGCCCCGGGCATAACTAGATCACCTGAAAACAAAACATTTTATAAAAGTGAGATAAATTCAGTAACATTCACCCCTAACAGTCAAAGACACATACAAATTCATTTTGAAACATTTTAGGGAGAGGGGGAAAAACAACATCACTTTCCAAGGTACACAACCCATTATCACCATCTTCCTTAAACAAATCAAGTTCAGAATCACACTTCCATAGTTCTATTTAAAATGTTCAGTTTCAGATAAGTCTTGGGTGAGTGACCCCAGTAGGTCTCATGGCCTGCGCTCTAACATAGCGCAGCTGTTCAACTCTTTCCTGGCCTACCGCTCCTCAGGCGGTTACCGCTTAACTTTCCTCGCCTACCACCATCATGGGTGGTTACCGATAACCTGGCCCACGTCTCGACTGAGTACGTGGCCGCTCACATGCATGCACCTATTACCCGGGGAAGGCTATGGCCTTCAATCAGTTCCAATCTATTTAACTCACCCTATTTAGTTCCTTTCAGTTAATGGATACCAACTTGACACATTCAGTTTCATTCAGATTTAAAATGCCTTTCCCAACAGAAATTAGAATGCAGAAACAGAGTTTCAAATACAATCACAGTAAGTTTCAACTTTTACAACAGTAAGTTTCAATTTTTATAATATGGAGATTTCCAACTTCCAGAACAAATACAGCATTCAGTTCCCACCAAGGAATCCTTTATAAATTTCACATCAGCGAACATTCTTTTTAGAAAGGAATGCCAAGGAATCAATACAAGAACTCCCAAAACTTCCATAATTTCAGTAACACAGGGGAAAGGTTAGGGCATGACTGTTACCTGAGTACCGTACAAATTACAGGCTCGGTTACTCTAATGAGGGTTCACTGCTACGCACCTGAGCCCACAAGTAGCCCATAGTCAGTTTACATTCAGTGTAGGGCAGCCCTGGGCCTCCCCCAAATTTAAAAGGAGGTTTTCTAGATCTTTATTCATCCAACCCTATCTAGGGTAAAGGTTCGACTGGCCAGTTATAGGTCCAACTTAAAAAAATTATAACTCTAGTTTCCGATCTCCAATTTTAGTGTTCTAGGTCATTCTGGAAACCTTACAACATCCTCTATCTTTTTCATGTTTAGGGCTTGGCTTGGTTTTGCCCCGAACCCAGTCCAATATTTGTTTCTTCTGGCAATGCCAAAGACTATCTTCCCCAGGACAGTCCCGGCAAAAATTATCAAAACTCGGGCTACGCTACTCTAAACAACCCAATTCAAAAACGGTATTATTTGACACATCCAAATGCTCCTACCCAGTAAATTTCACAATTTTTGGTCACCAGTACTAGCCTAGAGAATTTTTCTAACTTGAAGGAAAAACAAACCAGATTTTGCTTCCCCAGACTTCACCCAAATTTTTACTTCTAAATTCTCATCCTCATAACGTTTTCTTCTGACTTTCAAGAATTATGCTCTTACCCAATCCAGAAATATAATTTTGTTTACTACAACGTTTATGTTCGGAACTTTCACAAATTCGCAGCGTAACCAGGTCTAAAAATTCAAAAACCGCGCCCTATGCCTGCAGTTTTCAGATTTGACAGGGCTCGGTATTCTGGCTATAACTCTCTCAATTTAAGTCCAATTCATCCAATTCAAAAACCCACGTAATTTTCACTTCTTAATCTAACCACTATAAAAATTTCAGAATTTTTGGACAACTATAACAATTACACCAAATTTCCAAAGTGGCATTAACAATAGCGTGAATTCTGTCTAGATTGTTCGACCCTTTTTATGCACGGTTTTCGCCTGTTTCAGGTTACCCAAAAATTTACCCACACCCGTTCAACATCCCTAGACTCTCGCCTAGACCCAACCATGCCAAAATAACCCCTCTTTATTGAGGCTAAAAGAAAAAGAAAATGAAACTACATAATAACATCGTTACGAGTACCTTTGATCAAAACTGAATCTAGGTCGACGGAAATTCCACTTTCGTTCAAATTCAATGTCGAAAGCACTGAGAAAAATATGATGAAAATTATATTAAAAACCTTCATTCATAAGGTCATAAAATTGCAAAAATAGAGGAGAGTTAAAAGTGGGGGGTTTTGGATGCATGGTGTGCATGAATCCATGCATCATTTAGCCTTTTCTTACCAACACAAGGAAGAGAGTAGGAGGGGATTGTGGGTGGCTTGTGGCGGCACAGTGGGCGGCTGGCAGGGTGGCCAGCAGTGGGGCGAGTAGAGAGAGAAAGGGAGAGGGAGGGAGAGAGAGAGTGACGTGAGGGAGAGGGAGAAAGTGACGTGAGGGGGGAGGAAAAAGGTGGGGGAGTGGGTGGTTAAATAAAAGGTGGGGGAGTGGGTGGTTAAATTAGGTTTTTTTTTTTTGGGATAATAAAATAGTAGGATAAAGATAAAATGCTACAATTAGGGATTTTTTTTTTTTGCGGATAATAACATAGTAGGATAATGATAAGATGATAAAATGATAACAAGATGATAATAATATTAATAATATTAATAAAATAGTAGAATTTGCATACGTCGAAACAAATAAAATAATAATGAAACGATAATATCAATAGTAGAGTGAAATAATATTCATAATATAATAATAAAATAATGACAATGACGTTAGGAATTTTACAAAAATCGGAAAGGAAAATTTTGGAAACTTTAATGCTTCCCAAAATATATCATGAACTTTATTAAAAGAATTTCACGAGAGTTAATTGACGCTGACTTGGGTTGACTTGGCCTAGGTCGGTCCGACTGGGCGAGAATTCCAAGTCGAATTTTCAAAGTTTTATATACTACCCCACTTAAGAAAAGTTTCGTCCTCGAAACTTCATTATGCCACGACACATCACCAATACATCCTTAATTCCTGAGGTCTTACATGCTACCCCACTTAGGAGGTTTCGTCCACGTAACTAATACATACCTGACTATGAAAAAAGATGAGGATATTTGCCTCGCATTTCCTGTTCTAGCTCCCAGGTGGCTTCCGACGATTCATGGTTGGCCCAAAGGACCTTTACTAAGGGCACCGTCTTTTTCCGGAGATGCTTTTCCCACCGGTCTAGGATCTGTATGGGTTGCTCTTCATATGAAAAGTTTTCTTGGAGTTGTATAGGATCAAGTTCGATGACGTGTGAGGGATCTGGAATGTACTTCCGCAATTGCGACACATGGAACACATTATGTATTCTCTGAAGCTCAGCCGGCAGCTCTAGTCGGTAAGCCACCTCCCCGATTCGCTGTATGACCGTATACGACCCGATGTACCTTGGGTTAAGCTTTCCTGCCTTTCCAAACCTCGCGACTCCCCTGGTTGGGGAAACGCGAAGAGATACCTTGTCTCCTACCTGGAACTCAAGGGGTCTACGCCTCCGATCCGCATAACTCTTCTGGCGGCTCTGGGCGGCTTTCATTCGTTCCTGAATCACTCTTACTTTGTCGGCGGTGGCCTGGATTAACTCTGACCCGATGGTCAAGGCCTCATCAATCTCTTGCCAGCAAAGTGGAGTCCTACATTTTCTCCCATCTAGTGCCTCGTACGGGGCCATGCCAATACTCGCGTGGTAGCTATTGTTGTAAGAAAACTCAATTAGCGCCAGTTGTTCGTCCCACGCGCTCTTAGAGTCCAGGGCGCAAGCCCATAGCATATCTTTCAAGGTTTGGATAGTACGCTCGGTCTGCCCGTCAGTTGCAGGGTGAAAGGCAGTACTAAAACGTAACAACGTTCCAAACGCTTCCTGCAGCTTCTACCAAAATCCCGATTGTAATCGGGCATCTCGATCCGACACTATGGAGCTGGGTACTCCGTGTAGCCATACTATCTCCTCGAGGTAGGCTCGAGCTAACTGATCTAGGGTCCACGTATTCCTCATGGCTATGAAGTGTGCCGACTTCGTGAGCCGGTCCACTATAACCCAATTTGCATTGTGCTTCCTTTGGGTCAATGGTAACCCCATGACAAAATCCATAGACACAGAGTCCCATTTCCACTCAGGGAGATCCAATGGCTGTAAGAGTCCCGCCGGTCTTTGGTGCTCTATTTTCACTCGCTGGCAGGTCAGGCACTTTGCCACATAATCAGCCACTTCTTGTTTCATGTTACTCCACCAGAACATTTGTTTTAGATCCTTATACAGTTTATTTCCCCCAGGGTATACCGAGTGCGGAGTATTGTGTCCTTCATCTAGGATCTTCTTCTTGAGTGCCTCTACAGTTGGGACACACACACGATTATGGAATCGTATGGTCCCATCCTCGTGGATTACGAATCCAGGTGCTTTTTCCACCAATATCTCTTCTCTTATCCGCTCCAGTTGAGGGTCCGTGGTTTGGGCTAGTCGGATCTCCTCTATGAGAGTTGGTTGGGCCTCCAGGGTGCAAAGCGTAGGTCTAGCCTCCGGCGTAATCACATTAAGTTCCAACTTTCTAAATTCTCAACATAACTCTTCTGGAAGCGCTATTACACAACTCAGCGTTGGGTATGGCCTGCGACTCAACGCGTCCGCTACTACATTGGCCTTTTCAGGGTGATATTGAAAATGGACGTCATAGTCCTTTAGGAACTCCAGCCACCTTGTCTGTCTCATATTCAGATCCTTTTGTGAGAAGAGATATTTCAGACTCTGGTGGTCGGTGAATACTTCACAACGAATCCCGTATAGGTAATGTCTCCAGATTTTGAGAGCAAACACGACCGCGGCTAACTCCAGGTCGTGAGTCGGGTAGTTCCGCTCATGTGTCTTCAGCTGTCATGAAGTATACGCTATCACTCGTCCATCTTGCATTAACACACACCCCAACCCATTCCTGAAAGCATCACTATACACCACGAAGTCCTGCTCCGCAGTAGGTAGAGCCAGTATTGGTGCACTCGTAAGTCTCTTCTTAAGCTCCTGGAAGGCTCCTTCACAACTTTCCGTCCACTCATACTTGGTGACCTTTCTGGTCAGATTGATAAGCGGGGTCGCAATTTTCGAAAAGTTTTGGACAAACCGGCGGTAATATCCCGCCAAACGCAAGAAACTCCTTACTTCTGTCGGATTTTTAGGTCTAGGCCAATTGGCCACTGCCTCAATCTTTTGTGGATCCACCGATACTCCCTCACTAGACACTACGTGTCCTAGAAAAGCTACCTTCTTCAACCAAAATTCACATTTTGAGAACTTAGCATATAACTCATTCCTCCTTAACACATCCAGGGCTACCCGTAAGTGGTGGGTGTGTTCATCTGGGGTTTTCGAGTAAATCAAGATATCGTCAATAAAAACCACCACGAACCTATCCAAATAGGGCTTAAAGACCCTGTTCATCAGGTCCATAAATGCCGCTGGGGCATTAGTGAGACCAAAGGGCATCACTATGAATTCATAGTGGCCGTATCGGGTACGAAAAGTGGTTTTGGATATGTCCTCATCCTTAATTCGGAGTTGATGGTACTCCGAACGGAGGTCTATCTTGGAAAAGGTTCCTGCACCTCGCAGTTGGTCGAATAAATCATCTATTCTGGGTAGGGGATAACGGTTCTTCACCGTTATCTTATTCAATTCCCGATAGTCAATACACAACCTCAGCGTCCCATCCTTCTTCTTCACAAATAAGACCGGTGCTCCCCATGGAGATGTGCTAGGTCGGATATAGCCTTTCTCTAAGAGTTCTTCCAACTGGGTCTTCAATTACTTAAGTTCAGCTGGTGCCATCCGGTGGGGTGCCTTAGAAACGGGGGTGGCTCTAGGGGTGAGGTCAATACAGAACTCCACCTCCCTAAGAGGTGGCATGCCAGGGATTTCATCGGGAAACACATCTGGGAATTCTCTCACTATAGGGATGTCCTCCAAGGAGGGCTTGGCATCCTCAGTATTCACCACATGACACAGAAATCTCTCACATCCTTTACCCAACAACTTACGAGCTTCCATTGCTGATACTAATTTCACTCCCATTCTAGGACTCTGACCCTTATGCACTATCTTCTCCCCATTGGGCCCTTTCAGGGAAACTTTTTGTTTTGAACAGTCTATCTAAGCCTGGTACTTAGCCAACCAGTCCATCCCCAAAATAACCCCAAAATCCGTTAACTCAAACTTATATAGATCCGCCAGGAATTCACAGTCATACATTCTAAGGGGGCATCCCTCGTATAGTTCCTCACACGACACCGTCTTCCCATCCGGGAGAGTCACGGATAGCACTGCAGATCTACGAGTGGGGGTGAGCCCTAACGTCTCAACCAGCCTAACAGAAATAAATGAGTGTGTGGCACCCGAATCAAACAACACATCTACTAGTTGAGTAAGGAGAGAGAGGGTACCCGTCACAACATTAGGAGCATCCTCCGCTTCCTCTTTTCGCATCACGTACACCCGGCCTCCGTTGTTCCGGGGCGGTTGGTTGGAGGGTTGGGACTGAGCTGACTGGGGTGCCCGACTCTGCTGGTTGGAGTAGGCCGTCTGCCCTCCCCTACTTTGGTATGAGGTTTGGGGCCGCTGCCCATACCCTTGACCCTGCCTCTGTCCCTGACTCTGTCCTTGTCCTTGCCCAGGAGGCGGTGGAGGAAGCGGGCAATCTCGCACTTGGTGTTGATGGCTTCCACAGCGAAAGCATCTCTTCACTGTTCGACACTCCCTGGCGAAATGTCTTGGCTTCCCGCAAGCGTTGCAGGTTACCCTGGGTCGTGTGTTGGGATACTGACCCCCTCGATTGAAACTACCAGAGTGCTGTCCTCCAGCGGGTCTATGGTTCTGCTCCTGCATCTGGAAGGTTCCCCGATTATCTCCCTTCCTCTTGGTACCTCTCTACTCATTGAAGTATTGACTACGCTCCTTCATTGCTCTTTCTACGTTGATCGCAGTGTCGTACAGCTCAACGTAGGAGGCATACTGCCGCACTGACATACGTTCTTTGATAGTTGGATTGAGTCCGGCCTCAAACCTATTCATCTTCAACCTCTCATCAGCTACGAAGGTTGGGGCGAAACGTGACAACTCCATGAATTTGGAGGCGTACTCGAGAATGCTCATGCTCCCCTGCTGTAATTGCATGAATTCATTCTCCTTAGCCTTCTGGAGGGAGGTGGGGTAGAAATGGTCTTTGATCATCCCCTTAAACTTACCCCACCCAAACCCAGGCTCGTGTTGTCTTTCCCGCACTGTAGCCCACCAGAGGTCGGCTTTATCCTTTAGGTAGAATACCGCAAATCCTACCTTCCACTCCCCAGGGCACTGGAGTGCATCAAACAACTTCTCCATCCCCTTAATCCAGTCTTCGAAAGTTTTGGGGTCAGGGGTACCATCGTAAACGGGTGGGTGATGACTTGCAAATCTCTTGAACATATGTGAGTTATCCTCTTCTGCCCTTTTCTCCTTACCCTCCATTAACCTATGGATTTGTTCATTCTGGAGCTGCAGTTGCTCCCCTTGCTTCTGCAGCATCTCTAGCAGTAACAAGTTGGTGAGTTCGACTCCCATAGGTGGATTTGTTTCATCGATCTGGCTACGAGACCCATTCCCGTTCCGGGGGCATAGGGCCTCCAATCGCTCCCTAAGGGCTGCTATAGGTATGTCCTGGGTCATAGGGACCCTCGTCACCGGGTGGGGCCCCGTCTGAGACTCTTCATTATGGTTGTTGGTGTTGTTTCCCGCCACAATTCGGGTTCAGTTCCTTCCATAATAGTTCACATCCTATAACTCACTAGGTTCCAGGAACATAAAGCATGCCAGTGCATATTACCACAACTTTCTTAGAGATTCGTTCACAATACGTACTACCACATTCAGGTGGTGCATCCATTACATCGCAACCTCAGAAGGTTTATATCATATAGGCAAACAGATATGTCATCCACATGTTTCACATATCTCAGAACAAGGTGCACATTTCACATATCTCAGAACAAGGTGCACAAATATTTTCAAATAATCCAAGAACACTTTTATTACATAATTTCTCAGTTTCAGCACAATTTTTTAACTCAAATAGCCACAATGGCTAATAACAATTTAAAGAAAATTATTACTAATGCTGTCCTAAAAAGAAATAAAACAACTTCCTAATACTTCTAGCCTTTACTGACTGGGGGCATCCAGTGGACAAGTGCCTCTACACATCCGACCACATCTACCCTGCTCCCAGCGGGTCAACCCAGCCTCATTTGCTCCTAAGTCTTCCAAGTGGCTAGAGTGCTCATCCTGCACAGGGTGATTCCCTTCTTCATCTCTCTGATCTCCCCCTAGGCCCTCATTGCCCATAAGTTGCCCCTCGCTGGCCTCAGAATCTCTCTCAGGGTCATCTTCAGGGTTTTCCTCAGGATCTTCCTCGGGGTCTTCCTCTTCCATGGGGTCTTTCTCTGGGTCTTCCCCCTCATCAGTATCCTCCTCTATAGGTGGTAGCGGGTTAGCATCGCTAGAGTCAGGGGTGGGAGGTTCGTCAAAAGGACCTATATCAATGAGGTAGTCCACTAGCTCATTCAGGTTGAAGTGCATAGGCTGCCACTTGCATAAACAACAATCCCAGTGACCATAAATGCTCTCTCCTCAGGGTGAAGCTCATTGACTCTATAACGCCACAAGGGGTCTCCCCAAAGAGTTAAAAGGAAGAACAGGACTTGGTTGTGGTCGAACCTCAAACAATCATCAGGAACCTCAGCTAGTCTTCCAAAAAGAAAAATCTCCACTCGCTCCAAGTGACTCTCAAAACTGGCCCCGGGAATCTTCTCCAACCTCCGGTGGCGACAAGGTCGTCCCATACACCCACAATGACGGGCCGCATTCATCCTAGACATTAGTAGGCCCAAATCAGATATATATATATATATATATATATATATATATATATATATATATATATATATATACATATATATATATATATATATATATATATATATAAGTATAAAGAGGTAACATATATGTATAGTCCCTTCCCAACCTACACTCACACTCCGAACAGTCCTTATGTCTACCTGTTTGGGTTACTAACTAATATTATCCTCTTTTATCCTTTAGGCGAGCCTTCAGGTCAATTAACCTGGGCTCTGATACCACTTTGTAACACCCCCAGACTTCTAATTCTTTATTTACTACTAATTTAACCTGCACGACAGCGGAAAATCCTAACGCGGTGTTACCGCCGTATTTCCTTCTTGTAAATACCAGGCTGGATATCAAATTAACACTTAGTACAAAACCCTTGTAAAATATTCCAACCTTACATCATTCAGAAATTTAGTAACACCAATTAAAACCAAAACTACAGTTTATCAACATTTAGCATCCATCTCATAAATTTCTGGCGTTCGCGCCTCGCTCTACCTTTAAGTCCCCAGCCCCGGGCATAACTAGATCACCTGAAAAAAAAACATTTTATAAAAGTGAGATAAACTCAGTAACATTCACCCCCAATAGTCAAAGACACATACAAATTCATTTTGAAACATTTTAGGGAGAGGGGGAAAAACAACATCACTTTTCAAGGTACCCAACCCATTATCACCATCTTCCTTAAACAAATCAAGTTCAGAATCACACTTCTATAGTTCCATTTAAAATGTTCAGTTTCAGATAAGTCTTTGGTGAGCGACCCCAGTGGGTCTCATGGCCTGCGCTCTAACATAGCGCAGCCGTTCAACTCTTTCCTGGCCTACCGCTCCTCAGGCGGTTACCGCTTAACTTTCCTGGCCTACCACCATCATGGGTGGTTACCGATAACCTGGCCCACGTCTCGGCTGAGTACGTGGCCGCTCACATGCATGCACCTATTACCCGGGGAAGGCTATGGCCTTCAATCAGTTCCAATCGATTTAACTCCCCCTATTTAGTTCCTTTCAGTTAATGGATACCAACTTGACACATTCAGTTTCATTCAAATTTAAAATGCCTTTCCCAACAGAAATCAGAATGCAGAAACAGAGCTTCAAATACAATCACAGTAAGTTTCCACTTTTACAACAGTAAGTTTCAATTTTTATAATATGGAGATTTCCAACTTCCAGAACAAACACAGCATTCAGTTCCCACCAAGGAATCCTTTATAAATTTCACATCAGCGAACATTCTTTTTAGAAAGGAATGCCAAGGAATCAATACAAGAACTCCCAAAACTTCCATAATTTCAGTAACATAGGGGAAAGGTTAGGGCATGACTGTTACCTGAGTACCGTATAAATTACGGGCTCGGTTACTCTAATGAGGGTTCACTGTTCCGCACCTGAGCCCACAAGTAGCCCATAGTTAGTTTACATTCAGTGTAGGGCAGCCCTGGGCCTCCCCCAAATTTAAAAGGAGGTTTTTTAGATCTTTATTCATCCAACCCTATCTAGGGTAAAGGTTCGGCTGGCCAGTTATAGGTCCAACTTAAAAAAATTATAACTCTAGTTCCCGATCTCCAATTTTAGTGTTCTAGGTCATTCTGGAAACCTTACAATATCCTCTATCTTTTTCATGTTTAGGGCTTGGCTTGGTTCTGCCCCAAACCCAGTCCAATTTTTGTTTCTTCCGGCAATGCCAAAGACTGTCTTCCCCAGGACAGTCCCAGCAAAAATTATCAAAACTCGGGCTACGCTACTCGAAACGAACCAATTCCAAAATGGCATTATTTGAAACATCCAAATGCTCCTACCCAGTAAATTTCACGATTTTTGGTTACCAGTACTAGCCTAGAGAATTTTTCTAACTTGAAGGCAAAACAAACCAGATTCTGCTTCCCTAGACTTCACCCAAATTTTTACTTCTAACTTTCCATCTTCATAACTTTTTCTTCTGACTTCCAAAAATTATGCTCTTACCCAATCCAGAAATATAAATTTGTTTACTACAACTTTTATGTTCGGAACTTTCACAAATTCGCAGCATAACCAGGTCTAAAAATTCAAAAACCGCACCCTATGCCTGCAGTTTTCAGATTTGATAGGGCTCGGTATTCTGGCTATAACTCTCTCAATTTAAGTCCAATTCATCCAATTCAAAGTAATTTTCACTTCTTAATCTAACTACTATAAAAATTTTAGAGTTTTTGGACAACTAGAACAATTACACCAAATTTCCAAAGTAGAGTCAACAATAGTGTGAATTCTATCTAGATTGTTCGACCCTTTTTATGCGCGGTTTTCGCTTGTTTCAGGTTACCCAAAAATTTACCCACACCCGTTCAACATCCCTAGACTCTCGCCTAGACCCAACCATGCCAAAATAACCCCTCTTTATTGAGGCTAAAAGAAAAAGAAAATGAAACTACATAATAACATCATTACGAGTACCTTTGATCAAAACTGAATCTAGGTCGACGGAAATTCCACCTTCGTTCAAATTCAACGTCGAAAGCACTGAGAAAAATATGATGAAAATTATATTAAAAACCTTCATTCATAAGGTCATAAAATTGCAAAAATAGAGGAGAGTTAAAAGTGGGGGGTTTTGGATGCATGATGTGCATGAATCCATGCATCACTTAGCCTTTTCTTACCAACACAAGGAAGAGAGTAGGAGGAGATTGTGGGTGGCTTGTGGCGGCACAGTGGGCGGCTGGCAGAGTGGCCGGCAGCGGGGCGAATAGAGAGAGAAAGGGAGAGGGAGGGAGAGAGAGAGTGACGTGAGGGAGAGGGAGAAAGTGACGTGAGGGGGAAGGAAAAAGGTGGGGGAGTGGGTGGTTAAATAAAAGGTGGGGGAGTGGGTGGTTAAATTAGGGTTTTCTTTTTTTTTATGGATAATAAAACAGTAGGATAAAGATAAGATGCTACAATTAGGGATTTTTTTTTTTTTTTTGCAGATAATAACATAGTAGGATAATGATAAGATGATAAAATGATAATAAGATGATAATAATATTAATAATATTAATAAAATAGTAGAATTTGCATACGTCGAAACAAATAAAATAATAATGAAACGATAATATCAATAGTAGAGTGAAATAATATTCATAATATAATAATAAAATAATGACAATGATGTTAGGAATTTTACAAAGATCGGAAAGGAAAATTTTAGAAACTTTAATACTTCCCAAAATATATCAAGAACTTTGTTAAAAGAATTTCACGAGAGTTAATTGACACTGACTTAGGTTGAATTGGCCTAGGTCGGTCCAACTAGGCGAGAATTCCAAATCGAATTTTCAGGGTTTTACAAGAGCAAATGTGATCTAGGGTATGTTTGCTCTGTGTTGTGTGTCTCATCCTTTGATCTACACCCCATTTTATAGTAGGACAAGGCTGAAACAGAATCATGGGATTGAATTGCCCGACTGATATCCAATTAATCACTTAGTAACTGCCACATCAATGGAGTGATTATGGTGTGATTATTGTGAGATTATGGTGACCGTTAGTTTTGGTCAACAAGAATTATCATTTACCCCTCTTAACCTTTGCGTAAAAGTATTAGAAATTTTTATATTACAAAAATGACCTTGATACTCTTGAAATTGGTTGGATTAATTAATGGCATGAAAAAAATGTAGTTTGAAGAGACTAATTAGTGCCTTTAATGATACAGACGTCAATTTTCTTACCCAAACACAGCCTAATATTGGGCAATTGAAGAGAATAATACAATAGAGAAACTTATCCTGAAAGTTGAAGGAAGCATCTAACCACACCACAGGTAGTGTCGGGAGGCTGGTTGGACCATGGTAACCTTAGATATGATTTCGTGTCACTACTAGCCCATTGATTAAATCAAAGTTTAAGAGAATCGGGTTAGAACTCAATTCAACTTCAAATGAATAAACAATAGAGGGTGGAGGTAAAGAATTTATAAATATGATAGGACATTGTTGGGTTTCGTAACCCAAAATCAAAGAAACGACACAGTGGGACCGTGCCAGGTGACACAAGCATGTCAAGCCAAAGAAGCGACGACGAAAGGCAGGCATGGCGTTGGCACGACCGTGTCACCCAGGCACGGGGTGACCGTGCCACCCAGCACGGCCGCACGGCATTCCCAGTTTGGGTGCGGGCTTCTTGGCGGCTAGGGTTTGCATCTTGGCGTACAGTCCTCTTGACGGCTAGGGTTCTCCTCTAAGAGTTAAACCCTGGACTTCTAGACTCTATATAAAGAGACCTTGCCTAGGATCTAAAATCGTTCCATAACTAAGTAAACACAAAACACATTGAGGGATAGGGAGAGTTTTGAGAGAGATTACAAGAGATATTGATTGTGCTCGTCGCCGTCCGTGATTTTTTCCACATTGGGTTTCCACGTAAATCTTGTATGTTATTACTTTGTTCTTATTATCGTTCTTTAAATTTCTGAATATCTGTTTCATCCTATCGCTTCTGCAACTAAAGTCGCTCAATTTTCACTAACAAGGGGTATTAGAGCCAAGTTTAGGATGTCTTGAATTATGAAGATTGATATTCAGAAGTTTGATGGGGAGATTAGTTTTAATCTCTGGAAGGTGGAAATAAGAGCAGTTCTCATCCAGCATGGGTTATGGAAGGTTCTGCAAGGACCTCACAAGAAACGCGAGAAGATGACTGATGAACAATGGGAAGCAGACCAAAGAAGAGGTGTGGATCATTGACAGACGAGGAATGGAAGGAACTGGAGTTGAACGTAGTTTTAGCCATTCAGTTGTACCTAGCGCCACATATCCTACGAGAGGTACTCGATAAGGCAACTGTGGTGGATCCATGGATTTGGCTGGAGGAACTCTACATGACGAAGAGTCTAGTTAACAAGATCCGTTTGAAGGAAATGTTGTACACCTTTCGTATGGCTGAAGATACCTCCGTTCAAAAGCATTTGAATGAGTTTAACTCTATTCTTATTGATTTGGAGAGTTTGGATGAAAAGATTGAGGATGAGGATAAAGCTATTCTACTTATTGTGTCTTTACCCCCCTCCTGTAAACACTTTAAGGAGATTATGCTATATAGTAATTCTGATACTATATCATTTGAGGATGTCTAGTCTAATTTGTTGTCTAAGGAGAAATTTGACCATGATATCCATGCTGATTCGATTGAGGGATTAGTTGTTAGGGATAGAACAACTAAGAAAAATGGGAACGGTAATAGGAAAAAGAACCGTTCTAAGTCTAGGAATCCTCTTTCCAATAAGACCTATAATTACTATGGTAAATTGGGTCATATTCAGGTTAACTGCTGGAAGTTGAAGAATAAGAAAGGGAAAGAGGAAAAGGAGAAAACTACTATAGCCGATTGTGTAGTAGAGTTAGAGTCTGATGTTGATGTGTTGCTTGCTACCATGTCTTTGGCCGCCACTTCTGAGAAAGGGTTAGGTGATGATTGGGTTTTAGATTTCGGTTGTATATATCACATGTGTTCTTGTAGGGACTGGTTTGTCAGTTTTGAGCCTGTTGATACTGGGGTTGTACTTATGGGCAATGATGCTGAGTGCAAGGTTGTAGGAATAGGTACTGTGCAGATTAAAATCCATGATGGTATAGTTAGAACCTTGTCTAAAGTTCGTTACATACTTGATATGACTTGTTGTTTAATCTCTTTGGGTACTTTTGAGACTAAGGGTTACAGGATTACTATGGAGAATGGTGTCCTAAAGGTGATAAAGGGGCCATGGTAGTAGTAAAGGGACTGCGGCAGAGAAGTCTCTACATCCTACAAGGAACTACAGTTATAGGAGTAGCTGCAGTTGGTACATATCAGCAGATGTTAATGATACAAGGTTATGGCACAAGAGATTGAGGTATATGAGTGAGAAAGGGATGACCATTCTAAGTAAGAAAGGTTGTCTAGATAGCGCTGGTACGGGTAAGCTTTATTTTTGTGATCACTGTGTATTTGTGAAACCAAAGAGGGTGAGTTTCTCTAAAGCGAAGCATCGTACTCAGGGGATCCTTGATTACATTCATTCTGATCTGTGGGGTCCTTCGAGAGTTCTTTCTATAGGAGGTAAGCGCTACATGTTAACTTTTGTTGATGATTTCTCATGCAAGGTTTGGGTCTACTTCTTGAGATAGAAAAATGAAACATTCTCCATGTTTAAGAAGTTCAAGGCTCTGGTTGAGAACTAGACTAGGAGAAAGATCAAGAAGCTTAGGACTGACAATGATCTTGAGTTTGTTGAGTGAGAGTTTGATGAATTCTGCGCGGTGAATAGCATAGTTAGGCACAAGACTTTGGTTGGAAAAATACAATAGAATGGAGTTGCAGAATGAATCAATAAGACTCTACTGGAGAAAGCTCGTTGTATGCTTTCGAATGCAGGGCTTTGGGATCGTAAAGCTGTCTGGGCTGAGGCTATTTCTACAGCCTGCTATTTGGTGAATCGTTCACCATACACCTCCATTGATTTTCAAATTCCAGAAGAAGTATGGTCAGGTAATCCTTTTGATTATTCTATTTCGAGAATATTTGGATGTCCTGTATATGTCCATGTGAATAATGTGAAATTAACCCCTAGGGCTATCAAATGCATGTTTCTTGGACATGCATCTGAGTCAAAAGGATATAGCATGTGGTGTCCTGAGTTTAAGAAAATCATTCAAAGCAGAGATATAGCTTTTAATGAGACTGTTATGTTATCTTCTGAAACGAATTCTGTTATTCCTTCGACTGGTGCAGGTGATCAAGAGGATACCAGTAACTGTATAGAGAAAGAAGTGGGGACCGTTGCAGCTCAAGGTAGAGCTACTAATCAGCCCAATAGAGAGGCTCAGGATACTGAACTTGGTACTATCAGTTCTGATCAGCTTCAGGTGGAGGTTGATCACTCGATAGCTCGTGATCGTCCTCGGAGGGAGATCAGGAGGCCTGCTCACTACAATGATGATGAGGGGCTGATAGCATATGCACTTTCAATTGCAGAGGAGGTGCCTGAAGGTGTAGAACCTTCAACCTATTCTGAAGCAATCTCCAGCCCAAGTTCACCTAATTGGATCCTAGCTATACAAGAGGAAATAGAGAGTCTGCAGAAGAATCGAACCTGGGAACTGTGTGAGCTACCTAAAGGTCGGAGAGCCTTAATTGCCAAATAGATCTATAAGGGAAAGGAGGGCATTCTTGGAGTTAAAGATGCAAGGTGGAAAACACACCTGGTTGCTCGTGGTGGCAACTAGAAGGAAGGTAGTTATTACAATGCGGTATTTTCACCTGTTGTTAGACATAGCTCCATTAGAGTGTTTCTTGCATTTATTGCCTTGTTTGATCTGGAGTTGGAGCAGCTTGATGTGAAGACTGCATTCCTTCATGGGGAGTTAGAGGAGGAGATCTACATGAAGCAACTTGAAGGTTTTGTTGTTCTTGGGAAGGAACATCTGGTTTGTAGATTGAAAAAGTCCTTGTATGGACTTAAGCAGGCTCCGAGGCAGTGGTACAAAAGGTTTGACACCTTCATGATTGCACAAGAATCCACACGCAACCGATATGATAATTGTCTGTATTTCAGACAATATTTTGATGGTTCCTTTATTTACTTGCTTTTGTATGTTGATGATATGTTGATTGCCTCCAAGGATAAGTCCTTGATCAGTAAGTTGAAATTTCAACTCAATGAGGAGTTTGAGATGAAAGACCTGCGTGTAGCAAAGAAGATTCAAGGCATGGAGATTCAAAGAGATCGAAAGACTGGTAAGCTGTACTTGTCTTAGGGATACTATCTTAAGAAAGTACTAGGTAGATTTGATATGGATAACTGTAAGGCAGTTTCTACACCCCTTGCTGCACATTTCAGATTGTCTGCTAAGTGTTGTCCACAATCTGAGGAGAACATTGATAGGATGTCCAATGTCCCTTATTCTAGTGTTGTTGGTAGTTTGATGTATGCTATGGAATGCACTAGGCCAGATTTGTCACATGCTGTGAGCGTGGTAAGTAGGTATATGCATAATCCAGGAAAGGACCATTGGGAAGCTATGAAGTGGATTTTTCGCTATGTGAAGGGTATTGTTAATAAGGCGTTGGTCTTTGATAGAAACAATGCTTCTCCATGTGATGTTATAGGCTTTGTTAATTCTAATTATGCTGGTGATCTTGCTAGGAGAAGGTCCATATCTGGATATATCTTTACTATGTGTACGGGTGCTATCTTTTGGAAAGCATTGCTTCAATCTATTAAAGCTTTATATACTACAGAGGCTGAGTATGTTGTTGCTACTAAAGGAGTGAAGGAAGCTATTTGGTTAAGGGGCCTTGTTACTGAGTTTGGAGTTCCATAAGCTACCACTATGGTGTTTTCTGACAGTCAGAGTACAATCTACTTGACTAAGAATGATGCCTACCATTCAGAGACTAAGCACATCAGTGCCAAGTATCACTATGTCAGAGATACAGTTGCAGTAGGGGAAATAGTTGTGAGAAAGGTTCACACTTTGGAGAATCCTACAGATATGTTAACCAAGCCTTTCCCTATAGCTAAGTTCGAGCATTGCTTGGATTTAGTTGGCATTCACAGTATTTGAGCACCTTTAGGGTATTGGCCCTTGGGGGGCATCACCCTTCGGAGTGCGGTGACGGTGTTAGAGAATTGGTGATTGGAGATTTCGGTCCAAGGTGGAGATTTGGCCCAAAATCAAAGAAACGACACAGTAGGATCGTGTCAGGCGACATGGGCATGTCAGGCCGAAGAAGAGACGACGAAAGGCAGGTAGGGAGTTGGCACAGTAGGTCGTGCCAGGTGGCACGGCTGTGTCACCCAAGCACGGGGTGATCGTGCTACCCAGCATGGCCGTGCGGCGTTCTCAGTTCGAGCGTGGGCTTTTTGGCGGCTAGGGTTTGCGTCTTGGCATACAGTCTTCTTGGCAGTTAGGGCTCTCCTCTAGGAGTTAAATTCTGGACTTCTAGACTCTATATAAAGAGACCTTACCTAGGATCTAAAATCATTCCATAACAAAGTAAATACAAAATACATTGAGAGATAGAGAGGGTTTTGAGAGAGATTGCAAGAGAGATTGTAATCCTACTATTGGATCGAATCACTTGTTGTGATTACGATCCCTTTATACTGTCCCTGCTTACATAGTACATTGACTATGCTCGTCGCCATCTGTGGTTTCTCCCGCATTGGATTTCCACGTAAATCTTGTATGTTATTACTTTGCTGTTGTTATCGTTCTTTAAATTTCTGAATATCTGTTTTATCCTATCGCTTCTGCAATTAAAGTTGCTCAAATTTCACTAACAGACATTTTTGTAATTTTGAGGGTTTGTAATACTTTTATACAAAGGTGAAGAAGGGTAAATGATAATGTCAAAAGTTCAGGAGTGCGAAAGATATGTATAAAAATCTCAAGGGGTTAAATTGAAATATTTCATTATCATGATGGCCAATAATCACGCTTTCCAGGTATAATTTCATTTGATTTGTATCTCTTTTTTCGCTTAAGGCAGGCCCTTCATTAAATTGTTCAGTAGTAAGTAAGAAAGCGTAGCTCCCCCTCTTTTAATGACTACTATCTAGTTTGTAAACAAACTTAGCATGTGAATAAGGTAATGTGTAACATATATCTAGGAGTATGTACTCCCATTTGATATGTATATATATTTTTCTTACATTTATTTGTCATATAGATAATCTTTAATATATGACGCTCATGTGGCTTGTGAAACTGTGTACTCTTAGGAATATGATATAGATAGATAAACATATAAATCTATGAAAGTGAACATCTAAACTAGTTTTTGATGTAAATTACTAACCTTACGAGATTTCACTAAATAAAGCTTACGACAAAGGGGAAAATGTTCAAAAATCACCCAATTTATAATGATTTTATCTAAAATACAGAACACAATATCAAATCTAAATTGCATCATTAAAATATCTCAGCTTTTTCTTGAGGTCAAAAAATCATGAAAAAAGAATTTCTAGCGCCAAATCATTTTATTTTTGATCAGCTTATGACCTATATTTAGCACTCCGTTTTTTTCCTAAAAGTCTTTAACTTAAGTCACGTCAGCCTTGGTTTCATCTCCTCTTCCAATCCTGACAATTTAAATCTTGTTAGTACAGATTCCCATATGGATGTTAAGTTGTAGCGCTAACACAATTATTCGAATATGTCCAATAGATTTGATAAAATAGGTAGTATGATGAATACTCATCTAAATTTTTACTTGGCATACATGATATTTCCTTTGGTTTTCTTAGTGTAAAAGATTAACACAAATTCTAGTATGAGATTGATTAATTCATTGATTAAAAATTATATGTAATTTACAATCGTCATCATTCTTGAGCAAATAATGAACCCAAATAGCAAAATAAAAATTTTGATTGAGAAGACCAATTAGAACACTCATCTTCAACTTAATCGTTACTTATTAATACAGCCTCCAATAAAGGAATCAAAAAATTTTCTCTAGTCATTCCATCACAAAGATTTATCTGTCCTTGTGGTCTGTATTTAAAAAATTGATATTAATTACAGATGTTCTTATTATCAATTAGTAATTTAGGCCATGTTTGACAAATATCTTTTTGAGAGCTTTTTGGCAGGTAATCTGCATTTAGTACTCTTTAGGTTTTTGACTTTAATTTTTTCAATCCTAATATTTTCTAATTAATTTTGAGCACCCCTAGGTGTCTAGTATTGTAAAATCTAAGTGATATTTTGGCCAGAGTTTGAAAAACGTCATATAGATGATTTTTTTGCCATCATTTGATATTGTTGTGGGAACAATCGTATATTTGTACCTTTTAACGCCAAGTGTGAATTAGACCCTTTTTTATGCACTCTCTCATTTAAAAAAAACACCCGTTCACTTAGATTTATCTTCACTCACATCATATGTCACTTCTCTTTTTGGTCTTTTTTTATTTGCTCAAGCAATTTTCAAGGTCTTAAGCTCCCAACCACTTACACAAGGGGTAGTTTGGGCAATTCAAGGCTCTTTTATCTATCACATTATGTATCTCACATGAGTTGGATCCTACATTAAGTGTCTCTCACTGGTTAAGGGTGGTGAAAATTAATTAGAAAATTTCAGGGTTAAAAAAATTATTATCGAAAAGCTGAATGGTTTCAAGTGCAAAAAATCTACTTTTTGCCAAAGAGTTTTTTTTGGACCAATGAAAAAACTAATTTGAGCATTTGGTAAGATAGCTTTCTAGAAGAGTTATTTGAGTCAAAATAGCTAATTTGAAAAATAGCTAATTGTATGAGTTTTTTTGGAAGAGTTTTTTGGAAAATTAGCTTTTTATCTTACAACTTTGTGAAAAATAAGTAATTTCACCAAACAGTATTTTTTGTGCAAACACTTAAATCAAACAACTCATACAAATAATTAACTCAAACATCTAGTAGTTGATTGCTAATACAAATAGTTGACAACTAATAACTAACAACTGTTTGTCAAACAGAGACTCAATCCCAAAGACTTGAAAGAACCGGTTCAAAAGTGAGAATTTATTTTATACATATTAATATAATACTCGGCATGACCTTTGAGGATAGGTGACCTATTCTACTTTCGAATCACACATGGTATCGAAGCCTTGTTTTAACCACGACTTTGTTTCTCTCGCTTGCTTCTTGATCAAGTAAAGCTCACCGAAATCCTAGCTATGAAACCGCCATCTTCTTCTGTTCTGGATAGTGGTCACCTTCACTTGTGATCTATGGCTAGACTCCTCCACGCCATTAACCCTTAAATCTGACACTCCAAGTTCATCTCAGCATGTGAGCTCTCAATCAGTTTTGATGATGTTGGAGAGTCAAAATGTCTCTACACAAAGCATGTCCTACACCTTCCTGCCACCACTAACTCCACTGCTTATTTTTCTCTCTTCTATTGGTGTCCTTTCTATCTCTAGGCTGGGCTTCTCGTCCTCTTCTTTTCATGCTGTTCGTGGTGGTCTTTCAACTTGGTCGATGAATGCCCCATTTGTGCCGAGTTCTTCTTCTTTTTTCCCCCATTTGCTTCTCTTTCATCTGCTACTGCCTATTATCACCCTCGTTTCCTTTGGTACCATGATAATGTTTCATCTTTGGCTTAGTTCTGCCTCAACCTCATACAGGTGCCTTGTCACTTTTTCCATCGAACATCCGAATGGTAAACATAACCACACATGTCACCATCATTCTCACAATAGTTGAAGATTACCTATTAATGAGGATAGTTCCTCAAACTCCCAAGATCAAAGATAATAAGGAAAATAATGACACCAAATGATGCTTCTCTTGGGTTCAATCAATTGATAGATTATGAGGTTTGAGCCCAAGGTAATATGCTAATGATAGTTTAGTTACTGTCCATCAAATTCCACTTTTGAGGGCTCTTAGCCATCAAAGAAGAATTCTAAAGGAAAGACTCTACTCACCACTCTTAATTAAAGTGATAAAGATGTAGAGAATTTAGTGAGAGAAAATGACTATTTTCCTTTCCATTCCTAACTCAACTAAAGCTAAGTTTACATGGAGACATTGGGATATATAAATACCCAAAATGGGAGGGATTATCTATTACAGTAGTGGCGCAAATGTACCAATAGGGTGATTAAAAATTATCTTAGGAAAATAAATCAAATTATTAAGATAATTTCAACCAACGTAAGCTTTTACTTTTCCGAGATTCTTCCGCTTCATTCTAGGAGGCTTCTAGAAGGCTATACAACTCCAATGTAGGCCTTGCTATGTGAAAAATCTTTGTTAGTATGTGTGGAATCACTCAATACTGATTAATCTCAAAGATAATAGCTACAACCTCCTCAATTAAGGCCAAATTTTAGATTGCTCCAAAATTGAAATTTTGTGCACAGTCAATATATTTGGGTTATTTCTCCCAATATTTAAATCCAATGCCCGATTTTAGCTCATCAGGATAAAATAGACATCTTACAGATTTAGAAGAACTTGGGCTCGTTCATTTGGGCTTCGTGAGGTAGGATTTTAACTTGACTAAATTTAGCAAAATTTCCCAAGAAAACCGTGCACTATCTGAGTTGGTGGTTTCTATCATTTTAGGGAATCAAAACACATCCTAACTCGAAATTTTATTGCTTCATCCTAAAGAAGATTCTGTAAGCTTCCGAATGAAGCATATATCACCCCAATCAAGGTTCGTTTGGATGGTGAGAAGCCAAGCTAAAAACAAGTGAAATGCTGAACTGGTAACCATCTTGATCAAGGAAAGTTGGTTTGAACTTCGGTATCGATGAGGGTGCAGCCAAGAGTTGGCTTGGGCCTTGGTATACATCATCTGTCTAGGTGAACTTAGTTTTCTTCTTTTGTTATCAAGCACTATATTAGTGGCCTTATTGATGGTACGACTTTTAACCTTTCTCTGGTTCAAACATATATGCAAGGACTTCAACAACCCTATCCTAATGACAATTATGCCTCTTCTATTCTTGGATGTTTCCTACTATATCCAAAGATTTGTTTTGTGAGGCACGTGGCTTTACTCCTGCCTTTGATATTTAGAAGCATTTGCGACACCATTTTAATGCCATGATTTAAAATGTATGCTTGCTAATTTGACTAGAGAAAACAATCAATCCAATACTTGACAACTATTAAGTTAATTATTGATTCCCTAGCTACAATTGAATCACCTATTCCTGAGTTAGAACTAAATGAGTACACTACTTTATGTTAGCTTGTGCACATTCCATTGATGATCTTTGCTCAAAATTAAAACAATGACCCATGTTCACAGAAGAACGTGATGTAAGTAATCAAGCTTTTGTTTATATTAATGGAGTCATAACTTTGGACTCAGGGAATATTGGGTCCAACAAGAGCAACAACAAAAATAATAAGGGTAGGAATAAAGGTGGAATAAAGTTCAACAAAGGGGGCAAAGTGTGCTATGATAAAAACAACAATATGAACAATAATCCGTAGAACCAACAGAAGTAGTAAAATTTAGGTTTTTTCTAGGGTATGTTTGCAGGCTCTATTTTATGTAATTCAGTTGTTACCTTGCGATGCACTTCAACACTTTCTCCTTTTGTACCAATTCTTTATCTGCTTGTTTTTATTGAAGTGAAGGAATTTTAAGATCTCAGCCTAGCATCATTTGTTGGATTTATTATTTCAAACCGCAAGCATATAGTTGTTCGTTGTAGTGGTTAATATGTCATCCTCAGGGATGCATTATGAATTTAGGCCACTAAAATTCTAATCGAAACCTTCAACCCCAAAAAAACTTTGTAAACATCAAACATGGCTTAATTCACTAACTTTTAAGTTTACATTCTGAACATAATCAACTTGAAACTAACAACAGTTCATCAACATCAAATTAAGTCTATGATATTATCATTCAATTCAAGAGGCTCACCCATCAAATTCACAAGCAACAAAAAAAATTATAAAGGCAATAAGAGAAAAGGTATCACTCTCCAACTAGATCAAATAAAACCCGAATTTAAGCGTGAACTTGAACTAGAGCAATCTGAATATGATAGAAACTACTACAATAACGAACGAACACTGAATTGAGCACCAAAGAAAACAAAAATACACGTGAGATTCATGAAACTGGGGTCCAATTACACAATAATTCCTGATTTGAAGTTGATCATCCTCAAAAAAAAGGGGAATTTAAACTCATCCTATTTCTCCCCCCACTATCTACTTTGCTTCACCATATTATAACCAGTTTCGAGCCCCTAAATTCGAGTCACAATTACTTCAATTAATTCCTCCGTTAAACTCGTTATAACCGCTTAATTCTTGATGGTGAAGATGATGGAGATGATGGGTAACAGCTGGAATTCGTAGGAGAGTTAATGAGATTGAAGGAGGAGAGAGAAAAGAGAAGGCCATGGCATCTTGATGAGGAAGATGAAGTAGGGCAGGGTTCAGCTTCATTGGGTTTAATTTAAGGAGAGAGAAAGAGGAAGAAGGTGGAAGCATATCACGTGATATGCACGTGCTGATTAAGTGAGAAAAGGAGAGCAGCCCTTGTCTGCGAGAAGAAGCGGGCGAATTAGGCTGTGACAAACAGAATTACATGGAGGCCCAATTATGAAAGAGAGAATGGGAACTGGAAATGTGATGAAAATGAGGAAAGGAGACTGGGCTGATGTGAAGGAGTGGAATAGGCTCACTGTAAGGAGGAGGGGAGAAGCTGGGTTTCAGGCACTGTTGCGCGCGAATTAGGAAGCAAGAAAGCAGGCTAGCCTAGGGAGAGGAGAAAAGTAGAAATGTGCGACTAGAATTGGGGGGTTTTAGGCTAAGGAAATATTGTGCTCGAGTGGACCATTGGGCCACATGAGCTGTTGTTTTTTTTTTTTTTTTTTTTGGTTCTCTTGATCCAACCCTTGATTAACTGAGCAAAATTTTTATCTTTTTCCAACATTTCACAATTCCTACAAAATCAACAAAAACATATTAAATTTCTTATTTAATTATTTACTTAAAGCAAATAAAAGATAATAAAAGGGTATAAATTAACATAATTTTGGGTTGAATAATACCCTCGCACCTAAATATTGCTCGTCCTCGATTAAAATGAAACTAAAATCCTAAAAAAAGAAAATAAAATCCTAAGTCACTTTCGTAGGAATTACAGTTGCACTTATCATATGCAACAAGCCCTTTAAACCCCTATATTACCCCTAGTGGACGAGGAAGGTCTCGTGAGGGTTTGCAGAAGATATATCCATAAAATCTATAAAATTTGTCCTTTTTGAAAACTCATGTATACAACATCGAGGATAAATGCATACGTATTCTAATCAACTACATCACTCAAGGAACCAAAGCACTAGATCACATATAAACACAATATACACATCAAGAAACCCTTAATCGCCACTAACGACATTTATACACAATCTTTCCCCCTACATAAGAATTATGTACAAGCGTAACTGGTAGAACCTCACTTTAGGGAAATGTGGAACACTCTTGCTCATGTGTTTAAGATATAATAAGGTTCACTTTTTCTTCCAATCATACAAATTGTCATAGGCTTGCTAAGATTCTCAATCCTCCACCATTAAAATGCAATATGTAAAAAGAGGATCAAGAAGACTTTTGAGGGTTGTAATGGGGCTAAAGTTTAAAGCTCTATTTGGACCTTGAAAAATTTGGTGGAAAGAAAAAAAAAATTGAAAAAGTTGCTTTTTTTCTTGTGTTTAGTTCGGAGCACATCACCAAAAAAAAAAAAATATGGAGGAAAGTTAGGTGGAAAAATTATTAGAGACAAGTGATAAAATTTTGCTCATAAAATTGTGAGGAAAGTTTGAGAGAAATTTCCAACCTCCTCCAACCTCGGATTGTTCAGATGATATCAATATGATTCAAGTAGTTCATCAACATTCAAATTTTTCATCCAAATTCTTGTATTTTCCCTCAATATAAACAAGAGAAAAAAAAAACTCATTTTCTTCCAACTTTTTTTCCATCATATTTTTTTTTCTTCAACTTTTCTTTCCACTGAATTTTCTAAGGATCAAACGGAGCCTAAGGGTTAGAAGAGGGAGGAATGATTTGGGAAATTAAGGAGCTAAAAGCCAGGCAACATAAGATCAATCAACACTACTACAACTATAATAATCACGAACTCTCCTAATATGACAAAATAAAGCGCACCCCACCAAAATTGGCCATTGGAAATGAGTATATACGATAACAACATTCATGGCAAACACTCTTGTTAGCAACTCCTTTTTAATTTTTTTTCAAATTCTAACTTTTTCTTTCAAACTTTTTCCTTTTTTTCACTTTTCTTGCTCCTTTTCCCTTTTTTTAATTAAGAAAATGAATGGATGGAATGTATAAAGAACAATATAACTTAGTTTCCAAATGGTCACAATGATACATTTCATCATATAACCAAAATCAACCAACAATTACACCCAAAAGCTATCCACCAAAAAATGAAGTGTTGCTTCACTAGTCTTGGCTGAAGTATAAGAAAATCTATTTAGGCCAAGGGCTAAAATGAATGATGCACCCCAAAAAAAAAAAAAAATCAAGGCTCAAAGGGGTAACCAAAAGGTAAAACAGTCGAATTAGGGTGGGAATTTGGCTATGTAGCTTGCAAAAACAAAGAATGCCTCTATCATATTATAATAATGCACAAGCTACATGTGATGTCAAAGAGAAGCTAATTAAGTTCTAGAGATGTAAACATGGAAGAGACACACATGAAAGAAACAAAAGATTAAAAATAAAGAAAGAAAAGACTAAAAATAATGAATTAGTCTTTAAAGCTCAAAATTCACAGGTTCATCTACCAAAGTCAAGCTTACTTTTAAAAAATGTTAGGGATTAGGACTATATACAAACATCTTACTTTAGATTAAGTTCTATTAATGCACACCACATTCATATATAACCTAACACTAAGGTACAAGAGAACATAACCAATCAGAATATCACATATATTCCCCAAAACAAAAAATCTTTTTGGATTTTCAAAAATTTCAGGTTTTTTTTTTCTATTTTTTGAGACAAAGTTTTCCCACCCCTACACATAAATTAGACTATACCCTCATTGGATGTGGAAGGAAAGATGAAAATTAAAAAGAAAATCAAATATACAAAAAAGAAAAAATAAGACTCAAAAAGAAAAAAAAATGATAAGACTCTAAACTCAAAATGAAAACAATAAAATAAAATAAGGCAAACAATATAAACAAAAGAAAAAAAAATAAAAGAGAATATTAAGAGGAATGACTGTACTAGTTCAAGTGCCAAAGTACACCTAAGCTATAGCCTGTTGAAATATGCTTAAACAGAGGCCTATGGAACGTCAGTCGTTCCATACTAAGCTGAAAATTTTTGCTACTCAAATCAAAACCTACTAGTGCACGAAGTAGCTTATCAAATATGCAAGAGCAATTCTTAATAAAATTACAACAATGAAAATTAAAGAATTGGTGCCCAAAAGAGTACATCCATAACGTCAACACTGCATAGGTAAGGGCATGTTTTAACTTGTCAAATTGCTGGACCCATCTATCAATCAAACAGATGTGCTCATAACGAACCAATAACTAGCTCATCGGCCTAGAAGTTTTGTTGTCATGAATGAGCTGCCAGGCAAACTAGTGGGCCCAAAGTCCACAAGTCTCTTTGTATCAGAATGCACGAGAGTCTGGTCTGAAGTAAAATTCTTAGTGGCACTATTCTCATACTCGACAAATTTAGACTTGCAAGATTCAAATGGGAGGTCAGTACTGATGGGGCCGAGAGGGAAGGATTCATATTCAACAGAAAGACCCTAATAAAAATTGTTATTGATATCAAACTCACATGAAAATGATTCATATTCTATAGAATGAATATCATCATTGAATTCCAAATTAGTGGGCTCAACTTCCTCATCACATGACTCCTATAAATAAATACCACCTGACTCATCTATGTTATGATGCTTAACTTCAATTGTGATGCTCATATTTAACTCACTAGGATTCTCAACGATTTCACCCACCTCAAACTCAAATCAAAAATCAAAAACAAAGAAGTCTAAACTAGACTAATACTAATCTAATCAAAAATCAAAAACACAAAAGCGAAAATGACTCAACTGACAACAAATCAACGCAACCTTATCTGACAAACTCTTTTCCGGCAACAGTGCCAAAAACTTGTTATTATTTTTATAGCAATCGGTTCAAACCGCAAGTGCACGGTTGTTCGTTGCAGCGCTTAAGATGTCGTCCTCAGGGATGTGTTATGAGCTTAGGCCATAAAATTCTAATTGAAACAAATGAATAATGACAACCCAAAGCAAACTTGATAAACATCAAGCAAAGCTTAATTCACTAACTTTTAAGTTTACATTCTAAATATAATCAACTTGAAACTAACAACAGTTCATCAAAATCAAACTAAGTCTATTATATTGCCATTCAATTCAGTAGGCTACCCGTCAAATTCACAAGCAACAAAAAAAATTATAAAGGTAATAAGAGAAAAGATATCACCCTCCAACCAGATCGAACCTGGATTTGAGCATGAACTTGAACTAGAGCAATCTAAAGAAACTAGAAACCAGAATAATAACGAATGAACGATGAATTGAATGCCAAAGAAAACTAAAATACACTTGAGATTAACAAAACTGAGGTCGAATTACATAATAATTCTAGATTTGAAGTTGATCATCCCAAAGAAAAAGAGAATTTAAACTCAAGCTATATCTCCCCTCCCAGTACTCTACTTTACTTCAGTATATTATAATCGATTTTCATCCCTTAGATTTGAGTCAGCATTACTTGAATTAATTCCTCCATTAAACTCCTTACAATTGTTGAATTCTTGATGGTGAAGATGATAGAGATGATGCGTAACAGCTAGAATTCGTAGGAGAGTTAATGAGATTGAAGGAGGAAAGAGAAAGGAGAAGGCCATGGCACCTTAAGGAGGAAGATGAAGCAAGGCAGGGCTTGGCTTCACTAGGTTTAATACGAGAAAAGAGAAAGAGGAAGAAGGGCAAGTAGATCACATGATATGTGCATGATGATTAAGTGAGAAAAGCGGAGTAGACCGAGTCTCGAAGAAGAAGGAGGCAAATTGGGCCGTGACAAACAGAATTACGCACAGGCCCAACTATGAAAGAGAGAAGGGAGTGCTGGACTGTGAATGGAAAATGAGGATAGGAAACTAGACCGCTGTGAAGGAGAGGAATAGGCTCATTG
Source organism: Carnegiea gigantea (assembly GCA_029747015.1). Classification (NCBI taxonomy): domain Eukaryota; kingdom Viridiplantae; phylum Streptophyta; class Magnoliopsida; order Caryophyllales; family Cactaceae; genus Carnegiea; species Carnegiea gigantea. The sequence continues at coordinate 322,132 of JAKOGI010000868.1, read as the reverse complement.
CAAGAAGGAGGGGAGAAGCTAGGTTTCAGGCACTGCTGGGCCACGGACTAGGGAGTAAGAGAGCAGGCCGGCCCACGAAGAGGAGGAAAAGGAGAAAATAAGTAACACACTGGAATTGGGGGGGACTTCAAGCCATGGAAAAATTGGGCTTGAGTGTACCAGTGGGACACATGAGCTGGGGTTTTTTTCCCCTCTTGATCCGACCCTTGATTAACTAAGCAAATTTATTTATTTTTCCATTTCAAAATTCCTACAAAATCAACAAAAATATATTAAAATTCTTATTTGGTTATTTATTTAGCGGGTAAATAAATAATAATAATAATGCATAAACTAACATAATTTTAGGTTGAACAGTCACTCCTTAAGGCATGTTGCTAACACATGCCCTAGTCACTGTCAGTCTCAACAATAACTAATGCTTTCTACTTATGCAACATTCAATGTCGTTGATGTTGGTGAACAAGTCTGATGTCCTAATTTAGTTGCAACATCATATATCCATATGAAGGTATGACACTCTCTAAAACTCCTTATTCTGATTAAATTCTTATCACAGTTAGCAACAGAAATCTACTTATTATTTTTAATATTAGCAATTTAGAGCTAAGTACTTAACATCATCCTCTGCAACTCAAATCTATCTTGCATATCCCTCAGCATCATCATAATCTCATGTCTGTCAAACAAGCGTGCCATGATATTAACTATAGTGCCATCTTCAATGACTCGTGTTCATTTTAAGGACAACATGATAGGTGGAGGCCTTTTGCGGGCACTTAGTTGGGTTGTCTATCTTATTTGTGTTGAGGCTGGTCACATTGCTGCCAACGTTTCCATGAGGGAGTCATGGGATTTTTGGCATCAACATCTTAGATGGTGTTGAATTTCTATTCTTATTTCAAGTATTGCTACCAACTTGGGAATTTTATCACATCATGATTTCAAGTATTATTTCTCATTTATTGATGATGTTTCTCACTGCACTTGAATTTATCCAGTGAAATAGAGATCAAAAGCCCTTGTTCATTTTTGAAATTTTCAAGCACTGGTTGAAAATTTTGTTTAATTATAAGATTAAAGTATTTTAAATTGATGGGGATTTGGAATTTAATAATTCACCCATGAAAATCAATGCTTAAAACACAAAATTTATTCTTGAAAATCATGTCCTGATGCACAACATCAAAATGTTGTTGTTGAATGTAAAAATAGACAACTTTTGGAAATAACTTTTGCTTTTCTTATTGGTGCCTCTCTGTGTATTGATGAAGTTTATGATGCTCTCGATACCTATTGATCAGAAGATCATGTAATTTTATACTTCTAAACCTATGATTTTGGTGCAAAATAATTATTATTTTAGAATTTTTATTTGAGTTTTGTTTATTTTTGTAGAAAAATCAAAAAATTAAAGAAAGTGATAAATTAGGCTTAGAAGAGAAGTTGAAACTATAATCCAACAAAAATACAACCCAACCCGCGTTATATTTTTCTTTTGCTATTAGAAAATAAATAAAAAAACCCCAAACACCACATCTCTCCACCCACTGACGTGCCCCCCCTTTTCTTTTGTTTTCTCTCTCCTCCAACATAAATCAGAAACCCATCCTCAGCTCCTTCTTTTTCTCACCTTGCGCCATCAAACTCCATCACACAAATCATCATCTTCATCATTTTTCGCCACCATCAGATCAACATCATGCTGGATTTCTGCCTGTATTTAGCAAACCCACAACTCCCTTTCCTAATTCCATTAACAGCTTCATCATCATCCATAGTCAACAACCATAACAGCCCAGATTTTGTGGAGCACTCTCTCATCTCTCCAAGATCCAGTCAATTAGATCGTGATGGTCGTTCAAGTGAAAGAGTGAGTAATTTGATATTTGGAGTCACTGCCCTGATTTCGTGCGAGTTGAAAGTTCGATAGGGTTGGAAATTTATGTATAAATAGGGAGTTGAAGGGGAGGTGAAAGGTATCGAACTAGATAGCTAGTAATCGAATTCAGTAGCGTTAATTTAATTGTAATTTGCTCTCTTTTTGTTTCCATTCCTCTATTTCAAATTTTAGTGGTTTCTGGGTTTATTCCCGTAGTTGGTTCTGGGGTCTGGAAGCCGTTGTTGGAGCTTTGAAAAAAGGAATAGCCATTTTTTTCCCTTTCTTCGATTGAGTTATTTGTTCGTTTTAATTTCAGCATTAGTTTTAGTTAGATTCATCTCTCAATCCATTGATTATTTCATGCTCTGGGTTAGAGCTCTTGTTGAAATTAGTCAGTCGATTTATGTGCTCTGTATCCACGCACAGTTCCCTGTTCTCCAAACCCTGCTTCAGGAAGTTCATTTTATTTTTATTTTTTTAATTTTTCTTTTATTTGTTATCTTGTCGTATACAGAGAGTTTGCTTCTACTCATTGCCAACCTTCTGACATCTTTTTCTAACTTTTCTTTTTACTCTTGGTCATTGTATTTTTTTTTTTTTTAAAATACAACTAGCTAGAGTTAGGCATCGTTCTGATTAAGGTGGTGACAACTAAGCAATAACTTTCAGTCAATCTTGGCCCATTAGTGTTTGTGAATTTCTTTCTTCATGTTTTATATATTTATTTATTTACTTTGTACTTTATTTAATTTACCTAGTATTAGATAATCGTGAGTCATTTTTTTTAGCTAATTTTCTTCTAAAGTTGAGCAAGTTAGACAATTTAAGTAGTAAAATTTGATTCTACCATCTTTGGAAGAACGATCCATATTCACTGCACTAAACTACAAGTTAGACACCACGCGCTTGCGGTTACATCAATAAGTTTTTGGTGCCGTTGTCAGGATGAAAAGTATTCAATTGATCACTTTTTTGTGCTTTGCTATTTTTGTCGATATCTGTGTCTTTTATTAATTTTGTACTTCATTTTATTTATTATTAGTCTTCACTTATTTTTTATTCTCTTTCTTGAGCAGTTTTTATTTAGATTACTTTTGTTGATTATTTTTTTCTGTTGTAAAAAAAGGGACCAAAAATACGATTGTGGGTGTGGAACTTGCATGAATATTTGGGTTAGGGAACCTAAAAGAAGAAGACTCATCAGGATTGAACTTATACCTGAACTTGAACTTAAAAAACATGGCTAGACAAGAAAGGAACGAAATATCTCTGAATGAGATCTTTCACTCTCCACGTTCGGCCTTACCTTCATGTTTCGATCTGCCCGGCCTAGGTAGTAATGTGAGCCTTAAACTGGAACCACATTACATTAAGATGCTTCCTAAATTCACTAGATTTGAAGGTGCTTATTTATTTTTAAGTGAATTTGAAAAAGTATGCAATATGATACATTTTCATAATGTGAACACTGATGTGGTCAAACTGAGATTTGTTGCTTTGATGTAGATTTTATATTTAGTTTTAAAACCCTTTTGACCTGCAAGTGCACAAGATTAATGGTAGACTGGCGCGTATAGGGGTGTCAAGCCCACGAGGAACAATATTGATTTCTAATTTCAACTCTTCCAATTATAAAAAATAAGTTGAATGCGAAGTGTAATTATCAAAATGATTAAAGAACCAAAAAGAAGAGAAAAAGTGTCAAGTAGGGAGGATTCAGATGACAGAAAGTTCTAGGGTTTCAGATTTCACCTTTGATGCAAATATTGAATTGCTAATCCAAATGGGGATTTGATTTGTCTCTTGTACATCTTAAGCTACAAGCATTAAGTCATGAATTCAAAAGATGAATTAGAATTATCAAATAAAATTATTTATCTAGTTATTTAGCATGAATTATTCTTTAGGTATAACTCATCTAATTTCTAGCATAAATTGTTCAATTTTAACAATTATAATTTTAAGTCTATTTGCATAATGTCATATTAGCCTACAAGGTCTAATATTCATTTGAGATAGCAAATTAAACTATTATAATCAATATGATTAAACTATAGAATTAGAATGCAGAAGTAGGTTGAGATTAAGTTTACACTCAAAATTATGCAATCAAAGAGACAAAAATTACCACAAAAGAAATTAGCAAAAATAATATTGTTATCAGGGATCCATCCTAATTCTAGAAATAAGTAGTTTACCCGATCATAGTTAGTGAAAACAACATGATAATTGGTATATTTCACAACCTATGTCCAAACTTTTGTACTCAATTACAAACTAATAAAGTAAACACTCCCAAATTTGACTCGCAAATGAGATAAGGAGAGAAGAGAAAAGTAGCCAACAATACTTATTTTCTTCCAAACCCCTCAATCCAAATGGTTTTGCCTTACAAAATACTCTCAACTCTCTAAAGAAAATAGAAGATGGAAGGTAGAATGCTTAGATGAATGGATAAGTGTGTGGATGCTCCAACCCATGGCTCCTATTTACAGTGCAAAATCAACTGATTTGTGACAAAAGTAGCCAACAAAACTGATTTGTGACAAAAGTAGCCAACAAAGCTTATTTTGTTCCAAAACCCTCAATCCAAGTGGCTGTTATAATGCATAAGAGAAGGCTAGTCTTAAGCTAACAATTAATTTTTGAATAATTGCATTTGACTAGGTTAACTATTAGCCATATGAAAAATTTAAGGAAATGACTGGGTTGCAAAGGAAGAGTTGGATGAATGCTGAAGGGCTATTAGGATAGGCGCAACTAATTTGTGAGGGAGGGGAAGAGAAGAAGAAGAGCTGGGTAGTGGGCCACTGAAAACAGGCCCACTCGGGCTGCTAGGGCTGGGCGCTGATGGGAAGGCCGACTGGGCCTCGAAGCGCACGAGGCCCAGACGAAGGGAGAGGTATAGAGTAGGAAAGCACTGGGCTGGGTTCCAGCTAGTAGACTAGGTTGCGGGCAAGCTACACGCTAGGCTGGCAGAACCGGGCCACACGGCTGCAACTCTTATGATTTCTTCTTCTTTTTTTCTTTTTTTTTCCCCCTTGGGCTTGAGCTTGGGCTTTAGGCATTGCACATGTGTGTTAGAGATCCAAGTAGAATTGAAAAATTATGCTTAATTTCTTTTATTTTACTTCCACCTGAAAATCATATAAAATATGCATTATTTGCTCATAAAAATATATTTGAAATACATAAAAGTAGGTAAAATAAAGGAAAAAATTATATATAAAATATGAATTATCAACTTCCCCACACCAAAACTTTGCTAGTCCTCGAGCAAAGAATATCACTAATGCATATATTCATTTAAACCATCAAGTAGAATGAGATCAAGAAAGAAAATCAAGTGATCCAATATGAATGTCTACTTTACATCACATATTTCAATTCACTACCAACCAACAACTCATTATCAAATACTTCTAATTTCAACTAAGTCGATGGGCCAAAATTCAAGCAAATTAAGCACATAATGACACCATGTAGTAAACCGTGAGCATAAAATTTCACCCCACATAACAAACATCACAACAGCATCTTTAAAATCAAGTCCCCAATGCCGAGTCACCTTATCAACCCTTTCTTTTTTTTTTTTGATTTTTTTTGAGACTTTGAATTTGTCAAAAGCTACTTGATTCCATATGCTTTCTTAAGTGGATAAAGATATGAGTATAGATGACACTCAGAGAAACACTTAGTATATATTAAGGTAATTAAAGATATGGATAAAGATAGAACCTGAACATTGGTACCGGAATCAGAACTTGAGTAATTCAATTTATTTTAATTATTGAATGAAAAGTCAAAGGAGAACTCAATGCTTATCAAATACTCAAAGTGACATTGAAAATGGGATTACATCTCAAACTCAAAATCGGCTGCATAGTGACATTAACACAGCAAAAATCCTGGCCTTCAACTAGTCAAAGCTAGAAATAATCTCTAATGAGCATGGATCACATGAATCAAATTCACATAATAAGAGTAGAACATACATAATCGTAACACTCAAGCTCTTCCCAAAATCAAATTCACCCAAAGATTTTCAAGTCAAATTTCTTCAAAATTTTCAATTTCCCTTTCCCCCACACCTAAACCTTACATTGCCCTCAATGTAGAAAACAATAAGAAAGAAGGAAATGGAGAAAAGAGCAACACAACCTGACAACACAAGGAAATCATATCCATATAAGCCCAATAAGTCAAACTCGCAAAGTACCTTCACAACCACCACCAACCACAAAAGCCAAAAACCAAGTGAAGAATCACACCCAAAAACACAAGCGCACCAAAAGGAAAAGAAAATAAAAGAAAATAAAAGACTCAAACTTTCCTAAAAAGATTGGTTTGCCTCCCAACAAGCGCTAAGTTTTATGTCTTCAGCCAAACAAGGTCTCAACCACTAATCATAGTAGACAGGGTCTACTAGATTGATGAATTCAATCAAACCAGGGTCAATATCACAAGTCACAATAGGTTTCAAACGTTGGCCATTTACCATAAGAACTCTACCATCTTGGGGATCTATAATTTGAATTCCCCTAGATGGAAACACTTGTTGGACAACAAAAGAACCATCCCATCTAGATCTCAACTTGTCAGGAAATAGCTTAAGTTTAGAGTTAAAACGCCAAACCTTCTGATTAGGTTCAAAAGATTTACGAGAAATTATTTTATCATGAAAAGCTTTGGTTTTGGCTTTATAAATCTTAGCATTCTAATAGGCTTCATCACGCAATTCATCTAATTCATTCAATTGAAGCCTACGGTTAGAACCTGCTTGTTTCATATCAAAATTAAAAGTTTTAGTAGCTCAAAAAGCACAATGTTTTAATTCAACTGGCAAATGGCAAGCTTTACCAAAAAGAAGCCGGTAAGGAGACATCCCAATGGGAGTCTTAAAAGCAGCACGATAGGCCCAAGGAGCATCATGCAATCTCAAAGAACAGTCTTTCCTATCAGGTCGAACCGTTTTCTCAAGTATATACTTGATCTCACGATTATACACCTTAACTTGACCACTAGTCTGAGGATGATAAGGAGTAGCTACTTTATGAGTCACAGAATACTTTCTAAGTAAAGCCTTAAAAGATCAATGATAGAAATGACTACCTCCATCACTAATGAGAGTTCTAAGGGTACCATATCGACAGAAAATGCACTCTTTCACAAACTTAACCACAACCTTGTGGTCATTGGTCCTAGTAGCCTGAGCTTCCACCCATTTTGACATGTAATCAACAGCAACCAATATGTAAACAAAGCCAAAAGATGGGAGAAAGAGGCCCATAAAATCAATGCCCCACACATCAAATACTTCAACAATCAGAATAGGGGAAAGGGGCATCATATCACGACAGGACAGGGCACCCATACGTTGACAACGCTCACAAGCAAGACAGAATCAGTGAGCATCTCTAAACAGAGTGGGCCAGAAGAACTCACTTTTTAGGACTTTAGCAGCTGTCTTGCGACCTCCAAAGTGACCACCACAAGCATAAGAATGACAAAAGGTGAGAATACTATGAATTTCACTCTCCAGGACACATCTACGTACCACTTGGTCAGGGCAATATTTGAAAAGATAAGGGTCTTTCCAATAGTAATACGTTACTTGTGAGAAGAACCTATCTTTCTCTTGTTTGGACCAGTGAGGAGGAATCTTCCCAGTGGCAAGGTAGCTCACAATGTGAGCAAACCAAGGGAGAAGAGTATGTGACACAGCAAATAGTTACTCATCAGGAAAGTGGTCAGAAAATCCAACTGAGTCATCAGTATAATCAATAAGGATTCTAGACAAGTGGTCTGTAACAGAATTTTCAGAACCTTTCATATCTTTTACGCCAATATCAAACTCTTACAGCAACATAATTCATCTAATGAGTCTTGGTTTAGTGTCATCCTTAGCCAACAAGTGTCTTAATATAGCAAGATCGGTAAACACAATAGCGTTTGAACACAAAAGGTATGGACGGAATTTATCAAGTGCAAATAGAACAGCTCGCAACTCTTTCTCAGTAGTTGAATAATTCTTTTGAGCATTAGTAAGAGTTCTACTTGCATAGTAAATGACATGAGGCATTCTATTCCCTTTGACCTAAAATAGCCCCAATAGCAAAATCAGATGCATCACACATCATCTCAAATGGCAAAGAAAAATCAAGGGGCTACACAATAGAGGCTGGCACCAATGAAGACCGAAGCTTCTCAAAAGCTTTCACATAAGACTCATCAATCACAAAAGGAGCATCTTTAGTAAGGAGATCAGTAAGTGGGCGAGCTAGTTTACTAAAATCCTTAATAAACCTCCTATAGAAACCAGCATGGCCAAGGAAAGATCTGACTTGCTTCACAGAAGAAGGCATAGGTAAATTAGAAATCAAGTCAACCATGGCTTTATAAACCTCAATCCCTTTTTTAGACACTTTATGACCCAACACAATCCCTTCTTGGACCATGAAGTGACTTTTATCCCAACTCAAAATAAGATTCACTTCTTCACATCTTTTTAGCACAGTTGATAGATTAGCAAGGCACACATCAAAGGAAGAACCAAAAACAGAGAAATCATCCATAAATACCTCCATGAAATTATCAATATAATCAGTAAATATGGCCATCATGCATCGCTGGAATGTGAAAGGTGCATTACACAACCTAAAAGGCATCCTCCGATAGACAAAGGTACCTGATGGGCATGTAAATGTTGTTTTCTCTTGGTCCTCAGGATAGACAGGTATTTAGTTGTAACCAGAATAACCATTTAAAAAGCAACAAAAACTCTATCCAGCTAATTTTTTCAAAATTTGATCAATGAATGGAAGGGGAAAATGGTCCTTTCTAGTTACAGAATTCAGCTTTCTGTAATCAATACACACTCTCCACCGTGTGGTTTGTCTAGTGGGAATCAATTCACCTTCATTATTCTTAACCACAGTTATGCCAGATTTTTTAGGGACTACTTAAATTGGACTGACCCATTGACTATCAGAAATAGGGTAAATAATGCCTACATCTAAAAGCTTTACTACTTGTTTCTGAACAACTTCTTTCGTGTGAGGGTTTAGTCTGCGTTGCATTTTCCTAATAGGTTTAGCATCGTCCTCTAAGTGAATCCTATGCATACAAATTGTAGGATTAATCCATTTTAAATCAGCTACTGACCATCCAATAGCACCCTTATGATCAGATAAGACACGAATCAACTCTTCCTCTTATTCACAAGATAAAAGAGAAGATATAATAATAGGTAGTGTCTCTTTGGGCCTAAAAACACATACTTGAGTGAATCAAGAAGAAGTTTCAACTCAAGTTTAGGTGGGGACACGACAGAAGATGGCATAGGAGAACTAGCTAAAGGAGGAAGGGGTTCATAAGTAGACACGCAAGAGGAAGATGCAAGATGAGGTGTGAAATCAAGAGTAGAATCTATCTCATCTATTGTACTTCCTAAATCACACAATCTCAAATCCCCATGGGAAAGACAAGTTCCCAAGGGATCACTAATCAGAATAGCAGGCAAAACTTCTTTAATCATTTTATCAATCACATCGACGAAGAAGCATTCATATTCATCTTCAAACACAGGTTGAGCAGAAGCTTTGAAAATATTAAGCCCTTATGTTCATAACCGAGATATCTGTCACTCCTGACCTACAGTTAATGGTAGCATTAGCTATAGCTAGGAAGGAACGTCCTAAAATAAGAGGGATTTGCTTAAAAGCATAACTGAGGTCCATGTCGAACACAACAAAGTCAATAGGAAAGAATCCTTTATTAATTTGCACCAAGACATCATCTATCCGCCCCTTAGGAGTCCTAACTGACCTATCAGCAAGCTGAAAGGTATAGTTGGAAGGTTTCAGTTCACCTAATCCTAACTCTAAGTAAACAGAATATGGTATCAAATTAACACTAGAACTCAAATCCAAAAGTGCACTTTCAATTTTATGATTGCCAATATAACATCAGATGGTAGGGACACTAGGATCTTTGAACTTAGGTGGAGTGTTACATTTCAAAATTGAGCTCACTTGTTCACTTAGAAGAACCTTTTTAGACTTGTTATCTTTAGATTTCCTTTTAAAAGTGGACATGTCTTTAAGGAACTTAGTATAAGCAGGGATTTGTCTAATTGCTTCCAAGAGAGAAAGATTGACCTTAACTTACTTAAAGATTTCTAGGATGTCATCTCTTTGCTTGTCTTTCCTAGAAGGAAATGGTGCATCCAAAGCTTGAGGGTAAGGAACCCTTGGCTTATATGCCACAGAAGAGTCAAACACAACAGGAGAAAGGGATGGGTCATTCTCTTTTTCAGATTCGAGGTCACTCTCCAAGATCTTAAGACTTTCTTTTTTGTCATGTTCTTTCTCACTCACCTTGTTATCTACTTCTTTACCACTCCTAAGAACCATTATATCTTTCAATTGTTCAAATTATTGGCCTTTAGAGTTCTGTATGGGATGACTTGGAAGTTCTTCTTCTTCTCTTTTACCTACAGCTATGGCTAGTTGCCCAAGTTGGGTTTCTAATTTAGCTATAGATTGTGAGTGGGAGTCAACAATTTGCATTTTAGAATTAATTCCTTGAACTTTAGAATCAACATTTTGGACAATAGAAGTCAAGTACCAAGGGCAGAAATTACCTTGTCAATTTCAGAGCTCCTAGATGGAGCTAGATGGGAAGAAGGAGGAGCATATCTCTGGTTTTAAAAATCAGAAGGGATAGGTTTACTGGACTAGGACTGAGGATTCTCAACATTTTGAGACCTCCATAAAAAATTAGGATAATTCCTCCAACCACGGTTATAGGTATTTGAGTATGGATTGTTAGAAGAAGGAAATCCTTGGGCAGTATTTACTTGTTCAAGCACACAGTCAGACTTACTAATACTTGAACAGTCAACAGAAGCATGCATGGGACTAGCACAAATCGAACACACATCTTGCGTAGAAGGGGCATTAGACGCTTTGTTCATGTACAATAATTGATCAAATTTCTTAGCTAAAGCATCAACTTTACTAGAAAGGTCAACTGAATGTGAAACCTCATAAATCCCCCCTTTACTTCCTAATTGCCTAGGCAAATCAGAATATGAGGAAGTAGTATGCAGATGTGAATTTTCACTCCAATGTTCAAATAATTTCCAAGCTTCTTCAGGAGTTTTGTATAAGAAACTACGACCACATGATGCATCAATCATTTGCCTATTATGATTATCTAAACCAAAGTAAAAAATCTGGACAAGTTGCCACATAGATACCTCATGATGAGGACAACTTCGCAACAACTATTTAATCCTTTCCCAACTTTCATGCAATTACTCATTTTTATTGTGTGAGAAAGTAGTTGTAGCACGTCTTAAAACAAGTAGTTTTCCAATAGAGAAAAACTTTTTCAAGAATTCCTTTTGCAATTGATCCCAAGTGGTGATATTTGTCTTAGTATCCAACCAGCTTTAGCTTTATCTTTTGAAAAAAAAGGAAAAAGCTGCAAGCGAAGAGTATCATTAGATATATTATTCAAGAATACAGTAGAACAAATCTCTAAGAACGCATCAACGTGTTTGAAAGGATTTTCAGATTCTATCCCATAAAACGATAGTAATATTTGGATAAGAGAATGTTTAATCTCAAATGGCACCGTAACAGTAGGCATGCGTGATCTTGTAGGTGAGTCATATGTGGCGAGAGTGAAATACTCCTTAAGTTGTTTAGGTGGTGGAGTTTGTTCTTCAGCCATCTTTTTCTTGGATTCCTTTTACTTAGCTCTTATCTTTCCAAGAGAGCATTCAATTTCAGTATTATATGGTATGAGATCTAAGCACAAAAAATATCTACCATGCATATACCTACAAACAACCAAAAGAATAGAATGAAATCACCAGACAATAATAATCACCAAACAGAAGAAGAAAAGTGAAGAGAGAAATAAGAAGAGAAAAGAAAAAAATAATAATAAAAAAATAAAAGATCCAAAGGAAGGGGGAAAACTGAAAAAAATAAAGCAAAATAAAATAACAGAAATAAAAGGGATGGGAAAAAATAAAAGGAAAAAAAATGAAATACAAGGGAGGGGGATTGTTAGATTAGATACAATAAATAAAATAACAGAAATAAAAGAGTTAGATTAGAAGGGAAGAGGGAATAACAAAAATAAAATAGTTAGATTAGAAGGGATTGGGGAAAGGAAAAAAAACTGAAATAAAAGGGATGGGGATAGAGAAATAAATAAGTAAATAAAATTGTTAGATTAGCGGGAAGGGGGAAATAAAATTAAAGGAAGAGAAAAAAATCAAAAATCACTTTTTGTTGCCTGGCAACAGCGCTAAAAACCTGATGTGGATTATATGTTTAGTTTTAAAACTCTTTTTACTTGCAAGTGTATAAGGTTAATTGTAGACTAGCGCGAATAGGGGTATCGGTCCCACGAGAAATAATATTGATTTCTAATTTCAACTCTTCCAATTATAAAGAACAAGTTGAATGAGGAGTGTAATTATCAAAATGATTAAAGAAGCAAAAAAAAGAGAAAAAGTGTCAAGTTGAGAGAATTCAGATGAGAGAATGTTCTAGGATTTCGAATTTTACATTTGATGTAAATATTGAATTGCTAATCCAAATGGGGATTTGATTTATCTCTTGTGTAAGTTAAGCTACAAGCATTAAGTCATGAATTGAAAAGATGAATTATAATTATCAAATAAAATTGTTTATCTAGTTGTTTAGCAAGAATTATTCTTTTAGATATAACTCATCTAATTTCTAGCATAAATCGTTTAATTTTAACAATTATAATTTTAAGTCTATTTGCGTAATGTTATATTAGCCTACAAGGTCTAATATTCATTTGAGATAGCAAATTAAACTATCATAATCAACATGATTAAACAATAGAATTAGAATGCATAAGTAGGTTAAGATCAAGTTTACACTCAAAATTATGCAATCAAAGAGACAAAAATTACCACAAAAGAAATTAGCAAAAATAATATTATTATCAAGGATCCATCCTAATTCTAGAAATGAGTAGTTTACCCGATCATAGTTAGTGAAAACAACATGATAATTGATATATTTCACTATCTATGTTCAAACTTTTGTACTCAATTACAAACTAACAAAGTAAACACTCTCAAATTTGACTCGCAAATGAGATAAGGAGAGAAGAGAAAAGTAGCCAATAAAGCTTATTTTCTTCCAAATCCCTCAATCCAAATGGTTTTGCCTTACAAAATACTCTCAACTCTCTAAAGAAAATAGAAGATGGAAGGTAGAATGCTTAGATGAATGGATGAGTGTGTGGATGCTCCAACCCATGGCTCCTATTTCTAGTGCAAAATCAACCCCTCTTGATGCCCAAAAATTAATGAAAATTAATTTCAATTAATTAGTGGCTGTTACAATGCATACGAGAAAGCTAGTCTTAAGCTAACAATTAATTTTTGATTAATTACATTTGATTAGGTTAACAATTAGCCATATGAAAAATTTAAGGGAAGGAGTGGGATGCAAAGGAGGAATTGGATGAATGCTGATGGGCTATTAGGATAGGCCCAACTTATTTATGAGGGAGAGGAAGAGAAGAAGAGGAACTGGGTAGTGGGCCACTGAAAACAAGCCCACTCGGGCTACTAGGGCTGGGTATTGATGAGAAGGCCGACTGGGCCTCGAAGCACATAAGGCCCAGACGGAGGGAGAGGTAGAGAGGAAGAAAGCACTGGGCTGGGTTCCAGCTAGTGGACTGGATTGCAGGCAAGCTACACGCTAGGCTGGCAGAACCGGGCCACACGGTTGCAGCTCTTGTGATTCTTCTTCTTTTTTTCTTTTTTTTTTCCCCCTTGGGCTTGAGCTTGGACTTTAGGTATTGCACATGTGTGTTGGAGATCCAAGTAGAATTGAATAATTACGTTCTACTTCTTTTATTTTACTTCCACCTGAAAATTATATAAAATATGCATTATTTACTTATAAAAATATATTTCAAAGACTTAGAAGTAGGTAAAATAAAGGAGAAAATTACATATAAAATATCAATTATCATGCTTTCGCATTAAAAGATAATACCAAGAGATGAATGTATAGTTTGCCTGCTAACTCTATTTCAAATTGGTATGATTTCGTTAAAGTTTTTTTGCGAAAATATTTTCCTAATGGCAAAACTGTTAAAGTAACAAATGAAATAAATCAGTTTATTCAGTTTGATAAGGAACATTTTTGGAACTACATGGAAAGATTCAAGAACCTGTTGGCCTAGTGTCCCCACAATGGTCTCAAACAATGGTGTCTATGTAAATTGTGTATGAGGGTCTGGACCAACAAACTAGGACTATGATAGAGTCCATGTGTCAAGGTGGATTCTTATCCACGAGTCCTACTGCAGCTTGGAAATTCTTAGAGGACTTAGCTGAAAAGACAATGCAGTGTGAAACCACTAGAGATGACAGTCTGAGTTCCAGAATTGCCAGTGCCAAGGGGGTTATGCGTTTAGTGTCCGACTTGAGCCATATAGAGTCTAGGTTTACAACTTTAAAGAACCAGTTAAAAGGATTGACCATTCAACAACCTCAGGTCTTTCAAAGTGTTATCATTACATGTTCTCACTATCAATCCATAGACCATACCTTGAGTGCTTATCCCTTCTATGTTCACTAGTTATCGACTGGAACTGAGCAAGTGAACGTGGCCTGCCAAAGACCAAGAAATAACCCTTTCGCACCAACCTACAATCCAGGGTGGCGGAATCACCCGAAGTTTTCTTGGACCAAGGGCCAGGACTTAGGAGGTCCTAGCACACAGATCGAAATATTCCCTGGAAACACATCTATCCAGCCCTGCCAAGGAACACCTAGTTACCTCCTCCCCTTGTTGCCCACACCCAATCACCTCCTGGTTATAATGAGATTGATAAAAGATTTAACAATCTAGAGAAATCACAAAATAGGCTAGAAAAGGTAATGATGACCATGGCAAAGCAGTTGTCTCAACTAGTCACTGCTAATAGGGAGAAGGAAACATTTCCTAGTCACACAGAAGCCAACCTAAATGTAGGTCCATCTTCAAGGCTCCCACTAGCTCATGATAATGTGAAAAGGGTTAATGCAATAACTTCACTGAGGTCATGCTGCTTAATTGATCACGACCTGGAAGACCTTGTGGATGTTCCTGTTCATCTTTCTCCATCTCTATATTTACCATCTTCTCCTAAGAATGATTCTGCTTCTAGGGATGCTACTGATGCCACCTCAATTGACCCTTCCCCTTCTCGACCTACTGACTTAGTTGACCCTAGGGAGACTAAGTGAGATGAGTCTAAGAAGGGAGATGATAGATCTTAACCTTCGATTATTGAGCGGGTTTATAAATTTGCTACACCTTTCCAAGTATGCTAAGGGACAAGAAGGACTAGACCCATGTTGATAAGATTAGAGAGACCTTCTCTCAAGTCAAAATCAATATTTTCCTTCTAGATGTTATCCAGCAGATGCCCCCCTATGCTAAATTTTTGAAAGACTTATGCACTACTAAGAGAATGACCAATGTCCCAAACAAGGCTTTCTTAGCCTCTAACATAAGCTCCATCATCTCACGCCAGATCCCAACTAAGTGCAAAGACCCCGGTTGCCCTACCATTTCCATAATCATAAGGAACTAAACCATCCATAGACCATTGTTGGATTTAGGGGCTAGTGTTAACTTGCTTCCATACTTGGTGACTGAGAACCTGGGATTGGGAGAGTTAAAACCTACTAGAATGATTCACTAGTTAGGCCATTACTCCACTAGAGCCCCTAGGGGCTTAGTCAAGGATGTTTTGATTAAAGTGGGTGAGTTCATATATCCTGTGGACTTTGTTGTTCTGGAAACCAAGTCTATTACTAACCCTGAGACCCAATTACCTATCATTCTTGGTCGACCTTTCCTAGCTACTTCAAATGCTTTGATTAATTGCACGAATTGTATGCTGAAGTTGTCTTTTGAAAACATGACTGTTGAGTTGAATATTTTTAATCTGCAAAGACAACCTGCTACTTTTGATGAGACTGACAGTGTTAATTGGCTTGATATGTATGCTTGTGACAACTCATAAGTTGATGTTTTGATTGAAAATGATATGTGTGATGAGATTGATTGCCTCCCCACTGATTTTTCTAACTCCCCTTCTTTGGTTGCACATGCTTCTGATCCCACATTAGAGCTAAAGCCACTTCCTGATTCCCTTAAGTATGCCTTTTTGGGTCCTAATGAGACTTTTCCTGTGATTATTGCATCTAACCTGATTGAGAACCAAGAGGATAAATTGTTGAAAGTACTTAGGGAACACAAAGAGGCCATAGGGTAGGCCTTAGGTGGCATTAAAGGTATTTACCCTTCCATTGTGTAACATAGAATTCATCTTAAAGAGAATGCTAAACCTTATAGAGGCCGCAAAGACGTCTGAACCCTACCCTGCAAGAAGTCATTTAAAAAATGGTCATTAAGTGGTTAGATCACAGGATAATCTACCCAATTTTTGATAGTGAGTGGGTCAGCTCAGTTCAAGTTGTTCATAAGAAGACCGGTATTACTGTGAGTAGAAATGAAAAGAATGAGTTAGTCTCCACTAGAGTCCAGTCTGGGTGGCGTGTGTGTATTGACTATAGGAAACAGAATACAATGACTAGGAAAGACCACTTGCCTTTGCCTTTTATGGACCGGATGCTTAAGAGGTTAGCTAGACATAGTTAGTACTGCTTTGTGGATGGGTATTCTGGCTGCACTCAAGTCTCCACAGCACCTGAGGACCAAGACAAGACCACTTTCACATGCCCCTTTGGTACTTTTGCCTTTAGGAGAATGTCATTTGGTCTTTGTAATGCTCCTGTCACTTTTCAGCATTGCATGATTTCTATATTTTCTGATATGATTGAGCAATATATTGAGGTGTCTATGGATGATTTTTCTGTGTTTGGTTCTTCATTTGATGACTGTTTGGCCAATCTGACGAAAGTTTTGCAAAGATATAAGGAGAAGAATTTGACTCTTAACTGGGAAAAATGCCATTTCATGGTAAAAAAGGGAATTATTTTGGGGCATGTAATTTAACATGATTGGATTGAGGTTGATAAAGCAAAAATTAATTTGATTGCTAATCTTTCCCTTCCTACTCATGTGAACGATATTAGGTCATTTTTAGAGCATGCAGGATTTTATAGACGATTTATTCAGAATTTTAGTAAAATTGCTAAGCCCTTGACCAGCCTTTTAGCCAAAGATGTGCTTTTTACTTCTCTGAGGAGTGTTCAAAGGCATTCACTAGGCTAAAGGAAGCCCTGACTTCCGCCCTTATCCTATACCCTTCCATTGGGGAGAGCCCTTTAAACTGAGATGTGATGTTTCTGACTATGCTGTAGGGGTTGTCTTAGGACAACACGTAGATAGAAAACCTCATGCCATATATTATGCGAGTCAAACTTTGAATGCAGCCCTGTTGAACTACATTGTGATCGAAAAATAGTTTTTGGTAGTTACATTCGGTTTAGAAAAATTTTAACCCTATTTAATTGGCTCTCATGTGATTGTACATACTGACCATGCTGCCCTTAAGTATCTCTTCTCCAAGGAGGATGCAAAACCTATGTTGCTTACGTGGATTTTGCTCTTGCAGGAGTTTGACTGTGAGATTCGAGATAGAAAGGGTTCTGAGAACCTGGTGGCTGACCATCTATCCCGGATCGTTGTGAAAAATGAGAGTGAAATCCCCATTTCTGAGTGCTTCCTTGATGAACAGCTACTTGTGATTCAATCTGAACCATGATATGTTGACATTGTCAACCACTTAGTGACTGGTGGGATACCCCTAGGTTGGAGTAAACATAATAAGAACAAATTCTTTTATTTGGTGAAAATTTTCTATTAGGATGACCCTTATTTATCCAAATATTATTCTAATCAAATTTTTAGAAGGTGTATCCTTGATAATGAGATTAGAAGTGTCCTTTCTTTTTGTCGCGAACAAGAATGTGGGAGGGGGGCATTTCAGTGAGAAGAAAACAGCTAGCAAAGTCTTTCAGTATGGTTTGTATTGGCCTACCTTGTTTAAAGATGCACTTGTACTGTAAAAGCTATCCTAGGTGTTAACAGTTTGGGAAAATCAGTAGGAGAGATATGATACCCCTTAATCCTATAATTATTGTTGAGATTTTTGATATTTGGGGGATTGATTTTATGGGATCATTTCATCTTCTTTTGGGAATGAATATATACTTCTTGTTGTAGATTACGTGTCTAAGTGGGTGGAGGCTATGGTGACCAGAACAACTGGGGCTAGAGTCATTATCAAATTCCTTAAGGAAAATATTTTCTCTAGGTATGGCATGCGTAGAGCCATAATTAGCGACCAGGGTACTCATTTTGACAATTGTTCTTTTGATGCATTATTGAAAAAGTAGTCGATCATTCATTATTTAGCCACCTTTGATCGTCCCCAAACTAGTAGCCAGGTAGAGGTTTCTAACAGACAAATTAAACAAATTTTGGAAAGAACTGTGAGTAGAAATCGTAAGGATTGGACAGATAAGCTTATTGATACTCTTTGGGCTTATAGAACGGCTTTTAAGACCCCATTGGGCATGTCTCCTTTTAAGGTTGTCTTTGGTAAGCCTTGTCATCTTTCTGTAGAGCTTGAGCATCGGGCTATGTGGGCTATAAAGACTTTAAACCTTGACTTAGAGGCAGCTGGGGTGGAAAGGAAGTTATAGTTAAGCAAGCTAGAAGAAATCAGAATTGAGGCCTATGAGAACTCTCGGATGCATGAGGAGAGAGCGAAATTGTTCTATGACAGGCACATTCATAGGAAAGAGTTCTTCACAGGTCAGAAGGACCCTATAAGAGGTACACATTTCAAGGTGAATGGACAAAGGTTAAAACCATTTATGGATTATCTACAGAAGAGAGAGAAGTAGAGCATCTGATGCTCTATGAACCACAATATAGAGATTGAGATGTGGAGATTAGCTTGGATGCATCCAACATTCAACCTGGTACTATTGTTCCTTTGTATAAATCTTATTTTATACATATTTTTCTCTTATTTCCTTCTCTTTGTTTTTTAATTTATTTTATGGTTTATTCTAATACTTTTGCATGCAATAGAGACATTACACTGTTTAAGTAAGGGGATGAGGGTTGCATTTCTTTAAAAAAAATGAAAAAGATTTTCTTTTCTTTCCTTTTTCTTTCATTTGTTTTGTTTTGTTTTGTTTTGATTTGGGGAGTGTGTACTATTTTGATGAGCTTGACCCCTTGTGACTTGGTATTAAGTTGTATATAGGTAAGATATACATGGTAAAGACGTAATCCGAAGGGTGACATTCTATACCCCACTTCTATTCTCATTATTCCCTTATAACTATGAATCCAATCCTTTCTTTAAAGCATCACTACTATCTTAGAATCTTAGGCTCCCATAATTGACTTTCCTACATGTCTTTGTACAATTGTTTTTATTTTTGCTCTGAATTTGCATTCAAAAGTTAAGAGAGAAAAAAAAGAGTCATAAAGTTGGGAATGACAAGTACCTCTTTGAGGTATGTGCTACTAGGTGTCACCCTTTATGGTAATACTGCTACTAGGGAAACTTTCTTCCGACGATAATGAGTCAATAAAGTAGTTATATCTTGTCAAGTGGGAATGCGTCAAACTTTGGTTAGCCTAATTTCTAGGATGATAGTACACTCGCACACCGTGCACTAGGATAGATATATGGTTATGTTGGTTTTCAGGGTGAAACGTTGGAGGTAGATGTCATCCATGAGGACTTAAAGTTTTGAAGTGTACACTTTGTTTATATACAGGGTAATATCTTGACTAATAGGGGTGATATCTTGTTGAAATTTTATACTGGCCACCTTTTATACGTTTGTGTAAAGAATTTCTTTTCTTTTTCTTTTCTTACTTTTCTTTCTTTTCTTTTCTTCTTTCTTTTAAAGATTTTGTGGATATATCATCTGTAAACCCTCACAAGACCTTACTCATCCACTAGGGGGAACTTAGGTTTTTAAAGGACTTGTTGCATATGCTAAATGCAATCGTGATTCCTACGAAAGTTAGTTAGAATTTTATTTTCAATTTTTTTTCTTTTCTCCCCATTTTTCTAGGAGTTTTTATTTTACTCGCAAATATGGAGATATTTGTTGATCAAAAGATCATGTAATTTTATACTTCTAAACCTATGATTTTGGTTGAAAATAATTATTATTTTAAAATTTTTATTTTGGTTTTGTTTATTTTTGTAGAAAAATCAAAAAAAATGAAGAAAGTGATAAATTGGGCTGAGAAGAGAAGCTGAAACTACAATCCAACAAAAATACCGCCCAACCTGTCTTATATTTTTCTTTTGCCGTTAGAAAATAAATTAAAAAAACCCTAAAGTCCCCACCCCTTCAGCCACTCACGTGCCCCCCCTTTTCTTTTATTTTCTCTCTCCTCCCACATAAATCAGAAATCTCCTTCCTTTTCTTACCTTGCTCCATTAAACTCCATCACAGAGATCATTATCTTCATCATTTTTCACCACCATCAGATCAACATCATGCTGGATTTCTGCCTATATCCACAACTCCCTTTCCTAATTCTATTAACAGCATCATCATCCGTAGTCAACAACCATAACAACCCAGACTTTGTGGAGCACATATCTCATCTCTCCAAGACCTAATCAATTAGATCGTGATGGCCGTTCAAGTGAAAGAGTGAGTAGCTGGATATTTGGAGTCACTGCCCTGATTTTGTGGGAGTGGGAAGTTAGATAGGGTTGGAAATTTATGTATAAATTGGGGGTTGAAGGGGAGGTAGATGGTATCAAACTGGCTAGATCGTAATCGAATTCAGCAGCCTTAGGGTTCATTCTCACAGTTGGTTCTGGGGTCTGGAAGCCATTATTGAAGTTTTGAATAAAGGAATAGCCATTTTTTTGTCTTTTCTTTAATTGAGTTATTTGTTCGTTTTAATTTCAACATTAGTTTCAGTTAGATTCATTCTCAATCCACTGATTCTTTCATGCTATGGGTTAGAACTCTTGTTAAAATTGGTCAATCGATTTATGTGCTTTGTGTCCATGCCGAGTTCTCTGCTCTCCAACCCCTACTTCAAGAAGTTCATTTTATTTTTATTTTTTTAATTTTTGTTTTATTTGTTATTTTGTCGCATACAGAGAGTTTGCTTCTACTCATTGCCAACCTTCTGACATCTTTTTCTAACTTTTCTTTTCACTCTTGGTCATTGTTTGTTTTTTTTTTTTTTTTAATACAACTAGCTAAAGTTAGGCGTTGTTCTGAGCACTAAGGGTGGTGACAACTAAGCAGTAGCTTTCAGTCAATCTTGGCCCATTAGTGTTTGTGAACTTCTCTCTTCTTGTTTTACATGTTTATTTATTTATTTTGCACTTTATTTAATTTAACTAGTATTAGATAATTGTGAGTCATTTTTTTTACTAATTTTCTTCTAAAGTCAAGCAAGTTAGACAAGTTAAGTGGTAAAATTTGATTCTACCATCTTCGGGGGAACGATCTGTATTCACTGGACTAAACTACAAGTTAGTCACCATGCGCTTGCAGTTGCATTTTACATCAACACTACCATTAATGATTTGCTCACCTCAATTCTACAAAACAGATCTCCATTTGACACTATATTTAAGAAAATGTCCAGTTATGCTTTTACAAAATCTTTTGGTTATGCTTGTTTTCCTAATTTTATGGTATCTTCTACAAATCAAGTTAAGCATACTTTTATCAAATGTGTTTTCTTAGGGTATTCTTCTCATTACAAAGATTATCAATGTTTGGATTCTAAAATTGGACGTGTTTATATAGGTCCTGATGTTAATTTCATGAGACAATACTATACATTATGTCATGCCATTTCCCATATGCATAAGACTTTTAAGTTTAATCCAAATGTTGCACTTAGTCTTACTTGCAATTCCCAATCGTCTCCCAACACAGATCTAGTTGTTAGGTCTTCTAATTGGGCTCTCATGTGTCATGTGTCTCCCTCACACTACCTTTCTCCTCCTGTGTCTATCCCTTCTCAGCTGCATCCACTTCTCAAACTTCTACAATATCTACTTCCATGGCCTACTCTATTATGTTGTCTACTTCTATGTGGTTGGCTTCTTCAGCGCACATGCCCAGTCCACTTGTGCTAACCTCATAGGCTCTACTAGTTTACCTCTCATCTTCCCTTCTCTTCATCTATGACTACTAAAGCTTGTCAGTCTAACATGCCACCTTCTAGGCCTTTTTATGGGCTGAGTCTGTAGATCCCATCTTTGGTATACTCTTTTGTTCCTACCCTTCCTTTTCTAAGCATTCTATTACTAATGTTCAACCTATGTAAACTAGGTCTAGGTCTAACATTGTCAAGCCCAAAATAGTTGTTATCTTTATCTATGTCTCTTGATGAAGTTGAGTCTACCTCTTACCAACAAGCTTCTAAACATTTTCTTTAGTGAGAGGCTATATTTGAGGAGTAATGCTTTGATTGCCAATTATACATGGGAGTCAGTTCTACATCAACTAGTCAAAACTTGGTTGAAGAGTAAGTGGATTTACAAAGCAAAATACAAATATAATGGAGTTATGAAGGGATATAATGCTAGATTTGTAGCCCGGGGTATTTCTTAACAACAGGTACTGATTACTATAAGACTTTCAGTGATGTTGTTAAACATACTAGTGTTTACCTTATTATTTTTCTTGTTGTTTCCTTTCATTGTCATCTTCATCAACTATATGTTAAAAATGTTTTTCTACATGAACATCCAACTAAAGAATTTTATATGAAACAACCTTTTGAATGTCTTCATCCAGATCTCCCTTATTACGCTTGTCATCTTAAAAATGGCATCCATGGATTGAAATAGTGTCCTAGACCTTGGTATCATTAATTTTTGCAGCTTTTTTTTTTTTTTTAACTATTTCATGATTTTGTAGATGCCACAGTTGATCCTTCCAGATTTGGTTACCTCAATAGTAGTCATACCTCAATTCTTCTCCTCTATGTCAATCATATCACAGTTACTAAAAGTACTTTATGTATTTTACACTTTTTAATTGATATTATATATTAATAGCTTGCAATGAAAGATCTTGGTGATCTTCATTATTTCTTAGCCTTTAGGTAGTTTATTATCTTGTGATTGTTTTCTTATGCAGTAGAAATATGTCCTTGTCACTTACTTTAGTGTAGACTAGGTTGGCTGGAAGGACACATATCACTTGACCACTAATTATATGCTGTATCTTGGACCCAACCTTATTGCCTAATGCTCCAAGAAGCAACCTATGATATGCAACTCATCCATTGAAGTTGAATATCATGCTTTTGGCTATATTGCTTCAGAAACTATGTGGTTATGCAAGCTTGGATTTGATGTTCGTATCATACTTACGACAGCCATGTGTCTTTGTTGTTATAATGTGCAAGCCACATATATGACTGCTACTATAGTTAAACAAAATCGTAGCAAGCACATTGCAATGGATTGTTATATTGTTTTGGAATGAGTTGCTTATGGAGATCTTATAGTTCTTTATATCCCTCCTAGTTCTGGAATTGCTGATATCTTTACGAAATGTTTAACTTCTAAGCAGTTATTGTATTTAAAGTCCAAACTATCCGTATGATCCCCTGATCAACTTGACGTGTTATAATAAGAGATATAGTAAGGATATAAAGGTAAATTTATTTTGTACATATTAATATAAATACCATACATGGGCTCCCAGGTTAGTTGATCCATTCTCCTACCAAATCACACAATTGGTATCACGCATGAAAACAGGGTAGAAAGATACCACCACAAATTGAGAGAAAACGTTTAATAAGAGAACAAATATTATATAGACTATAAACAAAGTAGAAATTGGGCTTATTATTAGCAAAAAGTAAATGCAAACTCCTAAAAAGTAAAAAGAAATTTAGGGATTTTTCAGTGGGGGAAGAGAGAAAGAGAGATAAGGAGCAGGCAAGGAATTTTTTTTTTGGTTTACAAGTATGATATTTCCTATATTTATTATTAGAACTCAATTTTGATCAAAATTTATGCTTACCTCATATGTCAACCTCGAAAAATTGGATATTTATTTGAATTTTAGACAGAGAATTTGTCAGATTTAGATTTGACCCAATTGTAAGTATTTGTCATCCTTACCAACATGCCTTACTCCTTATCAGGTCTTAGCTCAATGTATTTACTTTCATTGTTTCTTAGTTGGTGATAACTCCAAGTGGATTAGCAGAAAACTGAGCTAGGTAAGGAATACACCACTTACCTTTTATTTTAAGCAAAGAGGGGGAAGAAAACCCATTTGTTATCATAAAACTTTCAGGTGGTCAATTTCATCTAGTCGAGTAGTTGTGTTAGAGTATTTTTATAAAAAAAATTTTGGCACACAAAATACAAAATTTAAGAAAAAACTTTAGTGACAATTACAAATCAGATATTTCCAATAAAACTGTTATATGCCCTTGTAACTTAAAAGCTAATAAACTTCGTTGTTATTAAGGGCGTTCCATCATTTAAAGGGCATTTTTAACCATTTTCATCTTGCACAAAAGCTCTCAGAAGGACTATTCAAGAAGGCAAAATGGTAATGCCAGCTGCTAAAGAATCTCAATAAAATATGAAATCATTATTTGGATGAATATTGAAATGAGGGCTTCTTTTCCAAACTACACATATTTGGGCTAATTTTATCTTCGTGTTTGAGGGGAAAAGTCTAATCCTTCTTGAAGAAATTAGTATATCAAATTAAGTGTAAAATGAATTTACTTTAATCTTACAGTGGAAGATGATCGCTCCTTGGATTTTAATCACCGGTTAAGGAATGAACTCACTATACGAAGAGCCTTCATGATCCCACTGCCTAAGACCCCTATATTTTTGTGCAGAGAACTCTCTTTAAAGAGCACTTGATGTTTATGATGTATGTTTCCTCTTAGACTGATCCCTTTTTTGTATTAGATGGACCAGTTAAGGAACTAGAGTTTCTACAGTGGTTAAGCCGTCAACTTATGATGTGCATTGGGTCTGTACCCCTTACGGGGGTGTCATGCCTTTATGGGTGTATCACATTGGACAAATAGGTCATGCGATCAACATACTTATGAGAGATCTATGTTATACATATGTTAGGAATATGTAACCTCTCATCGAGAATCGCACATGAGTAGTAAGTATGGTCATAACTAGTGCACAAGTGAATATAAATTAATGAGATCTGTGAATGATCTTCCTCTTCTCACGAAACTCACGATGAAATCTAACTCGTTTTATAGGCAGCTTCCGCACGACTGAATCATTCATGATCCATTGGCAGCACACTAAGATAACGAACATTGAATTAAGTCTTAAGTTACTGATTCGAGTCATGATGGTACAAATATAAATCTATAAACTTATGGAATCTCACACAAATATAAGTAGAGATCTAACTTGTACTAACTTGATTTGTTATCTCTTGCACACATGGTATGAAACATGTGCTACAATATTCTTTTCTTTCCCATGGAGCATATGTCTTTTCATTCTTTAACCAAAATGTTGTACAAATGATATTTGGACGCCATATCATCCAAACTAAGTTCCTAAATCTACTCATTAACTTGAACTCACATCTAGCTGCTTTGAGGTAGACTTGGTAAAATTCATTGTTACCTAGATATTATAATGACGTTATGTCATTATCAAGGAAACATTCATGATTTTAAGTTAACAGATTCTCATAATTATCCTTCTGATAATTCTACTTAAGATCTTGTCTCATCTCCCATCGATACTCTAATCAATGGAGATAATTACTAGTGTCAGAGGGCTTACCTCAAGTCTACCCAATACTTTTCATATTCAAGAATGCTCAACAAGCATCATAAATAATGATGTTCATTCAAACATTCCAACTAGTGTATGAAAACCGACTTATTTCAAAAATGAAAATATCAAACAATCATTCACGACTGTGTGGGAAAAACAAAAGAACAAAACAAGTCAAGTACATATTTAACAAGTCCCTGAGCTATAGTGTGTTCAACGAACACATCTCTTTTAATATGCTTATTTAAGGGATATACAGCTATACTCTTTGTAGAAACATATTTGACATCCACTTTCTTGTGTGCTACCATGTCTTTGACAAACTTGAACTTAATGTCAATATGTTTGGTCTTACTATGATGCTTAGGGTCCTGGGTGTATGCAATTGAAGTTTGACTGTCACAGTGGACTAACACTATACTGGTACTATCTGCCTCACCCATTATGTGATTTAAGAACCTCTTTAACCAAACAGCTTCTTGCACTATTGTTGATAGAGCAACAAATTCGGCCTTCATTGTGGCTAAGGCTACACATGATTGCTTGTTGCTACTCCATGATATAGCATTAGTGCTAAGCAAGAAGACATATCCCAAGGTAGATTTTCTATCATCAAAACCTCCTCCATAATTAGCATCCATGTACCCCTTGAGTGCAAATCATTGCCTTGATAGCACAACGCATAATCAAAAGCTCCCTTAGGTACCTCATAATCCTCTTAGCTGCCTTCTAATGTGCCAGTTCCAGGTCAGATTGATATCTACTAACTAAGCCAATGGCAAAACAGATATCTACTCTGGTGCATAACATCGCATATATTGGACTACCAACTGCGTCGATGTTACAAACTCTCACTCTGCTCATTTGTGCCTTTTCTTCTGGAGTTTCTATGCACATTCTATTGCTTAAGGCTTTGCCATTACTGATAGGAGTATTAACAGACTTACAACTTATCACGTTGAACCATTCAAGAACCATTTTGATGTAATTCTGCTAAGAGAAAGATAACAATTTCTTTAAATGGTCTCTTGAAATCTTTACTTAAGGATATATGCTGCTGCACCTATATCTTTCATCACAAAGTTAGATGATAAGTAGGCCTGTACCTAGTTAATAAGCTCCATATCATTTCCAAATATCAATATGTCATCGACATCCAAGGACATAATTACAAAGTTGCCTTTGTTCCTCTTGGTATAGACGCAATGATAATCATCAATCAAACTGAAACCACTAGATGTGACCACACTATGAAAGTGAATATACCAATACCTTGAAGATTGTTTTAAGCCGTAAATAGACTTTAGAAGTCTACGAACCTTTTGTCTATGGTCTTTTTAGTTAAAACCTTTAGGTTGTTCTATAAAAATTTCGTCATTTAATTCTCTATTGAGAAAGACAATTTTCACATCCACTTGATGCAATTTTAGGTTCAAACTGACAACCATAGCGATCATTAGGTGAATAGAGGCAAACTATACAACTGGAGAAAAAGTCTCTTTATAGTCAACCCTTTTCTGTTGCGTGTACCTTTTTGCAACCACTCGAGCCCTATGCCTCTCAACTGTCTCTTAAGCCTTGCTTTTGAGTTTGAGAACCGATTTATTCCCAATAGCTTTGTGCCCCTTTAGAAGGTCAACTAGTTCCCACACTTTGTTAACCTTTATTGACTCTATCGCATCTTCCATTGCCTTTATCCATCTACCCTTTGAAGGGCTGAAAAGAGACTCATTTTCATTTCTTGGCTCATTTTCCTCTTGTGCGAGTGTCGTAAAGAGTTTTCTCACCTCAATGTCAAAACAACAGTGAGGAATACTTCTATGATTACTTCATTTTAATTGAGATTCATCAAATCTCAAATCATTCCTATGTGGATTGATTTCATTCCTACTTGAACTAGGATCAATAGGATCACTCCATCTTAGAATAAGATTAGGATTATGTTCATTCGCATCTGATGATTGAGGGGGATCTTGATGACGAACCATATCATCATCTGTTGCAATTATCACACTTGAATGAAGGGATCCTAATATGTCCGGGTCCTCAAGTTCAGATAGAGATAAGTCTTGGCGTATCTCACCCTTCTTTGGAAATTCATTGTCCAAGAATGTGACATCTCTCGATTTGAATTCAATTACACTACCACTTTCTTACAGCCTCACGAACACATACCCTTTTGAGGTTTCAGAGTATCTAATGCCTCTCCGGTCTAATTTGCCATATTGGTGAGAGGAATCATGTACATAGGCTGCGCAACTTCAAGGTCTTAAAGCACTTAGGTCGGGCTTTCTATTAGTGCATAACTCATATAGAGCAGTTGCAATTGATTTCATAGGCACACGGTGAAGAATAGAGGCTATAGTTAAAGGAGCATCTCCCCATTAGGAGACAGGTAATTAAGCCTACGCCATCATCGATCTTACCATCTCAAAGAGCGTTCTATTTCATCTCCCTAACACCATTATTTTGTGGAGCATTTAGAATAGTTAACTGATGTGCTATTCCATTTTCATCACAGTATTCATTGAATAGAGTTGTTAGATATTCTCTACCTTGATCGGTTCTTAAGACCTTAACCTTTTTGTCTAATTAATTTCTACTAAGTTCATGTATTTTTTAAAGCAACTCATTGCCTCAGCTTTATACAAGATCAAGTAGACATAACCGATATGAGTGAAATCATCAATGAAAGTGATTACATAAGAAGCTCTGTGCCTTGTTTTTACATTCATTGGGCCATAAATATTTGAATGAATCAACTGCAATGGAAGTTCAGCTCTGGTAGCCTTTCTAAATGATGTTCTTATTGATTTTCCTCCTGGGCAATGCACACAAATTGGCAAGCTAACTTGCTCAATGTTTGCTAGCAAACCTTCTTTTGCAAGCCTTTGCAAATGCTAATGTGGCCTAATATGGTATGTCAAATATCACATCATTCTTACAACTATGTGAAGAAGCAAACAAGGAAAAACTAACATTCACATTAAAGGAACCAACATCCAAATTCATAATATTTAGACAAATATCAGGAACAAACAGGACATCATGTAGGATAAGGTCTCGACCTTTACGCAGGACTAGCTTGCGTGTTCTAATTCCTTTAATAGCCACCTTGGTGTTGTTTCCTACATATATCCACATCAACCGTATGGGACTCGTTGGAAAGTCCAAAGATGCCTCACAATCCCTTAACATATTTTCTTGGCTCCTGAATCTACAATCCACATAGCATTATTTTCAGAAGAAAGACAAAACTAGCAACATTAAAATCACTCGCATAAGCATAGCAAAGTACCTTCTTAGGCTCAATGCAATCAAGAGCATAGTGACCCATTTGGTTACAACTGAAGCATTTTAGTTTTGCTAGATTCTTCTTTTTCCCACACTTTTTATCACTTGTTCGTAATGCTTAGGCTTCTTAGTTTGCCTAGCCTTGCCCTTCTAGTTCCCTCGGTTCTTACACTTAGAACCATTTGTCAAGTTGGAGGTTGACATGTGCACATGCACTTTTGTGCTCGTTATTTTAGCAACCTCTTACCGCTCTTCCTCTAACTCAAGATGTCACCTGACATCCTCCAAAGTTTTTATGTACTCATTGTGAGTGAGGGTCACCTTCATATGATCCTAACTACAAGGCAGGCAATGGATCACAGCCTGCACTTATTGCTCAGCGGTCAACATATGGCTCGCATCTCCTAATTCATTAATCATATTTAATATTTGCCTTAGATGTTTCTTCATAGGAACATCTAGGAATTTCTTATAAGTGTCAAACTTGATTGTGAGTGACCTAAGCCTACTAATTGGGGTGGTTCCAAACTTTATTTTGACAACTTCCCACAGGCCTCTGCTGTAGTAGGGACCTTGAACTCCCTTATTAGATCATCATCCATGTTGCTCAATAGCGTAATGTGAGCTAGACAGTTCCTCTTTTTCCATGCTTTGTAGGCTTCAAAAACCTGCCTACACTGGATCATGTTGTCTGCTTTAGTGTCGTTCATGACAGCATTTAAAGTCTCAATAGCCTCTTGTTCTTCCAGCACATATTGTACTCTCAAGCTCTAGATTTCATAATTGTCACCATCAAGTTTTTCACCTTTGTTAACCTCTACAACAATACTCTTGGAGGTAGTTGACATGGTGCTTGTAACCCACAAAAGTTTTGCAAGCAGCATAAAAGCACACAAAAGTCTAACAGTTATGATTGCATATACATAAATGCAACTTGATAGTGATTTATCAAGTTAATGTGAGCTAACGTAAACCCTCGAGTCAAAAGTTCCCATGATGTTCCAAATCATCTCCCAGTAATGAATATTAAACTTAATTAACTTTATTGATCCATTCAAGTCACTATAACATTTAGCTGTTGAAATATTATCAAAACATATCGCTCAAGATATTTCAATGTCCTCTCCTAACGCTTTTAGGAGAAGTACACAACTTTTCCATGAAATTTTGAGAATAATTAGGTCATATGAAAAATATTTTACAATATGTAGTCAAATTTCGTGAATTTCATTAAAGCATCGGCTTTTATACTTCATAAGAAAAATTCACAAATATATATGCTCAAATGTAACATTAAAGAAATTCTCACATAAGATTTCCATCCACATTACCCCAAAAAAAAAAAAAACACACACTTAACAAAAGGATAATCAAAAGGGGAAAAATAAAAGAAGTCAACTCTCTAGTCAACCCCTTTTAGTTAACCCTAGTCAACAATCAAGTCTAATCAATGTTAGGCGCCCTTTGACTCTTTTAATTTTTTTTAATGAAAATAATGCTGATCGTGGGCAGGATCCTTACGCCCACCCACGACCGCAGACACCTGACCTGAAAACAGGTCAATTGACCCCCTAGCACAAGAATGAGCAAACAATTTATGAATTTTTGGCCCCTTTTCATCAAATTGACCTGTGCAATATGTCCTAAACTCATTTTAGGATCCATTAAAACCTTTGATTGCAAAAAACCAAGTGAAAACAACTGTAATTTGAAAAAAAAGGAGAAAATACATGCAGTTACTACTGACGATATTTTCTCAATCCCAGCCAAAGTCTAGCCGAATTATAGCATATTAGTGGCACATATTAGAGGGCTTTTGTTCATAACTTCATGGGTAAAAAAAGGCACACATAAATTGCAAGCAATGGTGACAAAAAAATAAAAATTAGATTTAAAAACACGAAACCTAACCCTAAAGCTCGTCGGAAATATTTCGTTCAATTTTGACCACATTTTCAGTCAATAATCGGCATGGGTTAAGGGATTTCACTCAGTGTTTTATAGTCAATGAAAACCACAAACCAATTGCAAGAAATAATGGCCAAAATTGATCAAAACCGATCGAAAAGGGGTTCGAAAAATATGAACCCTAATGCTCAAAATTTTCAACAACATTTCGACAAATTCTGGCAAAATTATGATGAATTCGGAGTTGATTTTAGAGAGCTTTAGCTTAAGACAAATTGGATAATAAAAGGCATAAAGCAATTGAAGAAAACAATGGCCAAAATAGATCGAAAGTTCAAGTTCATCTACCGACATAAACCCTAAAATTGGCGGCAGCTTCTTTGCAAAATTTCAAGCAAATTTTCGATCAAATTGACTAATAGATTAAGGGATTTTCGTCTATATCTAATAGGCAAGGCAACCCATGCATTAGTTTGCAAGAAAATTAAATGAAATAAACAATTCAAGAATCGATTTTAGGGTCTCATGCGTGAAGAACCCTAAAAATTCAGTTCGTAACTATACACAATATACTAAACAAAATCATGCATACAATATAACAAATTAAAGCTCTCAACATGCACCACCATAATCCAGAATTTCATGAAAATGTATCAACGATTTGCACATGAAATAATGGCGTGAAATTTCGCGTATAAAGCGAACAATCCAAATTATAAACCTAATTTTTGGCACAAATTTTCAAGAAATCTCTATAAGTATTCTAACCAAGAAACAAGCCGATTAACTCTAATACCAATGAAGGAATTAGTATATTATATTAAGCGTAATGGAGTTTACCTTAATCTCGTAGTAGAAGATGATCGAACCTTGACTTTGAATCACTGGTCAAGCAAGGAACTTACTATACAGAGAATCTTCATGATTCCACACCCTAAGAACCCCAAGGTTTTGTGAAGAAAACTTTCTTTAGAGAACCCTCAATGTTTTTAATGTATCTTTCCTCTTAGATTGGTCCCCTTTTATCTTAGATGAACCAGTCAATGAACCACGGTTTCTAAGGTGGTTAAGTTGTTAACTTATAATGTGGATTCGGCTTGGACCCCTTATGGGTGTATCATGCCCTGAATTTAACACTTCTTAGTATTTTTAATTAAAAATTCCTAAAAATTTGTATAGTGAATAGGGAAAGTATAGGAGAGACAGAAATCATATCATCTTGTAGTTCAGACAGTAGTTGTAATTCTTTTGGAAAGTGTCAATCATAGTATCTCTGTATATCATACCTTTTTTTATTTAATTATCTTTTGTTATTATTACTAATTGATTAATTGATCAAGTTAGCTGTTAATACTATATGGATATAAAATAAAAAACTCTAATTTTTAATTTAATATCAAAAAATAAAATTACCAAATTTTAATATTATTAAATTAGATTATTGGACTTCGTAAACATATCTTCTCGCGTGCTAAGTTTAAAAAGTGATGTCGATACATTATACATCTTGTTGTTAACCATGATAAGATAAAACTTTACTTATATTGTCTCGGTAATCATTCATTTTGTCTTTCTTCATAAATTCACTATTTAGATGGAAAGTTTGCAAACAAAATTTGTTGCCCATTAATATTTTTATTTTTCAAGTTAAAGGTTTATCCTTTACAATTAAGGTACTTATGAGAGTAAAACATTCTAAAATACTTTTATTATCATAATAAGAACCCAAAGGTACATATCAAGCATTTGTTTATCAAGAAAAAACTAGCTCAATTTTTATTAGTAGTTCACAAACGTCTATTACCAACTTCTGCACCCACTCGAGAGTCATAACTTGCCAACACGAGATTTCTAAAGATAGCCAAGTATTAGCGAGGAACTCTGACAAACTTAGGTGTGTTTGGTGGGGGGAAAAATCATTTTCCTAGAAAATGATTTTTTCATTTTGCACTGTTTGGTAAAAAGTAGAAGGGAAAATCATTTTTAGGGAAAAATCAATTTATCCCATGTGAAGAAAATTGTTTTCCCTTGAAAAAAATATGGAAATTGATTTTCCAGTCCCGATTTTCGTTGCCTAATTTTGTCTCTCATTCTATTTTTCTTTTAAATTGTGCCCAAAATCACTCTATTTTCACTCTCATTTTGTCTCTCATTCTTCCCCTCTTCTTCACCTTCATCATCTTCATCAATGATTTCCATCGTCAATATCTACAATTTCTCCTTGAGTTCTTTGTCCTTGTTACAGTTGTCCTCTTCAAGACCTTCACAATCTGAGACACATAATTTCCCCCCTTCACCATTTTCTTTAATATGGGTTTAATATCACTCAAATTCTACTAGGCAATCCCTGAGAATAATGGAAAAATTGATATTCATTAATGTTTACTCCCCCTTTTTCTGGGTTGATTACCAGGTACTGGTGTTTTGGGTTTGATTTTGAAGAGGGGAGAGAAACAGATTTCATTGGCTAGGTAAGAGCAGTGAGTAGGGGAGGGATTTGATGGTAAAAAGAAATGAAGTGAGGGTTGGGGGGTTTCATTCTATCAAGTAGCAAAAAATGAAGTGGAATGAAAATAGTTTTTCATTCTACCAAACGGCTGAAAATGTAAGTGGAAAATCATTTTTTTGGGGAAAATATTTTTCATGGAAAACAATTTTCTGGGAAAATGATTTCCCTCCTACCAAACACACCCATAGCATTTCTTTTGCCTAGCCACTAAAAGATTTATATTTGCAAAAAAAGATTTTGGATAAGGGAAAGTTGTTTTTCTTGTTATGTTCCTAGGTAATCGAAGATCAAAAAACATACTTTGGATACATAGCAACATAAATTCTCTATCAAAATTTTTATGTGAAAAATAATGCGCTAAATGTGTTACCAGTAACACATAAATAACACACCAATGCAGAAGATAATTGTTTTTTAAAAAAAGAAACTAAAACTCAAGTGCTACCTTCTGGCCCACTTTAAAAGTTGATGATGTTTGCTTATCTTAAATGCAAGTTCGATGATATCTTAAAATTTTTTCTTATTTTTAAAAATATGTAGTAATTTATGTTTAATAAAAACTAACAAAGTTGAATTTTTCTCTTATTGTGGGGAAAGGGAGCTAATACTCTTGTAAACGTGGCCGACAGTTGAAAATAATGCCATGATTGGACTGAAATAATTACAATTCTCAATCGGGAGATAAGGGAGTATGTTGCAAAAACGTGCTTTTCAAATTGATATCTCGAAGAGCGTTCTCAGTGCTGACTTAAAATGTGCAAAACTCAATTTAACTAAAAGTTTAAGCTGATGATTGAAGGTCTATGAATAAGTTTATATTGTAAGACGCTCCCTCATGCGAACGCCCTTTGGGCTTAAA
Source organism: Carnegiea gigantea (assembly GCA_029747015.1). NCBI lineage: Eukaryota > Viridiplantae > Streptophyta > Magnoliopsida > Caryophyllales > Cactaceae > Carnegiea > Carnegiea gigantea. The sequence goes on along the minus strand of JAKOGI010000868.1, from coordinate 287,824 downwards.
ACGTGAATGCTGCATAGGCTCCCCCTACCTTGTGCAATAAATCAATATGGAGGATGCTGAGATTCGAACTTGAGACCTCTCGCTCAGAAAAACTCTAATACCATATTTAAGAACCATCTCAACCAAAAGTTTAAGCTGATGGTTGAAGGCCCAACAATAGGTTTATATTCTAATACAAAATACTACCTCACCAATTGGGGCCCATCCATGCTACATCAAGTTGTGAGCCAACTTTTTGACTTACAATCCTCCCTCTCTTTAATACAATGCTCACTACATCGGATCACCAAATACGACAATGCCCATGCACCCACTCTACAACACACAGCCATGTTTTTAATATCCAAAAAATCAAAATAACCAATTACAATTAAAAAAAAGCAAGGAAAAAAATTCATGAGCTAGCTTAGGCTAGTGACCCTTGCTCGCGAGCCATTCGATGGCTCAGCCATTGCCGGAGACCTGAACAGTTTGGTGTAATTCTCGAGGCAAGAGCTGGCCACTGCAACTGCTCTAATGTCTTTCTCAACTGCCTAAAGTCTAGCTTGAATGTTGGACTTCTAGCTGATGCCATGATGCCAATTGATGTCATCATCGATGACTAAAGCTTATGGCAAGCTAAGACTAATCACCTATGTATTCATGAACTCCTTTATCATTTATTAGATTAAAGATTTATTCATGATTGGTAACGCCCACAAAATTAGTAAGATGCAGTAGTTGTCACTACCCACTACCCTTTATGCCTATGGGTAGTAATACCTTGCATGACAGTCTACGGGTGCATTTTATTTTTTTTCCTTCCAGTAATTAATAATGTGGATAACATTCACATGAGTAAAGGCCAAACCTCTTAACGATTCAAATTCATGAGCATGTGTTAAATTTTTTTATGTTAATTAGGCTTTAAATAACGAATGATAAATATAAGTTCAAATGAGATTTTCAATTCAAAACCAATTGATAATGGGTCAAGTAACTCACAAGTTTATATACATGCTCAAACCCTTTCATTTTATCAATATGGGACAACACCTACTTTTATGTTCTTTTTCTTAATATTTCATTCTATCAATATGGGACAACACCCACTTCCACATTCTAACCCATCCCTCACATGTAGGCTACTAATAGGGCCCAACACATGTATACGATTTTAATCAAAGAGGGACAGTAGTAAATCAAGATCAAGCAGCCCGCTCTGATGCCATGTTAAATTTTTTTATATCTATTGGGTTCTAAGCAAAGAGTCATACATATAAGCTCAAATGAGGTTCCAACCTAAAACCAACTGGCAATGGGTCGAGTAACTCACAAGCTTATATACATGCTTAAACCCTTTCCATTTTATGAATGCAGGACAACACCCACTTTCATATTCTTTTTCATATTCTTTTATTTTTTCAATATCGGACCACACCCACTTTCATACTCCACTAGTACGGACTAAGTTTATGACGATCTTTACTTGCCATTCCAATGACCTTTGGGATGAACCATTGGGCATGTCCTATTTGTACAATCTTATTATTCAATGGAATAAATTTGTACGGTTGTATATGAGCCCTCCAAATTTATTAGATGGAGATGGTTGACACTATTGAATGTACACTCGTAAGCCACAATGATATAATCTAATTTAGGTACTATTCGTCATTGGGCCTTACTTAAAGCATAAGGGAAATTCCAATGAGAAACTCGACCCAATGTTTATGCAATTAATCTGCCTATTCTCATAGCCTGCCTTAGAGGAAAGAAAAACAAATCCAATTAATCTCATACAATTGCCTAATATCTTAGAAGATCTAGTTAATAAGGGAACAAACTTAACTTAGTTAATGAGAGAGTCCGAATACAATATCTTTAAGGTCTCTTAGAACCCATATGTACACAAGCTATGAACACCATCATGGGTAAAGTATTCTAAGTTGTCTAATTGAGTTAACAACTCACTTTCTTTTTTTTTCTTCTCTAACTTTAGTATTGGAGGGTGTATAGAGGGGAAAAACACTTCGTCGATAGAGTTCCTTTGTAGGTTCCTTGGTTGTTAGATACTTTAATTCACTTATAAGGTCCACGCTAGCATTTCAAAGTTGTTAGATTCTTTAATTGAAACATTTTGACTCCATCTTTGGGAGCCTTGAGAAATGCATCAACCCGAAAAATCTAATAAAAGGAAAGTTAAAAGTAGGGATAGAATCTGCTCCTCGGGATCAAACAAATCAATAGATGGAACATGTGGTAGAGGATTCCTCTAAAGAGACAATCCCAAATCCCCCGTAGGAGGGTATTATGCTCGAGGGATGGCTAATTATGGTAGATAGACAAAATATTTTCAAAGGGTGACTTTGAATTTGGTCTGAACTTAGGTTGATGTAGTTCTGGTCCCACTACTTAAGAAGATCATAGTTCCAGTGATAGCCTAGAAGCACATCCCATCTGATCTAACAATTTAGGCAGGGGCTTCTTAGCCTTTGGTAAGTGATCACATAGGTATATCGACTAAAGACCAATTATTGGAACTAGCACTAAAGGACAAGGTAGAGACTAATTTGGGAAGAAGATATCTAACAGGAAGGCCAAAGCCCATATAAGAGTTTAGAGAATACCTCGAAAAGAAGAGGTTAGCAAGCAGGCACAACTAACAACCCACAGCAAAAGTGTTCAACCTCAATTGTGTCTATCTCAACACCTGAGGGGGGAAAAAAGCAGGTTTCTAGTAAGGTGACAAACTTATCTAATATTGAGCATATTCATCCTTTGATAAAAATAATGCCTGGAATAGGGAAATGGCAGCTAATAGCAATAACATAAGTCCTTTGAACTTTCAACACTTAAACTCTCCTTTTGATTATGAAATATTAAATCATCCACTACTACAAAAGGTTAATGTGCCAAAGATTGACCTATACATATTAATGCTAACCCAAAAGGACATTTAAGTGATTACTTTATGCAGATATACCTTATGCAGTCTCCTAGGCAGGTTGTCCTTTGTAAACATTTTCGAGCATCGATCAAAGAGGCAAAACATGCCTGGTTTAATAAGCTTCCTACTACATTAATAAATCCTTAGGAGAATCATACGCATAAGTTTCTGGGTCATTTGCAGGGAATATACTGACTGCAAAGGGCAACTCATTGGCCATGGCAATGGTTCAACAATGCAAAGAGCCCTTGACTAACTACATACAATGGTTCAACAAGGGTTCTATCCAGCAAATCTGTTTTATTAACATATTGCTGATACAGCTCAATACAGTCTGGTAGAGAAGTCACTTGAGGGACTCATGGCTAAGCGGGAATTTAGGGAACTATTAACAGAATTGTAAGGGTGGGACTCAAGTTTGTTATTTCCATTGAGTATTAGCTCTGTTATTTCCGTTGGGTGTTAGGAGAGAGAGAAAGCTAGTATAATAACCGCTTTCAATTGTAATGGCTGGGTATGACATGAATATACAATCAATTCTCTCCCTCAAATCCTCTCTTTGACTTGAATTCTATTTTTTCTTCGTTTCGAAACTTAGTTTCCTGAGGAAGCCCTATCATTTGGTATCAGAGCAGGTTTCAACCTGTGTGACCAGAAAAATCCATCGATTTTTATACCTACTGCCTACTGCAAAGCTCAACTCATTAATGGCAATTTTTGAAAATACACGAGGAAATGAACAGCGGCGCATCGAGGAATTGCGTCAAACAATGCAGATAGCTTGGATGGAGTTTCAGCAGACCATCAAGCTTTAATTAGAGGAGCAACAGGAGAAGCAAGATCACATCAATTCGAACTTAAGTAAACTCATCACGGGGCTGAGCAGACAAGTTCTACAAATTGCTGCAGAGTCCAGTGTTGATAGCTATAACAATAGTAACTTCTCTTTTTTAGGGCTCTCTAAGGCTGATTTGCATGATTTGATGGAGAAATGTTCAGGTTTGGATTTATAAGTGCGAATAATTCTTTGAAATTGAGGGTACCAACGAGAATGTTAAGGTCAAGTTAGCATCGATACAGTTGAATGGAAAAGCCTTATTGTGGCATCAATCGTTTGTTAGGAGTAGATGTGGAGTATGGGCAGGGTGGAATGAGTACAAAGTAGCTATTTTAGTGTGGTTTGGTACTCAACCCTTTAATGATCCATTGACTAAGTTGATGAAACTTAGGCAGCTGGGAACCATTGAACAATACCAAGAATCCTTTGATGCTCTACTTATTAGAGTAGAGCTACCAGCTAATAATGCCATTAGTTGTTTTCTGAGTGGGTTATGTGAAGAAATCCAAAATACAGTCAGGATGTTCAAGCCTTAAACTATCCATGATGCATATTGTTTAGTGAAGTGCAAGAAGCCACTTTGAGCTCTATCAATAGAAGGACCAAACCCATTTTAGAGAGGCCTCCTTCTATGGTCAGAAGTGCTACTAGCAGTTACAGGGGTTCTTTCCAGAACTCCTAGAGAACTGCATCTAGAGATTATCCTTCAGCTTCATACACTACACCTAAAGTGAATCCAGTTAATTCTCTACAACCTGCGGGTGGTGCACATTCTGTCACTTCGAAACCCAGAAACCCAAGGAGAATATTGGGTGCAAGGGAGATTGAAGAAAAAAGGGCTAAGAACTTATGTTTTTTTGTGATGAGAAGTTCTTTCCAGGGCACAAATGCATAGTAGAGGTGAACCAATTGGAAATTATGGAGGAAAGGGAAGGTGAAGAGCTGAAAGAAGAAGAAGGGCTACAAGATGGGGGAGAGGGAGAAGTGATTAAGGAAGACGATATACTTATGATCTCTTTATATGCATTGAATGGAGCCCATGCATATCAAACAATGAGAATCAATGGTAAGGTAGGAAATGCAACTTTACACATCTTAATAGACTCTGGTAGCACTCACAATTTCTTGGATATTTTAGTAGCCAAGAAATGCACTGTGAGCTCTCAAAAATTCTTCCATTACCTATAGCAGTAGCTAATGAACAGCAGCTGGATTGTAACACCATGTGCAAGGAATTTTCTTGGTCCTTATTAGGGCAGGAATTCAGAGCAGATGTTTTATTGGTGCTTCTGGGGAGTTGTGAAATGGTCTTAGGGGTCCAATGGGTATCCATATTAGGCCCTATTTTGTAGGATTTTGAAATACTTACAATGGATTTTTCTTATAAGGGAAAAAGAGTGGTCCTAAGGGGCACTAGAAATTCTATGGTGATAATATATGAGTGGGAAGAAATTACAGTAAGATTATGATTCATTCTGCTTAGTTATTTACCTTGAAATTAATGGCAGTGGAGACCTTAACAACCCCTGATCACAGCAGGACACTGATACCTCAGTTGTCCTCCCTTTTGGAGGAATTTGCTAATCTTTTTGAGCCAAAATCCTTATCTCCACACAGGAGTCATGATCGCAAGATTATACTAAAGCCAGGGACTTCTCTTGTGAATGTGAGGTCATATAGGTATCCTACACTTTAGAAGGACATGATTAAGAAAACAATTCAGAAAATGCTAGAGGTAGGGGTAGTGAGGCGCCCTCAAAGTCCATACTCCTCCCCTATTGTCCTGGTGAAAAAAAAGGATGGTACATGAAGGCTATGTGTGGATTATAGACAGTTAAACAAAAATACAATGTTGGATAAATTTCTAATACCAGTGATTAAAGAACTACTGGATGAGCTCTTTAGAGCTACTTATTTTTCAAAGATTGATCTAAGGGTAGGGCATTGGTAGGTCAGAATGAACCCTCATGATGTAAAGAAGACAACCTTTAGGACTCATGATGAACACTATGAGTTCTTTGGCATGCCATTTGGGTTGACTAATGCCCCTTCTGCTTTTCAATCTCTTATGAATCACATTTTCAGACCTTATCTGAGGAAATTCATACTAGTATTCTTTGATGATATTCTAGTTCACAGCCCTTCCTTTGAAGTGCATCTACTACACTTGAGGACTGCTTTTGAAACCTTAAGGTAGCACTCACTATTTGCCAAAATGTCTAAGTGCTCTTTTGGTACAAGGGAAATAGAGTATTTGCGGCATGTGATCTCCAAAGATGGAGTATATACTGACCCAAAGAAAATAGCAGCCATGAAAGATTGGCCAGTTCCTTATAAGATTAAGTAGTTGAGGGGGTTTTTAGGTCTCACAAAATACTACAAGGGGTTTATAAGAGGTTATGGTCAGTTGAGTAAACCTCTCATAGAGTAACTCAAGAAAGAAGCATTCCTTTGAAGTGAGGAGGCTCAAATAGCTTTTGAAAATCAAAAATTGGCCATGATCATTGCCCCTATATTGGCTTTGCCATATTTCACTAAGCTTTTTGTGCTTGAAGCTAACGCATCTAGGGATGAGATAGGAGTTGTTTTAATGCAGGAAGGACATCCCATTGCTTATCTCAACAAGGCTCTCTCTCCTAAACATCAATCTCTATCCACTTATGAGAGGGAGCTAAAGGCAGTAGTGATAGCTGTTGAAAAATGGAGACGTTATCTTTTGTGAAGACATTTTCTTATAAAGACTAACCACTTCAGTCTAAAGTATATTATGGAGCAGAAGATCACTACTGCTTTTCAGAGTAAGTGGTTACCAAGGTTGACGGATTGTGATTATGAAATGTCATACAAATAAGGCAAGGATAACCAGGCTGCAAATGGTCTATCCAGAATTTCTAGGGGCTCAATTACTCTCTATGACTATTAGCACCCTGCAAACTGATCTTTTGGATCAAACTAAAGCTTCTTGGGGTCAAGGCCCTAAGTTGCAGCAGCTTAGAATGAGTCTCTCCACTGGATAGACTCATCCTAAATATCAGTGGGTCCAAGGACTACTGTATAGGAAAGGCAAGTTGGTGGTGGGAAACCATCCTCCTCTTCAAAAGTAGATAATACAACTCTTTCATGATACACCCCTTGGAGGTCATTCTGGAATCAAAGTAACCAAGAGGAAGCCTAGTACGCTTTTTTATTGGAAGGGAGTAAGTTAGTGTGTCAGAAACTATATGAGGTCTTGTGATATTTGTCAGAGGAATAAGGTTGATCTCAATGCTCTAGCAGGTCTGTTGCAACCACCCATACCTGAAGTTATCTGGGTGGATGTTTCTCTTGATTTCATAGAAGGGTTGCCCAAATCTAGAGGTAAAGACACTATCTTGGTAGTGGTGGATAGATTGAGCAAATATGCTTATTTCTTTGCTTTAGCTCACCCTTTCACTGCCATCATAGTGGCACAACTATACTTTGAGCACCATCTTCAGGCTACGTGGTCTTTCCAAAACCATTATGAGTGACAGAGACAAGGTATTCTTAAGCATCTTTTGGAAGGAGCTATTTACCTTACAACAGGTGGACCTTCATATGTCTACAGCTTACCATCCTCAGAGTGATGGTTAAACTGAGGTAGTAGACAGATGTTTAGAGGGATACTTAAGGTGTATAATTGGAGAAAAGCCAGTGGAGTGGGTACTCTAGTTATCCTTGGCAGAGTGATGGTAAAACACCAACTGGCAATCCTCCATTAGGCTTACACCCTATGAGGTTGTCTATGGGCAGCCCCCGCTCTCGCACATTCCTTACATTTCTAGGGATAACAAGGTTAAGGCTCTGGATCAAAGTTTGAGCGCCAGGGAAGAGTGTATTAATCTGCTGAAATTCCATCTGACCAAGTCTCAGCAAATAATGAAGGCCTAGGTAGATAAACACAGATCTGACATAGTATTAAATATTGGTGACTGGGTGTTTGTTAACTTACATCCATATAGATAGCAATCTGTGGCTCAAAGGACCAATCATAAACTTGCTGCAAAATTTTTTGGGCCCTTTCAGGTTCTCTCTAAGGTTGGCCCTGTAGCTTACAAGTTACAGCTGCACACTCATTCTAAAATCCACTATGTCTTCCATATATCTCAATTGCAGAAAAAGGTAGGATCTCATCCAATCCTTAGCACTCTTCCTGACGTGGATGACCCAGGACTTTTGACTGCTGAACCAGTGGCTGTACTGGACAGAAGGTTGGGCAAATGGGGCAATTCTGCTGCTGTGTATGTCCTTATTCAATGGTCTCATGCCCCTAAAGAAGAAGCTACATATGAGCAAAAGAGCAATATTACAAACCGATTTCCTCAATTCCAATTGGAAGCTTGAGGACAAGCTTTTTAAGGGTGGGGCAATGATACAGCTTAATACAGTTTGGTGGAGAAATCACGTGAGGGACTCATAACTAAGTGGGAATTCAGGGAACTATTAACAAAATTGTAAGGGTGCTACCCAAGTTTGTTATTTCTACTGACTATTAGCTCTGTTATTTCTGTAGGGTATTAAGAGGGACAGAAAGCTAGTATAATAACCCCTTTCCATTGTAATGGCTAGGTATGGCATGATTATACAATCAATTCTCCGCCTCAAATACTCTCTTTGACTTGAATTTAGTTTTTTCTTCTTTTCGAAACTTAGTTTCCTGAAGAAGCCCTATCAATTGCATTGATGACATTCGTAAATGGCGTTAGTAAGACTAATATCAAACTACATCTATAGAGACCAAAATGGTGTCTTCAGTATACAGGTCGTATGCATACTTGCATGTTGTATGCATTGTTGCCCTGTGATGATAACTACCTAAGCTAACGAGCCTAAAATGATACTACTTGAATGCATATGCGCTAGTCCTTGCCAAAAGTATTATCTCACAGCATTAAAATTCAAAGAAAAAAGCCTTAAAACTCTTATAAATTCAAGAGCTTCAGAAACAATTACAAAAATCACAAAAAGTTTGGGTTTTGTTCAACTCAATGGCATAGGGGTTTGAACCCAAGACCTTTAGTATGAGTGACCATGAGACTAACTAGTAGGGTGACACATTGTCTCACAGTACATTTCTGGCAAAACAAATCTATTGCCTGGGTCAGCGGCGTAATCAGTTTTATTGCTAGGCCTTGAGGTAAGTTTTGGCAACCTGGCCGCTGCCACTGGACCTAACTTATTGCGCACTATCGATCTTCACATGTTTAATTAGTGATTGAAGAAATCAGTGTAATTAAAGGATCAAAGATGAAATTATGCTTGATGGATTCATTTCAAAATTATTTCAATTCGAACCCATTTTATGAAAACTTGATTTAATAAAACGATTTTATTCCTTACTTAATGAGGAATTTTGCTTCACTAGGTTATCTAACTAACACTATAAATAGGGCCTACCCTCATCATTTTAATCATATGATTTCTAACCACAATAGGAGACCACTCTTCTCCCTTGATCAAATCATTCACCTTTTCAGTAATTTTAAATTTTTAATAAACAAACTTCTCCCAAAATTCCTATTCTACCTCTCTTTAAAAAAAAAAAAAAAAATCTTCTTTAGACTAGCTTTTATTCTGCCAGAACACACCTCGGATTTGGAAATAATCAAGGGTATTGTCACTTTGTTAACTACTTATACCAAGGTAGGTCATAAGGTGTCAAAAATTCAAGAAAAAATAATATGTTTATCACTTTACTATCATTATTGTTCTTTGTAATCACATTCTATTGTGACCCTTCCTGATTCCTCTTGCACATTTAGAAACATTTTATCCATAATAAGGTCACCGCATGATTTACCAGTTTCTTGTATTAGCAACCAAAAATATTTTGTTGATACTTGCTCACTGATAACATAATAACTTGTATGAACATGTTAACCTTAAGAAGCCAAAAATTTTAAAGTTTAATATATTCATTTTTAGCAGAAGTGTCTATACAGTAGACGATCTAATGACGGTTTTCACCATTAATTAAGTTGCATATTCACTCGTGAATCCGGTCTTGTGATCCACAACCATGAAGTCAATTTGAAATTCCCATTTTGGATGCAAAGATACAATCTCATGGAATGATTGGCGACCACATGATTTACCAGTTTCTTGTACATTTCTTTCCTTTGTAAAATAGCTTATCTAAATGATTGGCGACCAAAAATATTTTGTTGATACTTGCTCACTGATAACACAATAACTTATATGAACATGTTAGCCTTAAGAAGCCAAAAATTTTAAAGTTTAATATATTCATTTTTAGCAGAAGTGTCTATAAAGTAGACAATCTAATGACGGTTTTCACCATTAATTAAGTTGTACATTCACTTGCGAATTAGGTCTTGTGATCCACAACCATGAAGTCAATTTGAAATTCCCATTTTGGATGCAAAGATTACAATCTCATGGAATGATTGGCGACCACATGATTTACCAGTTTCTTATACAGTTCTTTCCTTTGTAAAATAGCTTATCTAAATGATTGGTGACCAAAAATATTTTGTTGATACTTGCTCAATGATAACATAATAACTTGTATGAACATGTTAACCTTAAGAAGCCAAAAATTTTAAAGTTTAATATATTCATTTTTAGCAGAAGTGTCCATAAAGTAGACGATCTAATGAGGGTTTTCACCATTAATTAAGTTGCACATTCACTCGCGAATCCGGTCTTGTGATCCACAACCATGAAGTCAATTTGAAATTCCCATTTTTGGATGCAAAGATTACAATCTCATGGAATGGCCATGTTCTCTGTTGAAATCTAAATCAATTGTCGCATGAGTTTCTCTTTCGATTTATTTGGATTTAGATGATAGGGAGGAGCATTTTTGATGAAATTATAGTTTTGTACGTTCCTATAGATGTGTTACAGCCATTAACCCATCATAAAGTCCATCTCATACATCCATCCTAAGTATCGTCACTTTGAGAGCACCTAATGCACTTTTGCAAGAAAGCTCATTGGAGCCTTCCAAGTTCTTGTATAAGGCAGAGGGGTTCATTCACATGAAAGCTCTAATAGAGGAACCATCATAAGTGAAGAACCACTCCAAGAGAAGATATCAAGTGCAGAAGAAATTGAAAGGCAAAGAAATGAAAGGCCATGTAACCAAGTCATAGTTCATCTTCAAATATGCGTAAGAAGATCCTCATTGAGATTTAAGGAAAAGTACTTCTATGGAAGCCCAAACTAATCAAGTATATAGAAAAATTCATATATCGAGAAAAACGGTGCAAGTTCTGTGTAGAGCCCATAGATAATATTGAGGATCAAGAGGCCTAAATAAGGTGCTAGGGAGGTATTACATAAAGGTCATCTAAATGAGTATTTCAAAATATGCCTTACAAGTAGAATAGAGTACCTGATAGAAAGAATATGGGGGAAGATAAAAGTCCCATAGGGGTAGAACTCGCTGGAGTAGTGCACCTAATGTCTAGTGGACCTACTTTGGGGATTATCTGACATAGTTTGGAAAAATTCACTTTTGTATTTTGGATGACGCTCCTCTAAGAACAAGTCAGGTCTCCAAAAACAAGTCAGGTCTCCAGACGTGAACATCCTATGATGATTCTTGAAGAATCCAAGACACTCCATCCTGACCATGGTGACCCTATGGTGATAAATCTAAAAATTGCAAGCGATGGGATCCGTAGAGATTTAGCAGATGTTAGTTGTTCTAATTATGGACATGACATATTATAACTATTTCATTATGTTAGGATTACAGAACAAGCACTCACTAGTAGCTTCTTATCCAAACTTGGCCTTCACATGACATATTCATTATCTAAAAATAGGTAATCAAATTACCAACAAACATAGAGGAGAAAAGCACGACTATATAGCACATGGTGGATTTTGCAGTTATGAAGGCCACCCTAGCATAAAACATTGCCATTGAAAGGAATGTGCTTAAGTTTATGAAGAGAACATTATCAAACTTCAACATTAAGATACAGTTTAAATGTTATAGTGGTTTTATTAGAAAAGTCTAGGGGAACAAAATAGTGCTAAGTTGCACTCTATGGGCATACTAAGGGCCATCTAACTAGCAGATGAATATCCTATGGCTGAAATATCATAATAAGATAAGATGTAAGCAATTCATGGCCTATAAATCAATATGATAATGGTCTACGAGCTCAACAATAGCGATGTAGAAAATCTTAGACCTGAGCCTAAGGGATAATTAAGAAGTCGATTAGAATAGATGAGAAACTATAGTCATCGTATGATAGGACATTGAGAACTTTATTGGAATAGTTTACAGATGTGTTTGTCTACTGCATAAGCGATGCCAGACATGAGCCCAAAAATCATGGTGCATAAGCTACTAATAGGAATTAAGGCAATGCTTTCAAAGTAGAAGAAGGAGAGACACTGTGCGCCTAACAGAAATAAAAGTGGCCACAAAGGAGGTGTAGAGACTCTTGGAGCTGGCTTTATCAAAGAGTGTTACTATCCATACTAGTTGCCCAGTGTTATTATTGGTTAAAAGAGAAAAAGCTAAATGGTTCATGAAGGATGTATATGGATTACACAAATTTAAATATAGCTTAAACAAAAAAACTGTTGGACATTACCAAGATTGATAAGCTACTATACTCAACTAGTGTTCATGCATTATCTTTTATGGTGCTTATTTAGGTTTCCATCAAATACAAACTTAGGACCCTCATTAAGACCCTACAACTTTCATCACACACCAAGGGCTATGTTATGATAAGGTCTTGACATTAAGGTTAAAAAAATGCATGTGCTACTAACTAAAAGGCTGGTACGTAAGCTGTTCAAGATCCAGATTAGAAGAAATATGAAGTTATACATAGACAATAAGATAGTTCAGTCCAAGGCTCAGGAACCCCATTTGGAAGATCTCATAGGGAATTAAAAACTCTAAGAAAGTATAACATGATGGCAAATAGTAAAAAGTGCGCTTTTGGGATAAGAGTTAGAAGTAAATCAAGACTAAGTTAATGCCATCCTAGATATACGAAGCCCTAAGATAGTGAAATTTGGGTGGAGGTTCACATGCTTCATGGTAATATTGGGTTATCTCAGATTTTGTAAAGAAGTGTTTAACTTTGTTCATGTGCATAAGATCTTAAAAACTTTGAATTCGCGATGGGTGTAGAATAGGCTTTTAGACTAGTCAAAGAGCACTTATTTATGGTACTTGCTCCCTCAAGTCCAAACCTAAGTGAAGCCATGGTCATGCATTTATCAACATCAGTTTTTTAGTAGTTAATGCAGTGTTGCTCGAAAAGATGACGAAAAGTATATTTTAGTATGCTTTGTCAATTATGTCCTAGCAAGAATAAAACTCAAGTTATTTTAACACTAAGAAGTTGGCTATGGCCTTTGTTATAGCCATTAGAAAACTTGAACTGCACTTTGAGGCATGTACTGTAAAGGTCTTAACAAAGCCGCCACTTAAGAAGATACTTCCAAAGGATGACTGTATAGGAAGAATACTACTGTAAGTAGTGAAACCCTTTAGGTTTGATATACTGTACAAGCCTACGACTGCAGTCAATGAACAAACTTTCTCATACCTCTTGGAAGAGTATGTCTCCGAGCATAAAGATCAAGTTCTTCAGCTCAAGTGATGGATAATCTTTGTACATGATTCTTTTGCATAAAATTGCTCTAGGGTAGGTCTCACCTTGGTATCTCCGGAGTGGGATAAGTTTGAATATGCATGCCCTAAGAGTTGCATCTGCAACAACCAAAAAACAAGGCTAGTTATAAAGCTATCGTATGTTTACAGAGATATGCAAAAACGTAGACATAGAAAATGTGAAAAATCTTTAGTCACTTTTTACTTGGTAGTGAGTCATGTTAATGGAGAGCTCGAGGCTAAGGGAAATTGAATTATCAGGTATTTGGCAAAAATTCAACAATAATCCATATTATTAGATCAAAAAATTCAACAAGCATCTACACTGAATAAGCCGTCAAGTTCCTTACAAATGGGTTCCCTGAGATCTATTTATTTAGAAGTGATCAGGACAAGAAGCATAGAGTGGGAAACAACATATGTAGTGAGCAGGTGTAAGGACTATGACCCGCACCTGAGGTGCACTCGCCACAAATGGCTAGTCCTTCGTGTGTTCTTCCTAAGACTAGTAGAGTGGGAGCATACATACATACATACATACATACATACATACATACATACATATATATATATATATATATATATTATATATATATATATATATATATATATATATATATATATATATATATATATACATATATATATATATATATATACATATATATATATATATATATATATATATATATATATATATATATATATATATATATATATATATATATATATATATATATATATATTATATATATATATATATATATATATATATATATATATATATATATATCTATATATATATATATATAATATATATATATATATATATATATATATATATATATATATATATATATATATGTGTGTGTGTGTGTGTGTGTATTAATTTTAGTAGTATTGCTAGTGGATTCATTGGAAAAACTAGCAAAAAATGAAATTTACTCCTTTACTCGAATCTAATTGAAGGGACAACCAAAATGAACATTGGTTTGATAAAAAGAGGTTTTCAAAAGGTACTTGGACAATGCCCATGAGGGCCATATGACTTTATTGCCTAGAACTAGAAGGCCCATACTCCTAGAAGATATGGCATCAAGATGGAATTCAGTCTGATGCTGCCCGTTCTCACTTATAACCATTCCTAATCAAATCAAAAAATTACAAAGTTACACCAAGATACAGGTGGGCAACAAAATAGAACTTAGACCGTAAAGAACTACAATGTTGTAATAAAAGGAAGTAATCAAATAAATAAAACAATGAGCATGGTTGTAGACTAACTATTGAAAAATATAACCTTGGAAATTATAAAAATATAGCTAAAATAAATAGAAAAAAAAAAAGAAGGATGGGAAAAGAGGTAGGTAAATTGAGGAATTATGCCCTTATGTTAACTACTTGAGTGACTTAGGTAGTTCTAACACCAAAACTTCGAGTCTCGATTTATGCCTTAGAAGGTTTTTAAAATGACTTTGTATAAGTTTTGGGTATATTCTCTTGAACTCAGGTTAATCTCACACATTTCCCTGAGGTACAATCATCTCTTTGAGGAGAAGAAAATGAGTTGCATTTATAGTGCTGAGAATGAGATTTGCTTAGGATTTCTTAGGGTTTACCCACCATTTTGGGGCTTTCTAGACTTAGAATAAGGGGATTCAAGGGTTCCCAGAAGTTGTTGCACCAATTAGGAAGTCAACCAGGGCATATGAAGGTGAAAATCGGCTATTTTAGGTCAACCAATAGTAAATATTCAGTTTGGAAATTTTTTTGCATAGCTTTCTCTTTTGATCTTCAATTCAAGTGATTATTTCTTGTAAAAAACTTCTCTGAGGTGTCCCACTTTCTATGGAAATAATTTTTAGGGGACCACGTTATTAGAATGTATTTTGAGGTGCACAATATCATCAGGTAATTTTTAAGAGGGTACTTTTTGGTGACAAATATGTAAGTGCCAGTAAGAGTTTATTGTATGACATAAATGCCCTTATCAAACCTGTGAAGTGGAAGCTAGTGTGTCAATGACTCTTAATCTTTAGAACTGCAAAAACCCTCAAAATTTATCCTCCTCTCTGCCTCTCTCTTCTTCAACCCCAAACACTATCTCTCCTTCAAATCGAAAAGCCATAGTTGAAATCTGAAGACTATCGTTGAAGGAAGAAGGAGCAGCTGAAGAGTTCAGTAATCTATAGTTGAAAATCGGGGGGGTTGTGCAATGGTATGTAGTGTTTAAACCCTAATTTTGATGCAATGTGATGTTTAGTTGATACGATTATTTAACAAATTGTTGCTTTCTCTGTTACTGATATGATTATTTGACAAATCTACAGTTGTAACTCGATGTAATGATGAATTTTAGTTGATTTGTTGGGTTAGGGTTAATGAAATTTGTTGGGCATGAAAAACCTAATTAACTAGTTAGGATTTTATTTATGCTGATTGCATTGCTGACTGTGTTAAATATATAGTGGGTGGGCACATAATTTGTTTAGTGTGTATGTTAATTTTTGTATCAAATTAGAAGTTCATGCTCTGCCTTCCATGCTCTGTTTTTTATGCTTGCAATACGTGCTGTTCAATTGCATGTCCTGTATTTGAATGAGTTGTTATGGTTAATTGTGTGGTAGTTTGATGTAACTAGCATGATTGTAACAAGTTCCCATTTGCTTAACAGGGTGAAAATTGTTTGGTAGTTCATTGTAAGGATAGAATAAATTTCAATATAGGATATTAGTATTGGTAAGTATCAAAGTACAGATCTGTTTATGGATGTGAGGTCTTCAGCTATGTAAAATGGAGTGAGGTTACCTAAGTTTCCTAGGTTTAGATGGCATCCTCCTACTGGAGAAAACCAGAGGTGGCCACTAGCACAGATGGTGACTGGGTTAGGTTGGCTAGTCACTAGGGAAAATGAAAAAAAATATTGTGATTCCGTTGTGCATCATAGAGCCACCTATGGTCAGCAGTTGGCAGAAGATCTTTGAAAGTCTGGGCAAGTTAAATGAAGCAAAACAGAGAGCCCAAGACCAAGCCCTAATCTAAAACTAACCCCAAGCCCAATCCCAAGTCCAAAATGACAGTGAGCCTTCACTTAGTGAAGCTGGGGCATGGGCTGATGATTTAATAGTTTCCCTTCAACTCAGAATGTGATTCCCAGTGAAAAATCTTCAAAATCTTAACCTAAACTATCCTTAATCAGTACAAACAGACCTGATATGTTACTAATTAGGAGACCCAGACCAAGGGCAGCAGCCTATAACACCATTACAACTTAATGAGGCCCTATACTATAGTTCAAAAAAATCCAAAAACATTATTTCTAGAAATCTACTCCCTCATCAAACTCAACTCCTACTGCAAAATGCCTAACCTCACCTTCTAAAAGAACGCTTGCAACCCCTAATTCTCCAAGTGCATCTTCTCTTATTAGTCCTAGAAGGCCTGTGACTAGAGCTGAAAGCGCCTATAAAAGCCCTACTTCACCAACTGCAACCCTTCCAAGCACTCCTTCTCACAGTGTAGCTACAGAAAATAGCCCCTCCCAGCAAATATGCAGTCCTAGAAGGCCACTGACAAGATCTCATGTAAGGCCTACAACCCCTAGTTCTCTCACTGTAACCCTTCCAAGTACTCATTCTCAACTTGTAGCTCTAACGCCCTAAATGTACATAAATCACTTTTTACGTTTCTTTCATTAATTTCTACAATTAGACATGATAACCCAAATGGTCAGGTGTTACCACTGTCTAGTAAAGACAAGGAAAGGATTGTTCTAAACCCATTACCCCCTAACCAAGTCCACAAAATTAAGCTCGGGGTGGGAAGTGAGAAAAAGAGAGACCATCTCATGTTGAGTGAAACACAGGTTGAGAGGACCTTAAGCAAGGGTAAGCAAGTTTTAGCTTTACTCATGCTTGAAAGCAACAAAAATGAGGAAGTGACTCCCTTACACCCCGTGATCCACCTCCTCATTTTCCAATATCAAGATGTCTTTCCATAAGATTTACCCCCCGGCCCCCAACCAATCCGAGGCATTGAGCACCAAATTGACCTCATTCTTGGTGCCGCCCTTTCTAACAAAGCGGCCTATAGACGTAACCCTCAAGAGACCAAAGAGCTTCAACAACAAGTTGATGAGTTGTTGGCTAGAGGTTATGTAAGGGAGAGCATGAGTCCTTGTTCGATTCCGGCTTTGTTAGTGCCCAAGAAAGATGGAACTTTTCGCATGTGTGTGGATCGTAGAACCATCAACAAGATTACTATCAAGTATAGATATCCCATACCTACGCATGATGACGTGCTTGATGAACTTCATGGTTCCTCTATCTTCTCCAAAATTGATTTAAGGAGTGGGTATCACCAAATCCGCATGAGGGAAGGTGATAAATGGAAAACAGCATTCAAGAACAAGGGAGGGCTTTATGAGTGGTTAGTAATGCCTTTCGGCCTCTCTAATGCTACTAGTACATTTATGAGATTGATGAATGAGGTTTTTAGGCCTTTTCCTGGGAAATTTGTGGTGGTCTACTTTGATGATATCCTCATTTATTCAAAGAGTTAAGAAGATCATCTACCTCACTTGGAAGAAGTATTCAAGGTTCTAAGAGCTCAAAGGCTCTTTGGCAAGCTAGAGAAGTGTGAATTCTTTACACCTCAAGTTACCTTTTCAGGGTATGTTGTTTCTAAGGATGGAATCTCTATGGACCAAGGCAAAGTGGAAGCTATCAAGTCATGGCCAACTCCCACCACCATTATGAAAGTTAGGAGTTTCCATGGCTTGGCATCTTTTTATAAGAGATTTATCAAGGGGTTTAGCACCCTCATGGCTCCCATCACTAAATGCAAGAAGAAAGGTTCATTTAAGTGGACCAAGGCCGCCCATGATGCCTTTGAGGAACTCAAATTCAAGCTAAGTGAAGCCTCGATGCTAGCCCTTCCCAAGTTTGATAAACTCTTTGAAGTTTATAGTGATGCAGGTGGAGTGGGTATAGGGGCTGTTCTTATCCAAGATCAACACCCCATTGCCGATTTTAGTGAGAAGCTCAATGGTTCAAGGAAGAACTACTTAACTTACGACAAGGAGTTCTATGCATTAGTAAGACCTCTTGATCATTGGTCTCATTACTTGAGGCCAAAACAATTTATCCTTCATTCGGATCATGAGGCGTTAAAGTACTTGAGTGGCCAACATAAGCTCAATCCAAGACATGCTAAATGGATTGAGTTCTTACAAAGCTTCTACTTTGTGGCCAAACATAAGAAGGGGAGCACTAATGTTATGGCGAATGCACTATCAAGGCGACATTCTCTCTTGGCCACAATGGAAGGAAGGGTTCTAGGCTTCCAGTTCATCCATGAGCTCTACCAAGAAGATAAAGATTTCAAGCACTATCTCTATGAATAAGAAGGTCACAAGCATAGCCCCTACACTCTCCAAGAGGACTTCTTATTCAAAGGCAACAAGTTATATATTCCAAATCTGAATGCTTCTTGTCAAGGAAGTTCATGGAGGTCTAGCTGGTCACTTTGGGATCAATAAGACTATTGATATCCTCAAAGAACAGTTTTATTGGCCAAGAATGGGCGGTGATGTTCATAAAGTGATTTCCAAGCGTTCTCTATGTCAAAAGGCTAAAAGTCAATTCCACCAAGGATTATACACTCCATTGCCCGTACTTAATGGTCCTTGGGAAGATGTGAGCATGGATTTCATAGTTGCCCTTCCTAGAACTCAAAGGGGAAAAGATGCTATTATGGTGGTGGTGGACCGTTTCTCAAATATGGTTCACTTCATTCCTTGTGAGAAGATCGATGATGCCTCTTACATAGCCCATCTCTACTTTAAGAAAGTTGTTAAGCTACATGACATTCCTAAGAGCATTGTGTCCGATTGAGATACAAAGTTTCTTAGTCATTTTTGGAGATGCTTATGAAGGCTCCTTGGTACTAAACTCTTGTGTAGTACCTCCCACCACCGTCAAATCGATGGTCAAACCGAAGTAACCAACAAGACCCTTGCTACTTTACTTCGGAGTTTAGTGAGTAAGAGAATCAAGGAGTGGGATCTCAAGCTTCCACATGCCGAGTTTGCAAACAATCAAACTCTTAACTTTGCTACTTCTCACTTTTCTTTTGACTCTTACTATAGAATCAACCCTCTAACTCCCTTAGAACTCATACCACTTCCACTTGAGTCTAGAGTAAGCTACGAGGTCGAGGAAAGGGCCAAAGAGATGAAGAAGATTCACCAACAAATTTGGGCCAAGATTGAGAAGATAAACGAGATGTATAAAGCTAGGGCCAACAAGCATCGCAAAGCCATTATCTTTAAGCCCGGGGACTTAGTGCAGGTACCCTTGAGGAAGGAGAGGTTTCTCTCTAGGAAAAAGAACAAACTCATGCTAAGGAGTGATGGTCCTTTCAAGGTCCTCGAAAAGGTGAATGATAACGCTTACAACTTAGAGCTACCTGAGGACATGGGAGTATCTTCTACATTCAATGTGGGTGATCTCACACCCTATCTTAAGGATGAAGAAGATGGTGATGATTTGAGGGCAAATTACATTCAAGAAGGGGAGGATGAAGCAAATATCATGCCTACATAAGTCCAAGTGAACTCATAAATCCTTCTTAGTGCTCACAAGCTACAACAAAGGGGACTTGATCCATGTACTGATTTAAAGCTTCAATTCCAACCTCATCCTAAGCCTTTAAGATGTGTGACTCTCTATTTTTGGAAGGTCAACAGGCCTTCTAAGAGGTTTAATCATGAAAATGAGGTTAAACCCATGGCAAGAATAAGTTAAGCTCAAAACAGTAGCATGCTCCCAAACTGCCCAGAAGACGGCGCACATACCTAGTTTTGTAAGCTTGATTACTCAAGCTTAGTTTAGACTTAAGAGGCTGCAAATCCACTTTTTGAAACCCTTAATATGTCATCATTAAGGACATATAAAGATTTCTAGGTTAGGTCATTGGATAATAGGTCAATTGGAGCCATTTTCTAGATGCTGCAGAAACTATCCTAGTCTGCATATGCTGTACATTTTGGGCTATATCTCCCAAACGGTAGCTCCAAAGCTCTACCAACTTGAGCTAGCTGAAAGCTGACTTTCTAAGCTTTATAGAAATGTTTGTTTCACCCAATTTGAGTAAGAGACCTAGGAGATATAGCTGTTTGACATTGACAATTGTAATCTGAAATGCTGCTGACATAAAGCATAAAGCACTTCTCAGCTTTTGTCCTTGCATTGCTTTTTGGTTCCCTCTTGCTTTATGGACGTGTATGGCCCCTTTTCCCCTCTCTTGTAGCTTGTTAAATGCTCTCATTATATAAGGGAGGCATTAGGTTATAAAGAAATGAGATTTTTGAAATATATGAAATAGCCCAAAGCTTCCTCTCTTAAAAATCTCATTTCTTTTTATCCTTGCTTCTAAGCTAGTGAGTCTTGAGTGGAACTTTTATAGAAGTGTTGGTGGATAAGTCTTTAGGCATTTTTTGATGGTTCCTTAGTCTTGCTGGGTGGCTTAGCCTTTAAACCATGTCATATCTTATGCACAAGGGAAATTTGCTACTAAACTCAAACAATCTACAAACTGGCCCATCTACTTCATGCTCCAGCATGTTAATCATATTGATCCAATGCATTTCTTAACTACATTGATCCCTAGGTGTTTCATCTTGATTGAATTAAGAATCAGTTAATTAGAAGTTGTTAAATCAAATCCTCGATTAAGTTATTGCTTAGCATTTTCTAATAGAAAGGACTTGATAGATTACTTTGGTCCTTCAGAACGATATTTTATCTATACTACGACACTCGTGCACTTACACCAATGGTCAATGTCTCTTTACACTAGGATGAAAATGATGGTATGAGATATCTAAACTTGGCTACTTTGGGCCTTCTTTTCAGTCTTAGTATTTTTCTTCTTATACTAGGATGAAGATGATTTTCATATCCTCCTTTGTTAAGATCAGGATGCTGATGATGATATCCTTTTATACTATGATGAAGATTTGGGCAATATTTTTCTCTTATGCCAGCACCAATATTTTATGATGATGTCATCATTTGTAGAGATGAATAATGATTGTCTTACTTGTTTGAATTGTATCAAGTGAATTTACTTTATAGTATAGCAACATGATAAGTAAAATGTTCTAAAATGTTCTTCTTCTAGTAAAGTAACCCTGACATCTATTTATATTATTGGAAACATGGTATGCATGTAGTGGATATGACAACCAAATAGTTTTGCCGGTGCCAGAGATTAGAGCCTATTTTGGTATATAAAGATTGAGGTTACCCCTATATGAAGGAAGCCTTAGTTGCATATAGAAATGTATAGAATTGTTCTGTCTTCCTTAAAGGGTAAGCGTCCCTAGAGATGTTGAGGATATGAAGCAAATATTTAAATGTTAAGCTTACAGCTGTGGTTGGAATGAAGATCATTGATTTGCAACAGTGATGAGAATAGAGGATATGATGGCCAGGATGAAATAGCAAGCTAGGTGTGTGATTTGTCCAACTTTTAGAGGGCAAGAGAACGCTTCCCTATCCTAAATAGCTAAGGCTTTATTTTTTACTCTTCTTTAGTCTGGTCTGCATTTTCCAGTTTTTGAGCCAGCCACTATTTTTTTCCTCTTATTTTTGAGTACCAAAGGATCCTGAATGGATATGGATCTTCATGGTTAGCCTTCAAAGAGGTTACCTAAGTATCTAATGCAAAATCAAGCCAATTGTATTTCATATAATGAGAAGATGCAACTTAAAGGAAGAATGCCTCTGGGTGTACCTTTTAAGGTAAGTGTTGATTTAGAGAGTACACAACCACAAGAGGGGGGGTGAATTATGGTGTCCGATTTTCGCAATATGCTGGCAAACAGTCTTGAGACCCTGTTCGCACAGACTGTTTCTGAGTTGTGCAGAAGTGAAAATTCAACAAAATTAAGTGCGGAAATAATGGACACAGGATTTTTACGTGGAAACACCTCTAGCCCAACTGAGGTGAAAAAACCATGACCTACCTCCTGTAGGATTTACACACTTCACTAAACGGGCTAAACACGTTACAATAGTAACACACCTTGTTACAACTTGTAACACACGTAACCGTCTTCCCTAAGACAACTTACCCCACGTCCAACATCCCCTTGATTTGGACACACACTCTACTCACTTTTGTGAAAGAAGAGTATAAAGAAAAAACACCCTATTACAATGCTTCTCAACTAAGCTAATATAGGGTACAATGAAATCCTAGTATGCTAACTTTGAAAGCTCAAATAACTCACTTGCTAGACACGGTTTTCTTTTGAAACTTTTAAGCTCATGAACACTGAATTTTTTTTCTTTTGAAAACCGATGCTTCTATCGTTCTAAGAAGCGACTTTATATAGTGCTTGGAAAAACAATTCCTCAAATTTTTGGAAACTAAAATCCCTAAAGAATATAGAATTCTTTAGCCACAAGGGATGAGGAAACATGAGCTGGAAACACTTCCTAAACCGTGTGCATAAGGCGGTGATTCTCAGCAACTAGCCCATGCTTTTCTCAACAACCTTATCCACTTGCCAAAAATTGGATATTCTTTTTATTCAAAAAGATTTTGTAAATCCCCTTAGATTTTAATAACTATTTTTAGGGTAAGGGGTAAGATACTCCATAGAAAAATCTTTCTTGCAAATCTTGGAAAAGCTGCTCAAAATTCAAAAGATAAAAACGTGAAAAATTGTTTTTCGCAGCTTATTCTAGAAACACCCTGAGCGTCCTGTTTCCAAAATTGTTTCAAAGGGTGATCCGAAATATTTTCCAAAAAAGCAAAACCGTTTCAAGTAAGTAGTAAGTTAAGACTTTCTGATTGGCATATTAGCAAGAGTCTAAAAATATAAAACCAAATTAAATCAAGACATCTTGTTGCAACCACTAGTCATCTTGTAGAAAGACGAATTTGCTGCAAACACTTCACAGGACCTGTTTCTCACGGCTGCACTTATATCCTGTGCTTCAAACACTTCACAGGACATGTTTCAAACACCTCACAGTACCTGTTCCTCACGGATGTTCTTACATCGCTGACTTGAGTACCTGTTCTCGATAAACCATTAGTCAAGCAGTTTTAATACATTGAGAACAGCAGTAAGGCCCTGTTTTGTTTGGAGTAACAACAACACTTGGATTTGTTATCATCAAAACCTTATACATTCTAACAAATTCCCCCTATTTGATGATGACAAACCAAGTGACTATATTGACTTTCAAGGACAATTGAAGTGATTAGTTCCAATTTATCACATTCACATGAAGCAGTGAGTATCGAAAATGTAAGAAAATTAACACGTCCATGGCAAAACTAAAACAATATTGGTCATCCTATCTTCCCCCTTTTGGCATCATTAAAAGGTAGGGGCGAACAGTCAAACAGAGGGTATTTGCTATTACCACCACTTGGGTAATGGAGGAAAGTCAACAAGCGATACACTCAAGTGTTTTGGTACAGTAATGAGATTGGCCATCCTAGTCACACACAAGCAATTCATAACAAAAAGCAAGCAAGACGAAGCCAATCAAAACAGGATAACCTGTCATTCACCAAACGAGTGCAACAGAAAGTACAAACTAGCAAGAGAGGATAACCAAGAGAAGTGAGAAACAGCCTATGAGAACAACCGATGGGGGGTGATCAGAGAGCAGGAGGGGAAAATTTTGCTGAGAGGGAAGAGAGAAGGGCGAGGAGATCTTCATGGCATTTGGCGTTTAGAGCTTTTTCCTCATCCAGGGTAGCCTTGACAGTAGTAAGCTCAGCACTGAGGCAAGAGTTTTCTTCCAAAGCAGCCTCAAGCTTGGTTGAGGAACTGCCAGGAACAGGAGGACGGGGTGTTCTGGTCCCCTGTTCTGAGGCAGACCCCTCAATCAAGGTATACCCACACCCCATAAGGGTGTTACTCCCAATCTCATCGATGAACTGAGCTCCCACCTTCTTCTGCAGAGTCACCCCAAAGTGCTCAAACACACTAGTCAGGAAGAAGCCGTATCCCAGGTCATGTTCCCTGGAGGTGTTTGCAATTCTTGAAATATGTCGAATCATGATGGCAGGAAGGTTGATTTGCTCTTCCTTGTCCATCAGATCCATTAAACACTGATCCATGGCATCAGCAAGATTGCGACCCTGGCTCCGAGGAATGACATTCTTGATAATAAACCGAAATATCAATTGATGGAGCGATGTCATGTCCCCTTTCTTTACTGACTTGGGTGTTTGCAGGCTTGGCTGCTGGCTAAATTTCTGGGAGAGCTCCAGCAGTCTGGCTGTCCCTAGAATAGTCTTGTCTTCCCTCACATATATATTAAAGCCCGTGGAGGGAATCCCCAGAATTTCCCCTAATATCTTCGCATCAAAGCGAAGCTGCTTCCCATTAACGATACTTGTCACCACTTCTTCGGTGACAGTGCAGTTGGCATAGAATTGTGCCAACTCATGTATAGAACACCCCAGTCGGGTGTTTGTAAACAGTTCAAACCACCCCTGTGCACGCAGCTTGTGCAGAAACACCCCCAGACCCTGTTCCTCAAAATATTTGACCTTCATAATTTTGCCCCTGACTATCCGTCTCTGAAGCAGTTGGGTCAGTTTGGCTGAGATTGCAGACGGGGTAGACTTCTGGGCTCTTTTAGGTTGGGGCTCAGTAGGAGGGTCTTGTGTGGAGGCGTGTTTGAGGGAGGCTTTTCTCTTGGGAGTTTTGAGGGGTGATGGTTTGGAGGGTAAAGTGGAGGTTGATTTTGCTGCAGGCAGAGGCTTATCCTCTGAGGACTCTGAGAACACGGGAGGTCCCTGTTTGAAGGAGGTGTTCTCAGTATCGTTATCTGATGAAGGCTCAGAGGAGGAATCAATTTCCTCAACAACAGGGGATGTCTGTTTGGCAGGTTAAGGCGTGGATTAGAAAGCAATTTGGGCTGATTTTCGAGTTGGCCTGTTTGTGGTTTGGCCGAAGAGGGGATTTGTGGTTTTGGTTTGACAGGGGTTTCACTTTTTGAGGGTTCTTCAGTTTGGCCGCTTTGAGACCTTGATAGTGGTCGTGTTCTTGGCATTCTAGTACGCCTAGCCACAATTTTGTATCTTTTACGTTTCTCACCGGTTTGTGTTACCGGTGTGGCTTGTGCAGGCTTGACAGAAGACTCCTCCATTTGACCACTACTTCCCCCTTCTTCTTTTGACAAATCCTCCCCTAGGTCATCCCTAAAAACCTCAGGCCCTGTTTCTGGCCCTGTTTCCTGCTCTGGAAACAGCCCAAGTGAACTGATGCCATCTAGTCCATGATCGAACAGAAAGATTTCATCTAAAGGCCCAATTTCTCTTTCAGATGCCCCAACAAGTTCTTGGGGTTAACATGCCCCCGTTTCTCTAAACAAAATCAATTCCCACTCAAATTTGTAAGGGATGTCTTCTAATTTCAGATTCACTGTTCTAAGGTCGATGCATTTCAAAAACCCAAAAGGTTTGTAGACAATGGGTCGAGAAGGTTCAGTAGTTTTACCTTCCATGAAGGCCGTCAGAAATTGTGTAGGCGCAAACAGGGCTGTGGCTGTTTGCAAGGCCGTGCCCTGTGTCTGATTGCCCTGAGTCAAGGTCGAGGAGCTCTCAGAGCTAATGGGAGATGCCATTTTTCAGAGAAAGGAGAGAGATTAGGGTTTCTTGAATAGAGTTTCAGAGCAAGAGAGTTTCGGTGGAGGTGAGAGATTGAGCAAGAGAGCTTTAAAGAGAGAGAGACATGCGAAATCTTTAAAAGATTTTGTCCGTTTTGCAATGGGATTTTGCATTTATTTAGGCCGCGCACGCCTCAGGAAGAGATTAGCAATTTTCAATTTGTTGCACATATTTGACAAACAAGTGGCGTACCTGTTCTTGGTGCTTGTTCTTGAGGTTACTTACTCAGTAACATGGGACAATAAGGGCAATCTCATTAGACCTCAACGAGTGTCAGCAAGTTGCAAACCTCACATATGCTAAACATAGCACAGAAGTTGATTGCAAACAAAAATTTAACATGTTGTGCCCGTAACTTTTAAATTTTGCAAACAGGGAGAGAGAACAGGTTGGTCAGGTTGTTCTAATTAAGCCTAGTTCGAGTCTATTCCTTTCAAATTGTTCTCTACCTAATGCTTTTGTGAATATATCAGCAATTTGATTTTCAGTGGCACAAAAATTCATTGAGATCACTCCTTTTTCAACATTGTCTCTTAGAAAATGATGACGAATGTCAATATGTTTTGTTCTTTTGTGTTGACATGGATTTTTGGCAATGTTAATTGCACTTGTATTGTCACAATAAATAGGAATGCATCCTATGTCAACACAAAAGTCCTTGAGTTGTTGTCTTATCCATAATAACTGAGCACAACAAGATGCAGCTACCACATACTCAACTTCTGCTGTGGACAAGGCAACAGAGAGTTATTTCTTGGTTGCCCAAAATACAAAACAAGGTCCAAGAAAGTGAGCCATACCTGAGGTGCTTTTTCTATCAACCAAGAAACCTGCATAATCAGCATCAGCATACCCAACAAGATCAAAGTTGCAACCTCTAGGATACCATAAGGCTAGATCAGGTGTATGTTTTAAGTATCTTAAAATCCTTTTTACAGCCTTAAGATGAGTTTCTTTAGGGTTAGACTGAAAACGTGCGCATAGACCAACACTGAAAACAATGTCAGGTCTACTAGCCGTCAGGTATAGGAGTGACCCTATCATACCCCTATAGGATCTCTCCTCAACTGAGGGACTACCATCATCTATTACCAACCTGGTTGAGGGAGAGATGAGAGTATCAATGGACTTGGCCGACTCCATCTTGAAATGCTTAAGTAACTCTTTGATATACTTTTGTTGATGGATCATGGTGCCGTTTGAAGTTTGCTTGATTTGCAAGCCTAGAAAGAAATTAAGCTCACCCATCATGCTCATTTCAAACTCACTCCTCATCATTTTTGAAAATTCATTGCACAAATCATGATGAGTTGCACCAAATATGATGTCATCGACATATACTTGGACAATCAACAAATGTTCCCCCTTAGATTTTAGAAACAAGGTATTGTCTACCTTGCCTCTTGTAAAGTCATTTTCCAATAAGAAACTTGACAACCGCTCATACCAAGCTCTAGGGGCTTGTTTCAAACCATAAAGTGCTTTGTCAAGTTTGAAAACATGGTTAGGAAATTCATCACTTTCAAAACCGGGGGGTTGTTTGACATACACTTCTTCTTTGAGGTACCCATTTAAAAATGCACTTTTGACATCCATTTGATACAACTTGATCTCCATATGGGCTGCAAATGCTATCAAGATTCGAATAGCCTCCATCCTTGCAACAGGTGCAAAGGTTTCTTCATAATCAATTCCCTCTTCTTGGTTGTAGCCTTGAACCACCAGCCGGGCCTTGTTCCTAGTGACTGTTCCGCACTCATCCAACTTGTTACGGAACACTCACTTGGTTCCAATGATTGTTCTATCCTCTGGCCGTGGCACAAGGTGCCATACCTTGTTCCTTTCGAACTGATGGAGTTCTTCTTGCATGGCTGTGACCCAATCTGAATCTGCAAGGGCTTCATTAATATTCTTAGGCTCAATTTTTGAGAGAAAAGCATAGAAAGCACAGAAATGTTTGAGTCTAGATCTAGTTTAAACTCCTGTATTAATATCAGACAAAATTTGATCAAGAGGATGTGAACTTTGGTATTTCCATGATCGTGGTGAAAGTGGGTTCACAGACTCGCTCTCCATCCTAGCTGGAATACTCGGTGAAACAGGTTCAGAACCTGTTCTCGAGCCTGTTTGGGAGCTTGTTCCTGGATTTATCCCTGAAGGATTCGGCTGGTGTTGTCCCGAACAGGGTTCCACCCTGTTTCCCCCTGTTTGGTTCACACCTTGCTTACCTTCCTGAAGAACAGCCTCAGACCTTGCTTCCTCCGATTGATCCTTACCTTGTTCACCTTGAAGCAGCACGTCTTTTCTAACAAGACCTAGTTCGAAGTCTTCTTCCTGTGCTTCATTCTCGCTTAGAGAGTTAGTTTCATCAAAAAGCACATGCACACTTTCCTCAACACACAAGGTTCTCTTATTAAATACTTTGTATGCCTTACTATGCGAGGAGTAACCAAGGAATATTGCTTCATCACTCCTTGGATCAAATTTCCCTAAGGCATCCTTTCTCTTATTATGCACAAAACATTTACAACCAAAAACTGTCAAATGCATAATATTAGGTTTTCTTCCCTTGAAAAGTTCATAAGGAGTTTTGTTAAGAATAGATCTAATCATGCATCTATTTATAATGTAACATGATGTATTCAAAGCTTCAGCCCAAAAGTTTCTAGGAAGACCACTAGCAACAAGCATTGTTCTAGTCATGTCCTCTAGAGTGCGATTTTTGCGTTCTACCACCCCGTTCTGTTGGGGTGTTCTTGGAGCTAAAAAATTATGATCAACACCATGCTCATTACAATAATCAATAAAGCTTGAATTTTCAAATTCTGTACCATGGTCAGACCTTAGGCATACCAAAGAGTGTCCTACCCTCTTTTCAGTCTTTTTAATGAAAACAAGAAATTTTTTTAAAAGTTTCATCTTTATAAGCCAAAAACAGGGTCCAAGTGAAACGAGAGTAGTCATCCACTATCACAAGCACATACCTCTTACCACCTCTGCTCATGATCCTCATTGGACCACATATATTCATATGTATCAATTCAAGAGGTCGAGTAGTGCTTACACACCTTTTAGATTTAAATGAATTTCTGACTTGTTTGCCTTTGGCACATGCATCACATACCTTGTCATCATTGAATTTGATGGAAGGTAAGCCAACCACTAAGTCTTTGGTTACAAGTTTGTTCAATAGTGAGTAACTTGCATGACCTAGTCTTTTGTGCCAAAGCATAACATCATCATTTAACGCACTCAAACAAGTCAAATTATTTTGGGGAAGAGTAGAAATACACACTTTATAAACATTTTTGTGTCGCTTCCCCCTCAACACAATATCTCCTGTGTTCATATTTACAACCAAGCAACGTGTTGGAGAGAACACTACTAGGTTGTCTTTGTCACACAGTTGGGGCACACTTAACAAGTTGTGTTTTAATCCATCCACAAAATAAACATTGTCAATTGAATGGGAGAGTGACTCACCTATCTTACCTATACCGACAATTGTCCCGGATTTGCCATTTCCAAATGCCACACTCCCTCCTTCTGAAGCTGTAAGTGAGAGAAAATTAGATTTTTCACCAGTCACATGCCTCGAACACCCACTGTCAACATACCACAGCTGCCTGTTTCCTAGGGTGTTCCCTGCTCTGTTTGCTGAGTTGTTTGCTGGGTTGTTCTCTCTCACTTCAGCCTGCAAAACAGATCATAGGTTAGTTTTGGGAACCCAGATCCACTTGGGTCCCATTCCTTTAGAGGTACAAATCTCATCTTTCCTAACCCATATTTGTTTTACATACACTGAATTCCTTTTAATGGCATACTTTCTTGAGGGACAAGTATAACGGTAATGAGTCGTTTTACCACAGTGATAACATACAATATTCTCATATAATCCTACATATTTTCTATTCATTGGGTAGGTCATCTTAGGCACAAAACCTAGTCCTCTTCTATTTCGACTATGATGGATGTTTAACCATTCAAGTGCTTGTGAGGACCTATTCCAGAGCTTGTTTGTGGCAAGGTCTGATTCCATTTGTTTCATTTTCTCAAGCAAGTTTTTATTTTCTACAAGCAAGGACTCGACCTTACCTTTTAAGTCAAGGGATTCTTTTTCCAGCTCAGTCAATTTAGTGGAACAAGTCTCTTCTTTCATGAATAGAGTTTCTTTAAGCACATTGATGTTTTCATGCAAGGCAAGAGTTTCTTTGTCAACTTCAAGTTTTTCTAATTTAAGGGTTTCATTTTCAAGTTCTAGATCTCGAACATCCCTTTTTAATTCAGCACATATATCCA
This sequence comes from Carnegiea gigantea, assembly GCA_029747015.1. Lineage (NCBI taxonomy): Eukaryota > Viridiplantae > Streptophyta > Magnoliopsida > Caryophyllales > Cactaceae > Carnegiea > Carnegiea gigantea. The sequence continues at coordinate 257,413 of JAKOGI010000868.1, read as the reverse complement.
TTATAGTGTACACTAATTCTTCAAGAGTTGATTTATTTAGACTACGTACCTTGTTCTTGAGTTGAGTCAGACTATCTGTTGATCCATCATCTGAATCAGTGTCACTTCTTGCCATGAGTGCTACATCAGCTTCCCCAACTTCAGACCCTTCCTCATCCTCGCTTGAGTCTCCCCAGGCCGCGAGCATAGCTTTTGAGAACCTTTTCACTGAGCTGCTTACACCTTATTTTCTCCCCTGTTTTCTAGGGTGTTCGGGTTCTTGTTCTTCCTTGTGCAGTGGGCAGTTTCTCACAATGTGGTCCAGTTTGCCACACTTGAAACACCTGGAGAACTGTTCCCGAGAGGTGTTCCTGGCCTTGCTGAAGTCCTTCCTTTTGTTATTTTCTTTGACTTTCTTGAAAAACTTCTTGAACTTTTGAGTGATCATGGCAATCTCCTCCTTATCAGAATCAGAATCATCTTCTAAGGCCTTTAGTGCAAGACCTCGATCTCTCTTTGTCTCATCTTTCTGTTGAGAATTTTTCCTAAGTTCATACGTTTGGAGGTTGCCAATCAGCTCATCTAAGGTGATCTTGTTCATGTCCTTAGCTTCTTGGATGGCCGTGACTTTCGCTTCCCAAGAATGAGGTAAAATTCCTAGGATTTTCCTCACCAATTCTTCGGTGGTGAAGGATTTTCCCAGGGATCTCAACTCATTCGTTATGTGAGTGAAGCGAGTGTACATATCCATCACACTTTCACGATCACCCATCTCCAACAGCTCATATTTTCTCACAAGCAATTCAATCCGGGATTGCTTTACCTGATTGGTCCCTTCTTGAGCTATTTGCAAAGCATCCCAGATCTCCTCGGCCGACTCACATTCAGATATGCGAGTATATTCATCAGGACCTTGGCCGAAATATAGAAGTTTCTTGGCTTTGGCATTCTTCTCCATCATTTTGTAATCTTCAGTGTTGAATTCTTTAGGCTCCTTGGGGACTGACTTTCCATCTTCAGTTATTTTCTTTGGGATGAGTGGTCCATTCTTGATGAGCATCCACAACTCATAGTCCTCGGCTTGGATGTAGTTTTCCATCCTATTCTTCCACCAACCATAGTGTTGGCCATTGAAGTATGGTGGTCGAGTTATGGATTGACCTTCAAGCATGCCTTGTGGTGTACTCATCTTCAAGGATATCTCAAAGGTGTTAGCCTTTCAAAGGAGAACCTGCTCTGATACCACTTGTTGATTTGGAGAGTACACAACCACAAGAGGGGGGTGATTGTGGTGTCCGATTTTCGCAATATGCTGGCAAATAGTCTTGAGACCCTGTTCGCACAGACTGTTCCTGAGTTGTACAGAAGCGAAAATTCAACAAAATTAAGTGCGAAAATAATGGACACAATATTTTTACGTGGAAACACCTCTAGCCCAACTGAGGTGAAAAAACCACGACCTACCTCCTGTAGGATTTACACACTTCACTAAACGGGCTAAATACGTTACAATAGTAACACACCTTGTTACAACTTGTAACACACGTAACCGTCTTCCCTAAGACAAGTTACCCCACGTCCAAAATCCCCTTGATTTGGACACACACTCTACTCACTTTGTGAAAGAAGAGTATAAAGAAAAAAACACCCTATTACAATGCTTCTCAACTAAGCTAATATAGGGTACAATGAAATCCTAGTATGCCAACTTTGAAAGCGCAAATAACTCACTTGCTAGACGCGGTTTTCTTTTGAAACTTTTAAGCTCATGAACACTGAATTTTTTTTCTTTTGAAAACCGATGCTTCTATTGTTCTAAGAAGCGACTTTATATAGTGTTTGGAAAAACAATTCCTCAAATTTTTGGAAACTAAAATCCCTAAAGAATATAGAATTCTTTAGCCACAAGGGATGAGGAAACATGAGCTGGAAACACTTCCTAAACTGTGTGCATAAGGCGGTGATTCTCAGCAACTAGCCCATGTTTTTCTCAACAACCTTATCCACTTGCCAAAAATTGGATATTCTTTTTATTCAAAAAGATTTTGCAAATCCCCTTAGATTTTAATAACCGTTTTTAGGGTAAGGGGTAAGATACTCCATAGAAAAATCTTTCTTGCAAATCTTGGAGAAGCTGCTCAAAATCCAAAAGATAAAAACGTGAAAAATTGTTTTTCGCAGCTTATTCTGGAAACACCCTGAGCGTCCTGTTTCCAGAATTGTTTCGAAGGGTGATCCGAAATATTTTCCAAAAAAGCAAAACCGTTTCAAGTAAGTGGTAAGTTAAGACTTTCTGATTGACATATTAACAAGAGTCTAAAAATATAAAACCAAATTAAATCAAGACATCTTGTTGTAACCACTAGTCATCTTGTAGAAAGACGAATTTGTTGCAAACACTTCCCAGAACCTGTTTCTCATGGCAGCACTTATATCCTGTACTTCAAACACTTCACAGGACATGTTTCAAACACCTCACAGTACCTGTTCCTCACGGATGTTCTTACATCGCTGACTTGAGTACCTGTTCTCGATAAATCATTAGTCAAGCAGTTTTGATATATTGAGAACAGTAGTAAGGTCCTGTTTTATTTGGAGCAAGAACAACACTTGGATTTGTTATCATCAAAACCTTATACATTCTAACAGTAAGCTTCATAGTTAAGGTGCCAAAGGAAAGGAATCAATATTAAGGAAAAATTAGCCTAATGAATTTCTCAACTGTGTGCAAGTGATAAGATTTATATGAAACAACAATGGTTCATCTCTTTTTGTTTTTCTTATTATTTTTAGTTCTTCTTTATTTTTATTTGTTGCCTTTTTTCTGTTCTTTTCTGCGTTTTTGACTTTTTTGGTCCTTTCTTCGTTTTTTCTTTTAGATGTGACTGATGTGATACGTCTTGATGTGTTTGTTCCTAATTTCCTTTTGATTAGTGATTTTCATATCAACACTATAGATTCACCCATGTCACACTCCCACTCCCATGTTAGGTCAAAGGTGGTCACAAAAGAAATTGGTTTGTTAGTTTAAAGGGGACTTAAGAAATGTTAACAAAGAGGTCTCACATCTTAGACATGTCCTTTAAAGTTACATAACTTATTGCTTCTTAAAATCGCTTCCTTTCTCATTAATAAGATCAAAATCCTTGGCCTATTATTTGTTTTATTTCCTTCATTTTCCTATTGCCTAGCTCGCTTTTTCAGCTTTGGCGTTAACCTATCTTTCCTTTCCCTTTTTACTTGGATTCATCCCAAAAAGAAAGCAATTCGGGAAAGGACTCAAATAGAACATGTTAGGAGGTATGAATGCACGAATATAGGTCTCACCACATGGACTCCACGATGAGAAGTTGAGTGAATAAGTGAAGATGCACTTCATCTCAAGCCATGAACACAAGTTAAAAGTCTCTTAAACGTGATGTCATGTGTCCAGTCTCTTAGATTAATGGCCTTTGCTTTGTGCTTTTAGAACAAGGTGTTCAGCCTCAAGGGGATGATACACTCCTTATTAAATCTGACCTTTGGGGTGGATATATGTAGTAGGTAGCTAACAACTGGTTTAGACTCTTTCAAAGTATACAACCTTAGATGATTAGATGACCCATGCTTAGTTGCTTATCTAAATATGAACTTTATATCAAGATCCTCAAGTCTACTTTTCTAATCTTGAGTCTAAGGTGGGCTCATTTGCCTTAGATGACAATGTAAATTTCTTTTTTCTATCTTCTTTTTTTTTTTTTTGAATTTGTGGTGCGTTCCTTTTATGATCTAAAAAATTTTTCAGGCTTGGCCTTTCTTAACTCTTGTCTGACGACAGTCCATAGACATATTTTTTTTATCTCATCAAATTTTGTAATCAATTTTTTAAGCATTCACTTTATTAATTTATGTTTGCGTTTTCCATTGACCTTTAAAGTAGTTTTTCTTTATTCTAATTCCAAGCATCACCTATGTCATCCCACGGTCCTAGGTAGCAAAGTGATAGAGGTTGTAATTGAATGAAAAGGTTAATAGTTGGAGGGTAGTAGAAGAAATTTTGATGTAAGTAAGAAGGAGAGGTCGGCTTGGATGGCTAGAAGGTTTATGCCGAGCTAAGCGAAACCAGGTGAGATGTGGGAATAAATAAGGCCAAGAGGTTATATTTTGCGTTAAAATCAGGCTTTACCTCAGAGTGGGTTCTAGGTTGGATTTGATGATTCACTTGTGGGCCTGAGTAGGGCCTCAATTTGATTTGGATGAATCATGAGACCACAGTGGTCCTAAACATGAGCTTTCTATGCTTTAATGAAGTTATATAATGAAAAATAGAAATAACAAGACAAGTTATCAATACTGATCTATTATCTCTAGTGAGTTTAACAACGATTGAGTAACATTAAGGCATTATTGGTGCTTTGATTTCTAATCACATTATATGGGGCATGGGCAACAGCGGATTCAACATGGGGTCAGTGACTCAATGGCGTCACCCGACACCCCTCTCCCAACAAAAAAATAAAATAAAACTAATATGCAACAAATTTAAAATTAAAAGTTATATATAAATACGAGATAAGGCAAATTGTTGCATGAAGCTGCCTATGGTCTCGCAGTTCAACGCGCCTATTCGTTACTTTGATCCGGATGTCGCTGGTTCGAGGCTTTTTGTATGCACGATGATTATTTTGAGGTAGAGCAAAGAAGAGGGAACATAAAGTTGTGTAATGGATAGTCACTTGGGTGAGCAGAGCAGCAGTGGGCTAGGTGGTCACGTGTTCAAGGTTGAGTTCCCGTATCCTTTAATGTTGGGTTGTTCAATGGTTCTGTAATAACCTGACCCCAACTCATATTTATTTATCTGAATCATATTTATTTATTTAATTAATCATATTTATTCATTTAATTAATCATGCTTATTAATTTAATCACTCATGGTTATTGGTTTAACCAAATCATGTTTATTAATTCAATCACACCCAATTTATTTGTTTAGCAAATTATAATTTTAGGTCCCACTTTGCACTTCGAGTTTCAATTATCATAAAATTTTAGGTGCATCAATAGTAGGCCTCGATAATTTAAGAAGTCATTATTATTATTATTATTATTATTATTATTATTATTATTATTGTTGTTGTTGTTGTTGTTGTTGTTGTTGTTGTTGTTGTTGTTGTTATTATTATTGTTATTATTTTGATAACCCCATAAAAATTTAATTTCGAACTACGAAAATTCAATTATATACGGGTTACTTTCCTTCCCGAGCCCAAACCATATAAACCGATCATAATCCAACAAACTTGTCCATTTAACCTAGCTAAATAACCATGGTTAAAACCTAACCATATTTTGGTAAAAGCTACTTTTTGAAGTAAAAAATTCAGCCAAGTAAATTGTGATCATTCCTAGCCAAGCAACACACATACACGTCTCTCTCTCCTTTCTCCCCCTACCCCACGGCCCCCCTTTCCCAAAGCTGCTGCTGCCTTCTCCAAGTGTTTTTGGTCCAACCAGAGGCTGCCTCTGACCACAATAACCATCACCAACCATCTGCCACACTCAGACCACATACACCTCTTGCTTCCAAGCACCAAAGTGAGTAAACCCTAACTTGATCTTGATGTATTTTTGGTTTTATGATTGTTCTAGTTATGATTTATGCTCTTGAGATCAAGTTAGATGTTATCATGCAAATTTTATTGATTTTGGGGATATTGATCATGGTGGGGTTGAGCTTGAAGCATGTTAAGGTTAGGGTTTTATCATGATCAAGTTAGCTTATGTGAAGTGATGAATTTGTATTGTTTAGTATATGATTTTGTAATCTTTAGTCTTATTGATGACTATGATGATGTTTTTGGTAATTTGGAATGATTTCAAGTAAGGATTTACGTGAAAAAAACATGAGAAAGCAAAAACAGTGAGGGCTAGAAATGGCAGAAAATAGGGGTGAATTTGAGATTAAACCGATAATGATCAGCCCACTGAAAAATTATGATTTTTGGTGAATAGATAAGCTAGTGTCTTAGCTTTCAAATGCCTTTTGATTTGCCTTAATTCGAGTTCTATGGACAAAGTTATGGCCGTTTTACAAGAACTACGCAGGTTAGATCAAAACTAATATACTTGTGCTCTAGCTGCATTTTGGGAACCCTATTGTGGGAATCATACTTTATATTGCAAATAAAAGTTTTCTACGACTTCTTAATCTTTCCATATTGGGGTTTTAGGTCTCTATTTGAGGTCAAGGGTGAAATTTATGAAATTTTGAATTAAACTGACCTGCTTTAGTGCAAATTGTGTTGCTATTACAATATATGTGCAGCATATACTTAGAGGAAAATCCTAAAACTTTTGCTATAGATTCTCCATATTATTTTCGAATTTTCTATAAGATTTCATGAATTTTGGTTAAGTATTTGGGGTTTGGTGAGTTTTGGAAGCATTTTGAGTAATTGTGTAAAGAGCAATAATAAAGATTGAGTGAGATTAATCATGCACTCATTTTGCATATTTGGGGCCAAGTAAGTCATTTAAGGGAGAAATGAATATTAATGGACTTTCATGGAGCTTTTAGCTTGATTAATGAGAAAGAAAAAGACAAGTATACAATGTGGGAGCTTAATTATGAGTTTTGAATCACTTATGGATATTACAAAGAATGCATCAAGTTTGGGGAGTTTAATAGCTTTCATTGGAATCAATCATCTATTTAGGGTGAAAAACTGTATTTAATGGACTAGTGAATGAAATATGGGAAGTGGAGAGAATTTTTGACTCAGAAACCATATTCATCAGACCAAATTATTGTAGTTTATGCTATTTTGGACTAGGATATATCTCTCTTGGCCTCAAACCTCTATTACTAACTCAATTTAGAATGGATCAAATTTGTTTATCAAGCCAATCTAGTGTACTCGCTATTATCTTGAACCAAGCTGTACATCAGCGAGCTTTTAACCCATATCAGCAATCTATTTTAGAAAAGGCTAAAACCACTATCCCATTTATCACCATTAAGGCCTTTTCCTTTGTAATCTCATTTATCTCATTGTGGTATATTTTACTTTCATTTACCTTATTTCGGATTCAATTACTTTCATTAATTCAATTTTGAAGTTATATTAAAATACCCAAGTTATGTATGCCATTTAATTACTCAATTTCTATTACACATACTTTTACTTACTCAATTATGCGAGTAAGGATTATTTACTGACTCTACATACCTACAATGATATTTATGAAACAGAGTCAAGGCCTAGTTATCGTTTCCTGTTATGCATAAGTGTTATCAAGTCAGAACATATTTATCAAGTCAAAGGACATTTATACAACAGATGACATTTATCAAGTCAGGTAACATTTATCAAGTCAGATAACATTTTTAAAGACTCAAGGTACATCCATTGCCTATATCTTTAGAAAGCAGAATATGTTTATCAAGTTACAACTCTTAATAAGTTTATCAATGAATCAGTTTATACAATGATTTTTCATTTAACTTGTGACCCCATCAGTTATGATCTATAAGGTGTCAGCCCATCATTTACCTGCGTGGCTTCAGGCTAAGTCTTGATCGGATTGACAGGTGTACACCTATGTATAGATCATATCATTGCAAGGGTTCACATCTAGGTAATAATGAGCAATTCAGTTTCATATTACTTTCATTTTCATTGTTATTGCAAACTAAATGAATTGTTAACGCGGATACCTATTAATAGTGTTTCTATGCTCATTTTACAATATAGGAATGCATGTACTGAGTTTTAACTCACATTTTCGATTATTTTCATGTTTTCCACTTTAGATGATAAAGTATTACATGTTTCTCCATTTAACAAACCCTTTTAGAAGTTTTCAGATGCTCACAGCGGATTCAGCATAGTATGAATGTTGGGATTGACCTTAGGGTCAAGTTGGGTTTATATTCAATATACTTGCGTAGTGTGGAGTGCGAGTTAGCACATGATATGATTAAGTCGATTGTATTTAAGTTGAACTATTATGGACTTTGATCTTGGAGTGTTTCTGTTTAATAGATATCGTGATTATGAACATGAGTTACAAGATTAAATGGTTTCAGTGAGCCTTGTCCTTATCAAGACGGCGATAGCGCCTTCTATCATTAAGTCTTCCCCTACAGTTTTTCGTAAAATCATCTCATTAGCATTTAGGGGGTGTTACAGGTTCAAACCCGAACTGGACTGGACCAAACCAGTTTGGACCAAGGACCGAATAAGAAGATGAACATGGACCGTAAATTAGATCGAATAAAACATAGACCAAATTAGGACTGGACCGAAAAAATTCGAATCAGACCAAACAAATCAAATTGATTAGGGGATTTCAAGTTTTCAACTTCTATAGATTAAGCAACCTAAACTAAAATAGAATATCTAGAAGTAGGATTTTCGGTCATTTAGTTGTACTCAAAAATTAAAAGTTTATTTTAGATTAAAACTTTACTTGAAAAAATAGAACTTTTAAGCATATACAAGCCAATAAAATAGTGAGAGATTAGGGAGAGAGCAAAAGTGAGGTGAAAGAGCAATAGGTGGGTTAGGAGGTTGGGATAGCCAATAAAAATCAAACCGAAAATTCCAATTTTAAGTATGTACGAGCCACTTTGCTAATCTATAATTTTTTTTAATTCAATCCCTGGTCCAAACTGGTAGACCGGATCGGACCTTAGACCGAATAAGAAAACTATATGAACCATGGACCGTACTGGATTACTTAGTGCGAACTTGTCTTAGGTTTGGTCTAGTTTCGAACCGAATAGTGAACACTCCTATTTAACGTTTTGATTTTTTAAAAATATTTTTTCCCCGCCTTGAATAGTTTGTTGCCATCTTTCATATTTGTTTTAATATTTTCAGTGCATTTTTGTATGTTGTGATTTTTTAAAAATATTTTGCCCAATCTTAACTAGTTAATCCCTATCTTTCCCATTCTTTTAACATTTTCATTGCATTTTTGTAGGTATTAAAGACAAAGATATGTCACTAGTTGCAACATTGGATGCTCTAACTTTCCTGACCTAAAATTGTATAGTTTTAGGTTCCAAATGATATAATAGGCATAAGGTTCTATTAGATAGTGTATATACAAATTTTAAGCCTAAAATAACTTAGACAATATATTAGGAAACAAATTTAATTTTTTTTTGTATTTATATCAATGAATGGGTACAATCTCTACATAATTTTTGCAAGAAACATTGCAATAAATCCTCTAATTCAATCTCCTTGAATAGTCTTGAATGAATTTGACCTTAAAAGAGGGTCTAAGAGGCTTAATCTCAATCAAGATATGAGTTTGACCTTTGTGAGTGGACGACACACGTTTAGAGTGTTTGTTATCTTCTTCTAGAGGAAATTCTTGAACTCTTGTGAGTTCTTCTGAATATCGACCCGCAAATTGGGGGGAGAGTAGCTCACTTTTATAAAGAAGTCGAAGTTAGGGTTTTCTTCATTATCTCTATTAAAAGGAAATAATCATTTATTTTCTGTGCCATTCATGACACATGGTGCTTTTTAATTGGCGGTAATATATTTTCACTAAATATTTAAATTAATTGAACTCTGTAATTAGTTTCACATATGGCATGCTATAATTGGCCAAACTAATGGTATTTAATTTTTTTCACATGGCTGATGTTAATTGGTTTGAAATTTTTTTTTTTTGCATCCTGCAGATGCCTTCTTGAGAGTTGGCCACATCCGCAGTTCTGGAGTGTTGACTAGTGGTTAGGTCTCGAAACTTGATTGTTGACAGAGGTCGTTTGTAGCTTAAACTATCATAACATCCAAGTCAATCGTTTTCATCAATCTTCTTTCTTTTCTTTTTTTTTTCTCGTGGGTCCAATATTGTCTCAACGCTCAAAAAATTGAGCTACTATGAAAGCTAGATGCAATATGATGGCTTGAGAAGGTTGAAGTTTTTATTTCATTCTCTTTACAAATCAATCAGCCTTTAAATTCAGCAAGGATATAGAGAAAACCTTCCTCTTCCAAAATTTTGTAAAGGCTAGGAAATGTTTAAAGATTTTGTACATAAACTTTGCATTTAAAAAGACCAACCTATGGAGGCATTATGCGGTAATTGAAACTAGACGTAGCGCTCTGCACAAAGGTATGCCCCCTTAAAGTTTAGTTGTTCGCTTTCTTCCTCTTCTCTATTTTTTTAAAGAAAACACAGTTGAGGAGACAAATCTCGACCCTCGTGTGCAATAGGGCTAATGTATTCTGTAAGGTTGTTCTTAACTCTTGTCATGTTGTGCGTTGTATGCTGAAACAGTTGAGTTTTTCTCTGGAGGAACATGCTGGAAAAAAGAACAACTCGTTGCAAACACCTTTTTGAACCAACACTCAGAAGTAATGGGCTGCCCTAAACTCTATTCCTATGAGGCTGTGCGCCACTACCTTTCTCCTCCTTCTCCTCTTCCTTTTTTTTTTTTTTTTTTCCAATTCACTTCCTTTTCCCCTTTTTCGTTTTTTGTTTTGTTTAGATAATATATGCTTGAACCAAAATTTGCCTGTTTCTCACTTGTTTGCCTCAATCTTCCCCCCTTTTTTTTGTATGAATGTTGTTTTACAAATTTATGTAATCTTAATGGTTTTTTTTTTTGTTGGACTATGCAAAATCATTATGGTTAACCTTTAAACGCCTCACCCTTTGGGTACATCACTGGGTTAACCTTGAATCCTCATAAGGCGAACTTGCCAAAGGCAACATTTTCCCACAAGGTGAATTTTGACTTAATATCACTTAACCTTTGAATGTCTAACTCTTTTGGGTACATTAACGGGTTAACTTTGAATCCTCCTAAGGTGAACTTCCAGAGGCGAAAAGTTTCAACTAGGTGAATTTTGGCTTAATATCAATTAACATTTGAATGTTTAATCCTTTTGGGTACATCAACAAGTTAACTCTTAATACTCGTAAGATGAACTTTCAAAGAAAAAAATTCTCCAAAGGTGAATTTCGTTTAATTATCGGTTAACTTTTGAATGTATAACCCTTGTGCATATATCAATGGTTTAACCTTGAATTTTTCTAACGACGAACATTTCCAAAGACGAGATTTCTCAAGAGGCGAATTTGATTTAATTATTAGTTAACCTTTGAATGTTTAATCCTTTGGGTACATCAACAGGTTAACCTGTTTGTTGAACAGCACTTGCTTGCATCTGTTCTTATCGTTTTTTTCATTCTCTAGTGCCTCTATGTCCAAGTTTTTTTTCTAAATTTTTTTTTTAGTCCCTATTTGATTATTGAATTGCTATAACTACCCAAATGACAAGTCCTACAGTTGAATTTTCTTTATTTCTGCTATTGCTGCAAGGTCTAAAATAGCTACTTTTATGGACAAAACCACTAGCATCTGACGTTATCTACACATTAAACCAAATGAAAATGACGTAGATGGGGAATAAACAAAGTTGTTCATTTGCAATTGGTTCCCTCCAAGCTTTCCTTAGTGGTCTAAGGAGAATTTGAAAACATGCGAAATATTTTTGTTGTCTACTCACATTAAAGTAAAAGAGAATCTCCCCTCTTACCAATTGTTACATTATGACATAGAGTCCGAGGACAAATCATAGGCTAGTCCACCATGACATGAGGAGTTTTCTTACAAGCAACTTTATTGGGAGTGGTTAGATGATATCCATGCTCATTGCAAAGATAAGCTCACAACCCTTCATCTGTTTGATGCTTTATATGCTTTGCTCTTCCTTTATGATTGGTGTTCATACATCATTCGAGCAGTCTATGAGCATTCATGTTTAGAAACGAAGACCTTACATAATTTTAAAGATGAGGTGTCCATATCTATCTTTGACATTCATAGTTTCCTCATATTGTTTTATGGCATTCCCAGTAGCAGCTTTTGCCATGCTTCTAGTCATGACTTTGCTAGATGTAATACTAGCGGTTGCTGATCCTTGAGATGTGGATCAAACAGCTTTTCTTAAAGATTGATGGATGATGTTCAAGGGTCATGCCGCCTTTGAACAAATACAGAGTTCGTTGTTCTGGAGAAAGACATGAGAGACAGATAATATCCCACCGAGCGTGCCAAAAATTTATAAACACAAATTCAACTTCGTTTTGTATTTATATTAAACAATGTGTACAATCTCTGTATAATTGTTACAAGAACAAGTGGAATAAATCTTCTGATTCAATCTCCTTGAATAGTCTTGAATGAATAGGACCTTGAGAGATGATCTAAGAGGCTTAATCTCAATCAAGATGTGAGTTTGATCTCTGTCTAGTAGACAGCACGTGTTTAGAGTGTTTGTTGTCTTCTTCTAGAGAAAATTCTTGAGCTCTTGTTAGTTCTTCTGAATGTCGATCCCTAAATGAGGAGAGTGCAGCTCACTTTTTATAAAGAAGTTGGAGTTAAAGTTTTTCTCATTATCTCTATTAAAAAGAAATAATTATTTATTTTCTGTATCATTCATGACACGCGACACTTTTTAATAGGCCACAATACATTTCCATTAAATATTTAGTTTAATGGAATGCCATAATTAATCTAACATGTGGCATGATGTATTTGCCAAAATAAAAGTATTTAATTTTTTCACATGGTAGATGTTGGTTGGGTTTTTTTTTTTTTTTCATTCTGCAAACTATTTTGTGACTCTTACCAAAATTTATGTGTTTGGCATGTTCATGTCATCTTTTGGATAAACATATTCCTTAATTAGTAACATTTCACCACCTTCTCATGGCTCATCCAATTAATCTTGTCTTCTATAACGTAATTTTATTTTGTTTACAAAATTTCTCAAGTCTCTTCTATTAAAAAAAAAAAAATCACAAGTCATGATACTAATAATCAAATCGCACCAATCACCATGATGTGATAGTTTTCTAAAGTTTTATTTTTGTATTAGTGAAATTTGAAAGATATTAATTTTACTCCCTAAAAAAGAATTAAATACTTTACTTTTAAGCTTGATTGTACAATAGTTTCCTAAATTAGAATCATACATGTATGATTAAATACTAATTAATGCTAGTTACTTAAGTCTCGTGCAATTGTTAGACTTTTAGTCACTAGATTAATAAACTTTGTATTTAATGAATTGGTTTATATTGATGTTTTTTCCAAAAAAATACATGTTGTACACATTAATTACCCCCCAATGAAAACATTAACCTTCAAAATTTGCTATTGCTAATTATAACATTAGGCATTGCTTTTAAAATATGAGGTCTTGTTGAGAACAATTAAAATTAGATGTTACATGACAATTATTTAATTTCAGTTTTATGACTAATATTAAATTTTATATTATATATATTATTTTTTCCGAACCCCTTTCCTGAAATCTTGGCTTCACCACTGGGTGTGGGTAATATAGATTCTAATTTTTGCCCTCGTTGTGGTTAAAATATATACTAGTACATCATTTGTGATGCATTTCATAACTCCCTTATTGGGATTTGCGTGAAAGTGCTGAGTTGACCTTGCTTTTTTCAACTGAATTTTACTAAACTAAACTAATGAGCATGTTTTTGCTAAACTAAGCTAAAATGAACTAAATTTATTTTTAAATTGAACTTAATTGAACTGAATATATTTTTAAAAAATTAAGCTGAAGAGAGCATGGCTTTAGCTACTAAATTAACACTTGAAAGTGTCATGCATCAGCTATATGATGCCAAACCAAAGGTCATTGGATCTAGAAACTTAATTTGCTACCAAAACTTATGATTTTGTCGCACCAATTCATTCAAATGACATTTAATCAAGATGGCCTATCTATGAGAGCAATCCTTTATGAAATGTATTAAGTATTCCATGATTTACCTTATATATGCATATGAGTCATAGATAATTAATCCCCTTTTTCTTATGCCCTTTTCCCAAAAAGAAATGGGTTCGGCAAAAAGTATAATTGTTTACTAGCTTAATCAACCTCATTGATGATAAGAGTATGAAATAGTCATATATATTCTCAAACACAAATTTTTAGATATGAATCTTCACAAGATTGTCTCTTGTAGAGCCTTTAGAAGGAGAAAAGCATATCAACTTCAAGGAGATCTTTAATGTTATATATCATTCAAGCAAATAATCAAGTGCTAAATAAACACCTCTAAGCAAAGATACAACGATGAAGAAATTTTTGTGTTCATAAATAACAACTAAAACAAAACAAGAATGATACGCTTATTTAAATGTGGAGCTTAATTTGACATGCTACATGCTAGCAATTGGAAAAGAAGTCTGCTTCAAGAACAAGCTTTCAACTTTGGAAAATCATTTATTTTAATGATTGAAGTACAACACTCATAAATAGATTAAAGGTAACAATTTCATTAGGTTATCAAACATTTAAGTTGAATCTTATATACTTTGTTCATCGAGTCAAGTGGATGTTATGTAAGACAACATATTTTATGTAACTAACCAAACTATTTAGCATATTTCCATGAAGTTAACAAAACTACTAGACTAAATTCTTGTTTAAACATATATCATCTCAGAGTTCAATTAAAAGCACCAAGTGAGGTTCTTTTAGTAAGAAAATAGGATCAACACAAAAAAACACAAAAACCATCACTTACATCAAAGAAAGCCTTTATAAAACAGTCGTTATTCACTGGAAAATAGTTTGCAAAATCAATAAAAGCTTTTTTCAAGAGCACATGCACTTTTCCAAATATTAGCACTAGCATAGTCCTCGAATGAGGAGTTTCCATTATTTAACAAGCACGAAATCATTTTATGGGGCATCGAATTCTAATATTTGTGCTATTCAGGGGATATCTACGCTCGCCTAGGGGGAGATCTACACTGGCCTTCATATTTCCTCGGGGCCTCTTATGATCAGTGGATCATTAGCCTCGTTATGGCCTTCTAGGGTTTTCACTTCTGGGTCTACTCCCTCGGAGTTAGAGTTCCCGGATACCGGGTCTACTCTCTAAATATTTGTCCAAATATTTAGCACCATTCTCCTAGCCCAAAATATTTCAGATGCATCTCACTTTAAATAGATTTTACATCAAAATTCACGTTGTATCGCAACATGGCTTTTTCATCTCAAAAGCCTAAAATTTCTAAATAAGGTCATTCGTCTTTCAAAAAGCGTATAACTCTTTGTTAATGACAAAAGATGCTTATAAACAAATTAATGACAAAGAGCGCATTCGCTTTTGAAAGGAAGTGATGTTAAACACTCATCTTAAAAGCTTACAAGCCTGCAACTTACTCATGATCAGCTTCGCTTAAAAGTATTCTTATCAATCGAATGGTCTAACAATCAATACTAACCACGTAACTCAGTACGCTTGTCATATCAAAGCGATTCACTTACACGCTTATCAACACATACCTTTAAGCATATTGTAAACATATTTATTCGTAACTTACATTACTTTCTAGGTCAACAACTTACTTAAACAATTTTTGGAAGTAATTAAGGAATTTTTAAATGTTCAGGTTACTTGTTTAAGTAATCAGAATGTTGTCTTAGTCATTGTAACAAATAAACGACTCTTAAGCTAATTACTTGAGGAATTCAATTATTCGAAAACCTCCATGTAGGAATGGTAGGGCATGCTTACGGTGAATTAAGCAAGGTTCAACCATGATCAGAATCTTAGTTCACAACTCATGCAATTTGAGACCTTCAAACAAAATGAGCAATGGAACAGCTAGGACTACATCAGTTTGGCATAAAACTCAGTCCATACATATGCATATAGCCCACACATGAATTCAAGGCTAGCAAACCATAACTTGATTCATCAACATGCTTCAACCAAACTTTTGTAATAAATAAGTAATAGCACAGCATCAAAACACAATGTTACACTTTGTAAATTTCACGGGTTTTTCACACAACCCGAACTCCCTCCCGACAACATCGATCACAATAAACCCCGAGATTACTCAATTTCAATCCCAAATGATTCCAATTAATTCAATCAACCAAACTATGATCATTGTTCCCATTTGCTTGAGATTTCAATCCCTCATGCAACTCAAATAATTGTTTAACTCAAACAGCCTAACAATTATCATTATTCTCACTTGATCGAGATTTCAATCCCATATACAACTTAAATAATTGAATGAAATTGTAAGAACATTGCAAATTATTAGCAGTTTAAAAATCAAGAGCCATCACCTTGATTCCAAGTTAGAGGACCTGATTAATAGGTTGTATGGTCAATCTCTAGCCACAGGTTAAGTGTTCTACTAGCACCCTCTTCACTACTGGCTATAAAACCTAGCCCAAGACGCTTTTGCCTTGGGCTACTGTGCTGTTGTTGCTTCAAGTGTGCTCAGTAGACTCGATCCCCGGCATTCCGCTGACAGCAATGGTGGGGGCATTGGTGTCGTGCTGGAGGCAAGTTAGGGTTATGCCGCTACCCAGACACTGTGCATGCTACCCCATTCATCTCCTCGCTGGTCTCCACCATGTCCACCCCTCTCCAGCCTCCCTCTTCTCCTCTCTTCCCCTCTCTCACGCTCACTTCGGTGTCACAACATCAGGAAGAGAAGCAGAGCAAGGGCTCTGTCCTACTGTTTTGTTCGAAGCCTCGAGCTTCTAGCCCCCCTTTCTACCAGCTTTTGCGAATTACAAGGGCTCTAGCCCCCATTTTCTCTTTTTCTCTTTTTTTTGACTTGGTGGACAATAAAACATTTGGGCCTAAATAACCCTAAGTCCAATTGGTTTTGACATTGCTCAGTCTACCTTTGCTCATCTTGCTAAGTTTAATACCCGAGTATTTACTAATTTTTTGCGTTCACATAATAAGTCATGATATTTCAAAGCTAGATTTAACAACATTACTCACTTTAATAAACACATAAATATTAACCTAATGTGACTAATAAAAATAGCTAATAAAATTATTAATCTAGACAGTTAGCTTGACATTAAAATTCACAGTTATTATAAAAAGCCCTTGGATTGGGGGTTAATTCATTATCATGCAGGTATTAAACTACTACTCTTCCCAGTCGACTTAGGAATCAAAGTGAACAATTGCACCATCAAGGGACACCTTACCCTCTTTCAAGGGTCAAGGTCTTATCTGATTGGCTAAACCACATAGTTTCATAGGGTTTTAGATTGTTGGACCATAATCAATGGCAATCCAAGACATAGTTAACTTTAGGAATATTTTCATGTCTAAAATCAATCATCCAAGGTCTCTTTTCACGTCTAAAATAAATCATTTAACTCTAGCCTACACGAGCATATAATCCATTTTTCAATATGACTATTCAGTTATAAGAATAAGGATGAAATACTCTTTTAAGAATTTCATTAAGTAGTTGGCTAGCATGGACTAAACCCTTTAAGAACATGCATCTACTAAGAACACACTTATTAATGCATAATAAGGCCTAACCTCAAACAAGAGGGAGGAGGTCTACACAATAATCACTATATAGCCTAAATAATCACAACCCAACACAAGCAAGATAGCAGATAATAAACCAAATAAAAGAGAAAGAAGAAAAAGAGTACACTAATGATTGAATGATGATTAATATGAACAATCCTTGTATTCCAAGGTTAATCTTCACAATCTCCGCTAAATTAAACTTACTCTCTAATTTCTGTCACCAACTTATACCCTAAATTAGAGAAGATAACATACAATGATAGACGAGCATAAGTGGCTAAAATTGAAATAGCCTGGAGAAACGAAAATGTTGACATAAGGATGCCCGTGTGAAGCCTCATAATTCACCTTAAAACTAAATTGGATTGACACAGTTCTGGTTGCATAAAGCCATAACCTTGGCCTAGGTGCTTTGGGACTTCTCAACAAGTCATGGGCTTAGATTGACTGCTCCATAACCATTTCACAAACCTTCAGCAACTCCAAAGGGTATCCACTACCTTGTCATTCTCCTTTTCACAATCTTTGATGTGTTTGGAACCAATTTCCACCACATTGCAAGTTATTATCACTTCCTACAAAATTGCGTGAAGTTATATGAGAATCCTTATAATTAGAATTTATTACTGAACACCAGTTATATAGATGAGGCCATAAAATGTTATATTTTGAAGCCGAACAAATTCCCTCATATCTAGCTTTTGTTCATCCTCGAGCCAAAAAAAAAAACCCTAAGATCCGAGCTCACTTTCATAGAAATCATAGTTGCATTTAGCTTATGCAAGATGTTCTTTAAACTCCTGGGTTCTTCTAATAGACAGGTGAAGTCTTGTGAGGATTTCCAGAAGACATACCTACAAAATCTTTTGGAAAATATGGTAGACAAAAATATTTTTGTGTTTTTTAGGATGGAAAGATGTACAATTTCTCCATTTTTCACCTAGGCAACTTGATGCCAACTACACATGAACAAAGTTAACACTCATAAGCATTTTTGACCAAGAAATAAGTCATTCATTCCACCTTTCACCCTAAAACCCATGATAGCAAAGTTCACAGAGAATGATGCATTAGTGCAAAGCGTGTCAATTGTTAAATGTTAGGCTATGAAATCCGAGCTCATCTCTAGTTGGCGATATGACTTCCCTTTATTTTGTGTGCATATTTAACCTCACCTCTTTTTTCTTTGTCTCCCTTTTTTTCTCTCACTTTTTTCTTCAGGTGTTTCCTCATATTCCTTAGCCCTGCTAGGTAGATCTCGACTCATTAGGACTTGAGCACTGCAAGGAACAATTTAGCATATATTAGTCCCTAATTACGGGTTTTATTTTCATGTGTAAGGCACTTATCAAAGCCAGATAGAGGCAGTGTAGTCGAGCTCATGTTAGCACTCTTGTTTTCCTTATTTTTATTATTTTTTTAATGCATCTGTGAAGCCGGAAGTCAAGTAACCAAGTATAGAGTTCTCAAACCCCAATTTCACCATTAGCATTAAAAATTAATGTTCAAGTGAGCAAAATAGGTGTAAGCATGTCATGACAAGGTTAGAATGAAAATTTGGGTCAACATGCAAAAGTCAAAGTAACTAACTTGTGCACACTCTACTCATACACAATCAAATGTACAAGTCCTGGGATCAAACGAGGCAATATGCACACTTCCTAAAATAAAAGGAAAAAACATTGTTTTGACAAAATAATTTAAAATTTCACAAATAGATAGATCGTTTCTTCACCCCACACCTAGAACTCACAATGTCCGCATTAGGACTTGTAGAGGCCAAATATGATGCGAAAGATAAGACTCAAAAGAACAAGTGAAATAAGAAGAGGATATGTGCAAAAGGTCGCAAAATAGTGAAAAGTAGGTTCACCTTGAATATGGACTTTATAGAACGAAGTCACCTACTCGCATGAAAATATGAGCAATATATACAAAATGCAAAGTACACATAATATCTTTGTAATGACTATATATATATAACTTCCTCATATGCAGATGGAAATCATCAAAATGAAACCAAATTTCATTTCAAGACATTCATATGCACAACTCAAACATCACCACATTGCAACCATATCAAAATGCAGCTAAAATCTTCTCAATTCATTGGCATTACAAGCCAAATTCTAATCACAAACTTCATCATGACAAAAGCATGAAAACATTATATGCAACTATAATAAGATAACAATTAAAATGCCCACCCCAAAGAGCCTTGATCTCTCCCCCCAATAGGTTCTAATAAAATGATGAAAGCAATAAAAAGACTAAGGAAGGATGAAAAAAAATTGATAGTGCCCAATGAGACTTGCTAGGACCAAAAGGCCTCTATTTGGCTAGAGCACATAGATAGTTTCCTTGCAGGTCATAGAATAAGTAGAATCAGTGGATCATTTCATTTTGTTGCACTTGCAGGTTATATTGCCTTTTTGCTACTCTTCTTGCCTTTGTTGTTCATCTTCTTCCCTTTTTCATTAGGCCTCATGTCTTTGTTGTTGGAGTTTTCATTGCTCTTATTGCCATTGCCATTACTTATGTTGCCCGCTTAAGATTTCCTCGTATTGGCTCATGACTTCTTGATGGCGTCTAGCTTAAACCTACTGATGTTGCATCGCTCAATCATCAATTTAGGATATCCTTATGTGTGGGATGCCCTAGATTAGTAAAGATTGCGATGATCACCAGGACACCAACTGAGGCGTGGCTAGAAGACTCTTCGATGGTGAAGGGTCGAAGAGATTAAGGAGGTTGAGGGACTTGTTATTCTTCCGTACGGCCCTCTTAACACACATGCAAGTGCCTATGCAAATTAAGAACATCATGGGCTTGCCTATCCCTTCATACAAAGCCTTCATCGCTCCAATTAGAGAGGGCATTTATGGTGGTAAGGCTTAGGAAGGGGGAAAAATAACTCCCCTTATGGCAGAGCATGTAATTGTTCCCCTGTTTTTTAATAGGGCCATTCCTTATAATTTTATCAAGATTAATGTGCCTCCCTCCAATGTATAAGGCAAGCTCCAAACTTCATTTCCCATTCCCACGCCACAAGATAAAGCAATGACAACACCCTTTACCAATGAAATTCTTTCAATTGTTCACCACATTAGTCACATTGGAGAGAATTAAGGCTACTGTATTAACTTTTGTATTGTCCTTGCTGGCGTCAATAAGAAAACTTATGGTACTTCGTGGCTATCCCCCTGGCAAAGTTGATGCATGCCATGAGGCATTGAAGTTGGCAAACAACAGGATCGAAAATGTTTAAGGCCCTGTATTGAAAGATTTATACTACAACATCCCCGATCCTAAATGGTCTGGGACAAGAATAAGGAGAGAGCAAGTTATAGTTAGCCAAATAAGTCTCTCATTGAAAGTTTTCACACCCCACAATCCTCACAAGGTAAGCCAAAGGAGGTGGTTGAAATCAACTAGCTTGAGGTCCAGATCTTAGGTGATGAACCAAAAATGAATATGTACATCACCATTGTTATATTTCCCATGCCAATCAACATTTAGTGAACTCAAAAACTCCTAAACTGAACTTTCACATACTAGGTGTCTTAATTTCACAAAGCCCATCAATTGTAGGTTTCAAACCAAGACCTCAACATTACTTCATAACAATAATACTTTTAAGACTCATACATTCAAATATTTAGGGGCACTAAACTCACGGGAGTCATTGGCATTGAGTTTCATAAATTATTCCTTATTTTCAAATATAATTCGCCTATTATTAATTTCATGAGGAAGGGATGGATCAGGTGCATTGCCTATTTTTTTCCTACTTGAGGAAGTCCCAGTGGTGGGATTAGCTCTCTTTGGTGCTAAGCCAATGGAAGCTTGAAAATCCGACACTTGATTCAACCCCAAAACATGAAACTCCATATTCGTAGTTGGAAAAGCAACCCTTGAAAACCCTAAAAAATCTTGCAAAATTAGGGAAAAAAATACTTCAAAGTGGTTGATGACGGCAAATTTTGGCTATTTTCTCTGCCTTCAATCTTCAAGTCAAAATGGTGATGAGAGCTTAAGGAGAGAGAAAATTGAAACTTTCATGTATGAGAGGGTTAATTTGTGGGAGATACAGCTTTTGACACTGAAGAGATTTGTTGTGTGGGTGAAATTAATGGACTTGAAGTAGAGGAGGATAAATTTCGAGAGGGTATGGAGACAGGAGGGTTAGGGTTTGAAGGGGATTGAGAGCGGAAGATAGAAGAAGAAGAAGAATGAAATGAGGGAGGAAAAAAAGGGAGGGAGTGACTTTATTTTACTCTGAAAAAGCCTTAATATGGACCCTATCAAAGGACATGACCATGCTCATGTCAAGGTGGATTTTTCAGGTATAGCCTTCGTGCTTGACATAATCGTCTCAATTCACACAATCATGATTGTGTAAAGCTATGTCTAGTGAAACTTTTGCTGAAATTTGACATGGCTAGTGCCAACTCTGACATACCCCTGTCAAATGCTGTTTCTTCTCCTTTGTATTTTATCAAGCTCTCCCTTTATTCTTTTCAATCTACCTTATCATTTTTTTCCATTTTTTGCAGTTATTTTTTTCATAGAATTCTCTTCAACTCTCTTTCCCCCTTTTCTTTTCTTTTTTTTCCTTTTTTGTGAAATTCATCAAAAGCTTAAAATATGAACACACTTGGGTCTCTGGTTACATGATGCTTGATCCTTTGTCCACTAACCTTGAATTTTAGGCGATGAGGGACTACTTACTAACACCATAAGTGCACAGGTAGTTGTAGTATGGATAAAAGATATTGTTTCTCAGGAACTAAAGTAATCTATTGAGCATAGTCTTGTCCAAATATGCTAAGCAAAACTCTATTTAAAACGGTTTTGATTAACTACTGCAAGTTAACTTGTCTAAATCAATAAGAGAAAAGCATCTAGAATTTTTGCAGTTATGAAAGAGAATTGAATCAAAATGAATAAACATGTGCTATTCTCTAATTGGTTAACTTCGAGGAACTGCAATGTATACCAAAACTTGATCTATTCTTTCGAAATCAATCAAATTTGCCTAGACTAAGCAAATGTCGTTCTTTCAAACTAATTGGACTCGATCCAAGTTTAATATATTTGACTACTTATTAGCCCCTGTAACATATAAATTTCTCTTTCGAGACGAAGTTATGCTAAGTCTATTCGAGCAGTCCAACAACCAAATGTCGTCTTTCAAATGTTTATTCGATTGTTTCAAGTGTGTAAGTAAATTTTAGGCAAAAATAAACCCACAACATATCAAATACTTGGTAGAATGAAATCAAACTAATCTTGAGAATAAGCACAATTCTTTAAATCAAAACATGATCCAATACCAATTCGACTAACAACTAAATTTCTAGACTAAGAAAACTACTCAGACATGATAAAAGATCAACTAACCAAAAATTAGCGAAATCTGAGCGGAAGGGCTCGACTAAGATGGTCTTCACCTTAGGCTTCAGAACCGCCTCAAGATCAAAACTCTCACACTCACAACTCACTCAAAGCTAAGCAAAGAATAAAATTTGAGAGAAAATAAACTAAACTAAACTAGGGTAATTCTACTTGCTTGCTTGCTTGGGATGCATTTTAAGTGCTCTTCCTTCGCCGCTAAACGTCACCATTTATAGAAAATTCTTGTTGATCTCAGCCACAGAGCCGAGGGAAAGTGAAAGGTAGCAGTTGTAGGCCTACCACTATCCGTGGTATACTCCATGGTCCGACTATGGTCTGCATTGGAACCAGGTTTTTGCTCTTTCTTTGCTCCACGGGCGTAGTAACTCATGGATGACCGAGGGAGAGGTCAAAACACAGCTATTAAAGAGCAAATGTTGGGTAGATAAACTAAAAATCCTGCAAAACACATAAAACAACTATGCATATGCATAAATCGAGAATAGGAAAGTAAACAACATCATTAAGCACAAAATTCTGCTAAAAACGAGGCAAAATAGCCTTTAAAAGATGTACATATTAAGCACTTATCAAACTTCTCCATGCTAAAATTGTTGCTTGTCCTCAAGCAATGGAAGGATTAAAAATATACACAACTTCCTCAGGATAGGCATAGGTAACTTGTAAATGCCAAAGATGATCCAAAGGTAGCCCAAAAAGGTGCAAAGTATCATTAACAAATAGAATAGGGAATGAAATTTCAAAAACCTTTTATAGACGACAATGCAAAACTTGAACCAATCTTCCTACAAAGTGTCAAATACAATCATTCTAGCGTATGAAACGAGTAAGACTAGCAAGGTCGGCAGAACCTCACTATAGTTATGTGGCGCTCAGCACTTATGTGTTTGACAATGTATATATATAGGTTCTCTCAATTCTCATTCCTTGGACACAAGTCTACCATAAGCTTGATAAGATTCTCAAATTCACCACCACTAAAATGCAAATACACTAAACAATCATGAGGACTTTCACAGGGATGTAACGGGACTTAGGGTAAAGGTAAGAAGGAAACAAACATTTTGGAAATGAGAAGCTAAAAGCCAAAGACTAAGAGCTCAAACAATTTCAGTGCATTATACTACATCCTTCTCGAACCATATCAACATAAATCCTAAAATGAAAAGAGATAGAGTCAAAAACCATAAATATCTTTCATTCCCATCAAGGCTAATCACTTTCTTTGAAAATTTTTTTGTTTTTCTTGTTTTTGGTTTGTTTTTTTATATATATATTTTTTTCCATCTTTATTCTCATTTCTATCTTTTTTTCCTCAAAAAGGAATAGCCGAGGGAATTTCACAATGATCTTTATAATCGAACTCCTCTCTAAACTTTACACTATAAAACAAGAAATTTATCAAATGTTTACCTCCCTGTACCAAACAGCCAAAATTCACTAAAGAGAGTAACAACCCACCTTGCTAATGCCCAATCAAACTAGATGCAAAACAATGCAACGAGCCTCTAGCCTTGCCTTAAGGGTAAGACAAGTATTTGGCTATGGGCTAAAAATAGGAGGTGTAAATCAAGAAAAATAGTTATCGGCTCAAAGGGGCCAACAAGGGATATAATACATAAAAAGGGTGGCTATTTGGCCATGGGTTTCAAACAAATCAAAGAAAGAAAAATGTCTCAATCATATTGCCTAAATGCATATGTAGAATGTGATCTTGAAGGAGAATCAAGGCAGGTTCTAGAGAAATGACATCAAGGAAGAATCACACATGAAAGAAAATATGAGACTAATAATGATAAACAGTCTCTAAAGGTTCAAAGTCTCACGAGACATCTACCAAAGACAAAACTAGCTCACTAGCGCACACATGCCAAATTTCATGTAAAGACTTATGGGGAAAAATCAATTTGCATCCAACATGTGGTCAAACCATGAAGCACAGTTTGAAAATTTGTTCATAAACTTTTGTGCACAATTTGAGCGAATCAAAGGATTAAATAAAACCATAGAAGTCAACCAAATCGATAAAGATCGTCATCGGAGGATTTTTTTTCTTTTTTTTCCTTTGTTTTTTGTTTTTTTTAAATGCATGCTGCTCATACAAACAATGCAAACTACAATGCAAAAGAAAGAAACTAAAATGTAACCTAGAAGAAAACTAAATGCACTTCTAAAACAAAACTAAAACAAAAATTACAAAAACTACCACAAAAAATATATACAAAATACAAACAAACACCAAAATAGAAATAAGCATCAGACGCCAAATATAGGAACTAACTCGCCCATGCTTGAATCACACATTGCCTTCAATGTGGGCACATCATAATAGAAGGGGAAAGGGGAATAGCAGAAATCAAAATCAGAGAGGAGGAGGTGGAAGAGGATGGGGTGGTTGTCCATGGGAGATATGTCAATCTGGCCAGGTCTCTAGACATGCCCTATAGTCTTGAAAATATTAGGTCTGGGAAGGAAGCAACCCACGGAGCTCATCGTGGTGCTCTTGGACAAAGTCCAGAAGAACGACACTCTCAAAAGCAATGAAGGCTCGGAGGGAAATTTGCTCATCTTGAATAGATCAAAGTGTGTCTTGGATATTAGAATAGTCAGGTGGAGGTGGTTGAGTGGAAGAACTAGGCCCTACTTGACTAGAGTAAGGGGCAGGTTGGTGGGGTACAGGTTGAACAACCTCCTCATCACCAAGAACCCAATAAAGGTTAGTTCGGTGAAGAAGGGTGGTGCGATCAACATTAGGAAGCGGCAAAAGCCGATCCTCGGGGTAAATCCAACACAAGTGGTGAGCCTCAACTTTACAAAAAATCTCAAAAGCAGCTTGATCAAGCCACTCAGACCTAGAAACTCTATCCTCAGGGTTGGGCTTAACACCCAAGAATCTAGCAATAGTAGTTATTATCCAACCAATGACTATTCTACCATTAGTGCTAACAGCAGCACTATGCAATTGCCTAGCTAAGAATGAACATGGGTCAAGTTGGTCTCCATCAAGCATACAGGATAGAAAGTACAACTCAGATAATCTTGGGACATTCAGACTATTGTCCCAAGCAAACAGAGAACAAGCAAGGATACGCTGAGCAACTCTAATGCAGAGGTTCCTAATATGCGTGCATTTTGATGAACCGGTACTGTACCTAACACTCCCCGAAAGTTCACCCAAAAACGCGTTCGAATTGAATTCGCGGGGGCCTTGACGATGTAATAAGTCATGTTAGGGGAAAATCCAAAAATGTTGCTGAAAGTACCTAAGTTCAGTTCATATAATTGACCCTGCAAATAAAATGATATATATCCAGCTTGACATTGAGGTCCTCTAATGAACTCGACATGGAGTGTACTTAGAAATTATAAGGTCATGTGCCTATATGTATGCTCTTTGATTTCTAAAAAGTGGCGCATACCACCTCTAGCAAACAACCAACCTCCTTGGTGCTACTTTGCCTTTTAGTTGGTGCCATGGCTACAAAACCTAACCAAAGACAAAACTAAAACCAAAAGTAAGAACTAAAACCTAGAAAATTGAAGAAAATAAGTAAAAATATGAAGAACTAGAGAGAGAGAAGGATGGGTATGGTGGTTGAATGAGGGTGAGATGAATTTTGAATAAGAAGAAGAAAAGAGATGAGATTTTGTGGATGAAATGGAAAGATTAAGTGAACAGAGGGAATTTGGTGTGAAAAGGAACAAAAACGGAGAAAAGTTGAGGGAGATTGAAGGTGTTGGTTATGGAGCTTTTAGAGAGAGAGAAGGGAGCAAGAGAGAGAAAGTGTCGAGTGAAGAAGATGAACTGAGGGAAAGGAAAAAGGCACCGCGGTCAAAAACCTAGAAGCCCGTAGTAGCCCACCACAGACCGTGGGGCTCATCACGGATGGTCTGTGGTGTCTGTTGCTACTCGGTTTTTTTGTTTTTTATTTTTTTTCTCAAGGTTGGCATCCTATGGTCGTATTTCTGGTTTTCCTAACCATGGTGCCAACATTTTATTCAAATATATATATATATATATTTTTGTTTCTCTCTTTTTTTCTTCCCTTTTTTATTTTTTTCTCTCACTTTATAACAACTAAAATTAATAAAAATCAAAACTATAAAAAGGAAAGAGAAAGAAAGCTTCGTTTGCCTCCCAAGAAGCGCTCTTTTAAGGTCAAGAGCTTAACCTTTGTTTTAGGCTTGGTCCGAATCAGCTTTATCGCGAACCACAAAGTCGAACTTCTTCGGTTGAAGGTACCATCTTAACAATTACGGCTACAGGTTCTTCGTCTTCATAACTTGGTCCCATAATGCGCTATCTGCGTACAAAACAAATCGGTCTCATGGATCATCAGATGGGCTATCATCAACTTACTCAACCCTTACATCAAAATCGGCATCAAACCTTCCAAAGGGGGCATAGAGTGAACAACCTGTGTGTAAACCTGTAATACTTACTTATCGAAGAATCATTAGAAACAGGGGCCTCAACCTCGGGCTTGTTAGGTGGTGTAGAAGCAGAAAATTCCACTCTAACATACCCTTAGTTAGGGTCCTCATATGAAATCCATTCAAAATCAGGAGGATCTTCATCATTCAAAACATCCTCCATATCAATCTTAAGGGAAAGGGGTAATGCATCTAATATAGAAGAATGAGGAGAAACCGTATCTTCCTTCCTATGACTAAACACAGCAAATCTCCCCTCTACCTCAAAAGAAATACGGCCCTCCCTCACATCAATATGGCAACCAGCTGTCGCCGAAATGGGCCTACCTAGAATAATTAGGGCATCATCAATTCGGACATATTGACTACAATGAAGTCTTCTAACATCCAAATGTCTCCTATATTGATAGGCACATTGTCAGACCTGCCTATAGGTTCTCTCACAGAACCATCAGCCAACTGTAGCGAAAGGGGGGCAGCTAGTAACGGCCCAAGGTGCAGCTTATGAAATAAATAGTGTGGCATTGTGCTGACACTTGCACCTAAATCACATAGATCTTTGTCGATCCCCACTTTTCCCACAATGCATGGGATAGAAGAACTACCTACTTCAAGAAGCTTAGGGGAAAAAATGGTGGTGATCTCAATAGAGTCATTCTTCACAAATGTAGCAGTCTTGTCACTATAATTGTTCTCCTTACTACCAGCCATAGGTATCTCTCTACCCTCTTCCATTGGCCCTTCTCAGAGTCAGTTAAGTCTTCTTCATCCTCTTTCATGGTGACCTAGTTATAACGCTCATAAGGGTTAAGTTCAGGCTTACTAGGAAGTCTATTTAGGGGCACAGAAAAAAAAGCAGCGTTTTGGGCAATTTGGGCGTCTAACATCTTATTATGAGTTATAAGCAAATCAACCTTTAAGGCTAATTGCTTAATGTACTCATCTTGTTTCTACCGTGCCATAAGCATGTTTTCCATCATTACTTCCAAATTAGATTCTTAAGGCATCTGAGAAGGGAATGGGGGCCTTTGAAAACCAGGACGCACTCTAGCATTCACAGGGGGCATATTCACAGTGTTTGGATTAGACCTATAATAGAGATTTGGATGATTCTTCCAACCCGAATTATAGGTGTTAGAGTAAGGGTCATTGGTCGATCTCGGGTTGAAATTTTGAACATACTTAACTTTATAAGGGTCTTAGGAAAAAGGACTCCTAACTTGACAGTGAAAAAATATATGCTCAATTGAACCACAAATTTCACAAGGGAAAGGAGCACTTGAGTTCATAGCATTAACATTCAATTGGTTCAATCTTTTAGTCATGGCATCTACTTTAGCAAAAAGTAAACTAATAGTATCAACTTTAAGCTTACCTCCAACCCACCTGTGTTAGGCTCGTTCAGTGGACCATTGAAAGTTATTAAGCGCCATCTCCTCAATAAGGTTATAGGCTTCATCCTCAGTTTTACTCATTAGAGTTCGTCCTGCCATCGCATCAATGGTGGACCTCACAGCTTGGGTCATACCATTATAAAAGGCCTGGATAATCATCCAGTGCTGAAGACCATGATGGGGGCACAAACGCAGTAAATCTTTAAAATGCTCCTAGGCTTCATAGAGCGTCTCATCCCCTTTTTGCAGAAAGTTGGTGATTTGATTTCTCAAGCTCACTGTCCTGCTCGGAGGAAAGAATTTAGCGAGAAAAACTCTTGTTAACTCGTCCCAAGAAGTTATGCAACCAGACAGCAAAGAGTGTAACCAAGCCCTTGCTTTATCCCTCAAGTAGAAAGGGAATAAGTGCATCCGAATCGCATAACTGGAAACTCTGTTCAACTTTAGCATATCACATACCTCTAAGAAGACCGAGAGTTGTAGATTCAGGTCTTCCAAATGAGTCTGCCGAATTGATATTGTTGCACCATGGAAATGAGTGCTGGCCTGAGTTCGAAGTTGTTGACATCTACAGCAGGCCGAGTTATGCTTGAGGCGATCCCTTGGACTCTGGGAGTAACGAAATCTCGAAGGGTCCTTTTTTCTTCACCTGCCAAGCTTGAATTCCTTTTTGCCTCATGCCTTGGCTCTTTGATCCTTCACTTTTTCCTCCTTAAGCGAAAAGTCTTCTCAATCTCTGGATCAGGCTGCTATAAAATCAGGCTTCGTATAAACTAGGAGAAATTCCTGCAAGCAATTTCAACAACACTACCAGCGCAATTAAACAGGAAAAAAAAAAATAATGAAAAAGTAAAACAAAGGAAAATAATAAACTACTTAGTCACATTCGTAAGACAATACTCAATAGTTAGCAATTTAATATCTAGTAATAGTGCCAAAAACTTGATGAGGGACTACTAACTAACATCAAGCGCACGGGTAGTTATAGTATAGATAAAAGATATCGTCCCTCAGGGACTAAAGTAATCTACTGAGTCTAGTCTTGTCCGAATATGCTAGGCAAAACTTTATTTCAAACGATTTCGATTAACTACTGTAAATTAGCTTATCTAAATCAATAAGAGAAAAACATCTATGAATTTTCATAGTTATGGAAGAGAATTGGATTAAAATGAATAAACATGTGCTATTCTCTGATTAGTTAATTTCAAGGAATTACAATCCATACAGAAACTTGATCTATTCTTTCAAAATCAATCAAATTTGCCTAAACTAAGCAAACATAGTTCTTTCAAACTAATTTGACTTAATCCATGTTTAATATATTCGACTACTTACTAGCCCACTTAACATATAAATCTTTCTTTTGAGACGAAGTTATGCTAAGTCTATTCAAGCAGTCCAACAACCAAATATCGTCTTTCGAATGTTCACTCGATTGTTTCAAGCGTGCAAGTAAATTTTGGCCAAAGTTAAGCCCACAACATATCAAACACTTGATAGAACAGAATCAAACCAATCATGAAAATAAGCATAATTCTTTAAATCAAAACATGGTCCAATACCAATTCCACAAACTACTAAATTCCTAGACTAAGAAAACTACTTAGACATGATAAAAGATAAACTAATCAAAAATCAGCAAGATCTGAGCGAACGGGGCTCGACTGAGATGGCCTTCACTAAAGGCTTCAGAACTGCCTTATGATCAAAACTCTCAAAACTCACTCAAAACTAAGCAAAGACAAAATTTGAGAGAAAATAAACTAAACTAAACTAGGGTAATTCTACTTGCTTGCTTGCTTGGGATGTTTTTGAGTGCTCTTCCTTTGCTACTGAACGTCACTATTTATAGAAAATTCAGGTTGATCTCAGTCACACAGGCGAGGGAAAATGAAGAGGCAGCATTTGTAGACCAACCACGGTCCATGGCATCCACCACGGTCCGACCATGGTCTGTGTTGGAACTGGATTTTTGCTCTTTCTTCGCTTTACAAACAAAGCAACTCATGACTGATCGTGGGGAGGTCAAAACACAGCCATAAAAGGGTAAATGCTGGGTAAGTAGGCTACAAATCCTGCAAAACATATAAAACAACTACACTTAAACATAAATCGAGAATAGGAGAGTAAACAACATCATTAAGCACAAAATTCTCCTAAACTGAGGCAAAGTAGCCCTAAAAAGATGTACACATTAAGCACTTAGCATAGCCTCACTCCAAACTTTCATTTTCTCCTCATAAATCCTAGAGCTCTTATATGCATTTATGTAGTCCCAATTGAATCGTGGAGGTCTCACCAATTCTTTCCTTTATTGGCCCTCACCATCTTTAATTGAGCCTTTTAGGAAATAACTCGAGGCAAGAATTGAATAACAAAACCAAGTTCCCTTCTTTGAATTCCCTCCTTGTGATGTACTTGTCATGCCACTTCTTCAATTTCTCCTTGTAAATCCTAGAGCTCTTATATGCGTCCAATCTCAATCCCTCAAGCTTGTATAGTTGGAGCTTTCTCTTCTTACCGGAGGCCTTGTAATCAAAATCCAATTTTTTAATGACCCAATAACTCTATGTTTTAATTCAGAGGCCACATAGCGCCCTAAAAGCCTCACTTACTTGCTACCTAGAAAAACATCCCAAGAGGTCACCCATCCTAAGCACCCTTAACTGTAGAATTTTTAAGAGTAGCTTCCTAAAAAGGAAGGTGAACGATTGGTCACATAAGTAGTCACTTCCAATCCTTTAGATCAGACTCAGGGTGCCATAGGGTAGGTGATATAGTTTCCCATACCCTAGCAGGAATGGCGTCATCTCGACAGGGGCCTTAGAGGCAGTGTAGTAGGCCTAAAGTGCATTATGTAGCTTGTCCAACCAATCATTCCTTGGCCATTTTTTTTCTCACAATTAGAGGTCTCCACTTAACCACTATGTTGGGGATGACATCCTAAACAACTCTTGTGATGCACTCTACACTTTATGAGCATTGCTTCAAACATCATCTCAAGAAAGTGTGTTCTAGCATCACCAATAAAAACCCTTTAGCACGTAAATCTGGGTGAGTCCACTCTCTTGAAGAGCTTTCTCATGTCTTCCATGTCTTTGCATGGTGTCATAATTAGCTTTAAGCATTCACATACATAATCAATGGCCACCAAAATTGTACGTGATTTGTAATGTAAAAATATAATCGCAAGCGTACAGCTTATCGCTATAGCACTTGACGGTCGTCTCGTCAGGACGGGTATGGAATTAAGGTCACAAACTATTAAAGTAAGTATTCTAAAACAAATTAAACTAACCTAAACAACAAAATAGGCAAGTGGACTATATTAAACTAAACACAAACCATAAATTACTCATGCCTAGCTAGGATACAATTCACTAAATTTCCAAAGAATTAAGCTAACTCATATCAATAACACTAAAAGCTAAAAGTAAAACATTAGTTAAAGAAACTATATTCAATAAACATAACTAAAGTCAAAAAAAAAAAAAAGAAAATCAAACCTACTACATGGCTCTTAAACAACTAATAAAGCAAGCATGAAGCCCCTGAATAGGTGAAGAATAAAAAGAACGTGGGTAGAGGGTGTTGATTCAATTAAGCTTCTTAGCACTTGGCTCAGCATGAATTCAAACCCACTCAATGCCTCATCATCAACACTCATCCATGGCAGTTCAAGCACAATCAAAACACAACAATTGTAGATTTTAGGGAGAAGACAGACATAAGTAAAATAGGAGGAAAGAGAGGGCAACACTAATAAGAGAGGGGGACGGAAATTTGAATGAAAACAGAACCTCCCTTATCCACTCAAGGCTTCACATAAAACCTTCAATTGAACTTCATTCATGGATGTTTCAGAACACCAGTACCTGAGAAAGTCAATGTATTGACCCAGAAGTCAAAAACCTAGAAAATAGAAAAGATGAAATACGATTGTGCTTTCCCAACATTTGCTCAACCCCTCAAATTTCAAGCTCACACTAACACCAAACGACCTAAAAAACAAAGAGAGGGAGGGAAATCCAAAATCAACTGAGAACAGAGCTACAACCGAGCTTCAAAACTCAATAAAAATGGTATAATCACCATTGAAATGCCCTCGAATTCTAGTGACAAAATAGGTGAAGGACAAGAACACAAACAGCAAAATTGAACCAACATTCAAGCAAATTCAAATCCTAGATTATGAATTCAGCTCAAAGCCAGTTAATTCTAACAAAAAATTTAAAGGAATCAAAACCTAATCATGTGAAGCTGTAAGCTCAGAATCAGGCCTAAAAATGAAAATGGAACAAGAGAAACAAAAACTAAAACTAATCCCAAAATAAAACACCAAAATATCTAAGCTAAGCAATAAACTAAAATCCTAAAACCCATTCCCTTTCTCCGCTGCAGAAACTCTTGACTTATACTCCTTCCACATTCACCATGGCCATTCGATTTAAGTATGAAGTGGTGGACAGAGTGAAACCGATTGTAAGAGGATGGAGAAGATTCGATGTTGGCGAGTTGTACATCAATGATGCTGGTGTTGCGTGGTGCTGATGTCGATGATGGGAAATGAAGATCGTGGAATTGAAGAAAAAGGGAGAGGCTCACTAGCTTAAAGCAAGGACGAGAGAGAAAGAAACAAAGCGGAGAGGCACGTGAGCCAGATGAGGTGTTTTTGGGGAATTTATTTTTCCTTTTTCTTTTCTATCATTAATAGAGTATGGATTGCTCAATTTGGGCTTTTAGGAAGAATTTGTGGGCCTTATTCACTTTAACTCTGTAACATTTCTTCTTCTATTTTTCTAAAATTATACAAGACCTACCAAACAATGAAAACTCAAATAAAAACCCAAAAATCACAATTATTAGTGGCTATAAGGACCCACTGCCCTAGGGAACTTATGGTCGGGTGCCGACCACTAAGAATGGTGGGACTTATTCGGTAGGTGTTTTATTTATTTTTTAAATTAAATTATATTTATTTTGTATATGGATAGGCATATTGTAATAAGAGCTGCATGCCCAACCCAGTGGGCTAGACTCTAGATTTAACCTAGGAACCTAGCGGGATTCCTAGGCCAGAGCCTAGTCCAGCTCCTAAGGCTCGATCCTAGCAATAGTTGCTACCTGGCCCTAGAACCAGCCCCGTATCTCTGGCCTATGAGCCTGGCCGAGTTTCTTTAACTAATAGAGAAAAATAAAATAAATAGAAAAGGATAACAAAAGTATGAAACTTTAACTAATAATAATAAAGTCTCCAATGAGTTTTATGAAAACTTACAAGTCAAATCTACTTTTTGAAGTGAACCCTAAACAAATATGGACAACCCAAAGGATAGCTAATTTACTTTAAAACGTTTTTGAAAGGGGCCCAAGCAATCCCTAGTGTGGGCGACATCTTGACTCCATAGGCTCAAATCGAGGATCCAGATTCAGGGGTGATGGTACTGTGATATGTAGGGTACATGATATCACAACCTGTCAGCACTGACAGTCTCTACTATTCAATGTGGTAAATTAGATCTTACCTACACTATCACACAGTCATGTAGCACATTAACGTCAACCATATTAAATAATGCAAATGAAAGGTACAATGCTAGTCCAATAAAATCAAGAAATAAAATAGTAATTACAGCGAGCAAGGAAGTACTTAAAGATTACATCTTCAGTAATTTAAAATTAAAAAAAAAAGAAAAGAGATAAGATAAAAGGATAAAAGGAGAATGGAGACTATGCTCTCCGGATAACCCACTTGATTTGCCTAGGAACCCAGCAAAGTGATGCCTCTTAGTGATTGAACCAATCTAGCTCTCCTTCTCAATGCCCTCAATGTATGGAGTATTCTTCTTGGGATTGGGGCTAGTTTCTACCTCTCTATTTTATAGTATCTCTCTACCAGAAAATCTCTCGTAATTTTTCAATACTTTTACTTATGGAAATTTAGCGGTGTTTGATGCCAATCTCTAGTGCATAATTGATGCCTCTAACACCTAGGGGCATCCCCTTTTTTCTAAGGGGATGAGGGCATAGTCTGAATCGGTTCAGAGAAAAGAGACCAAATTCCACGCCCATTAAAGTTAATCTTAATGAGTGAAATAATTAAGCCTCAGGCTCTGATTAATTGGCATTAAGCACTAGTCCCCTCAGGATTTTGAGTGATTAAGCACTTCTTAGATAGACCAAGGCTCGAAGAGCTAGAAAAGCAAGGAACCCAGGCCAGGTTCCCTATTAAGGGAATCGATGTGATTCTTGGCTTAGATTAGTCCCATTGGTCTATTTTCCCCGTCCTCAATTTTGTTTTCTCTTTTATTATTTCAGACTCCATTTTTGGTGATCACTCTACTAAATCCCCAAATACAAAACTTGGACATTACTGTCATCATTCGACAATTAAAACTAAGACGTCGCTTTTAGGTGTTTGCCGTTATCCCCCACTATGGTCGGGAGGCATAGTAAGGCGAAGTTCAGAGTAATGGTTTACACTTGTAGCTGCCTGTTTGGCTATGTTGATGTGATATCCGAACATGTCCACTACGGGTCCTGAGATTCGACGTCCTCCAGCTTTCATTATGATGATGGTCGATGATGTGAAATCCAAACTTGGCCGTTGAGGGTCCTGAGATTTGGCATCTGCCAACTTCTTTCGTGACAGTGGCCGATGACGTCCTATTGTGCCGAAAGCCAGCAATTTTGAATTTTCATCTTTCGTCGATCTAGCAGATTTTTGGATTAACCTTTTGTCGGTTTAGTAGACCTTTCACTGGTCTAGCGGATTTTTGAATTGCGAGACCTTTCGTCAGTCAAGTAGATTTTGAATTAACCAT
The DNA here is from genome assembly GCA_029747015.1 of Carnegiea gigantea. Classification (NCBI taxonomy): domain Eukaryota; kingdom Viridiplantae; phylum Streptophyta; class Magnoliopsida; order Caryophyllales; family Cactaceae; genus Carnegiea; species Carnegiea gigantea. Next base: position 221,991 of record JAKOGI010000868.1, on the reverse strand, counting down.
TTACCACTTTAGCAGATCTTTTGCTGTTCAAGTAGATTTCGGATTTTATTTGATTCCTTTATCTTGATCTAATAAGGACTTTTGCCTTATTTGCTTGCTAGTACCACTTTACCAACACTGTCTTTACTTCATTATTGTGAAAGCTAGCATAATTTCCATGTGAATGATTTTGGGTACCTTGTGAACTCGATAGGGTCCACTATTGCTATCAAATCTGTTTTTTTTTTTTGTTTGCATGTATGTTGAAATGACATGTTTGAACTTGTTTAATTCTTTAGAATACGCTAATGAAACTGGCTAGGTCCCTCCTTACTTTAGGTCTTCTTACTTGCCACTTGTTGCTTGCCTTGGTGTATGATAAGTTAATGTTTGTAGGGTTGATTCCCTTAGGAAACCATCTAGGTCCCCTCTACCACTACTTCCCTCTTTTTCTTCTTGTTGTTTTGTTCTTTTGACAAAGCATACATGTGAAGTACACTCCTAAGGGAACCAAATGGATCCCTAGCCATCCCTTGCCTCTTGTCTTTCATGTTTTTTTCTCTTTGTTTGATCAATGTATGCATTGAAAATAGTCTCCCTAGAGAACTGGCTGGGTCTCTAAGCTATCACCTCCCTCTTTTTCTTTCTTGTTGGCATGCATACTAGATGGTTAAGCTTTGGATTTTTACACATTGATGCTTGCCCATAATCTTGGTCGGGTCCCTTAGTTTTGGTCTCCTTTTTTTTCTTTCTTTCTTTTGAATTTTGTGATTTGTTTTGAAGCTTTTGGTAGGGCATCTACATAGGGAACATGGTCGGTTTCCACCTCCCATTTCCTTATTTGTTTCTTCTATAAATATCCCTCTTTGCTTTGAGTAAACCACAATTTATTCTTATTCGAGTGTTCCTCTTTCCTCTCAATTCCTTCTATTTTCTTCTTCCTTTTAGGAGATTTATAGTTGTATTCTAAGAAAACAATGAGTGTGAAAAGAGGTCATCAATCTCATAGGGAGGAGAGACTCCTATAATATTCCTTCAATGAGAGGGAATAGGGACTATCAATGCTTGGGATAGCCATGATCTACTGCTCGATGTTTAGTATCATATATCAAGTCATACCGCCTTAAATGCAATAAGTACTCACCCGCCTTCCTCTTTTTTTTGATTTGTTATAAACGTAGGTCTAGTAATGTTTCTTATTTTCCTCTTTTTAGGATGATCTTATTAGCAGTGTGGTGCCTCTAGAAAGTTTATAAGGGAACATGGTCCTTGATAAATTCAAGTTCAATCTGTGTTGGACGATGTTGACTTCAGTGCTTTCTACTTGCCATTAAACGATGCGGTGAATTTAGCTAAAGGTTGTGTTGCCCTTTGTATGGTTAAAAGATTTTAGGATACTATTAACACATTTCACTTCCCATTTAGGGAAATAATTATAACTCCTTATAACTTTGCTATGCTAATGGGTATGGGATTTACATGGGAGTCGTTAGTATATCAGGATGAATTTCACACTCACTGTGATCAACTTTTTCACCTTTTTGGTCATATCAAGGAATCTCTCCCCCACAAGGAACACTGGGCATAGTATTCTCATGGAGTTAATAAGTAATGATGTGCGCTGGGCATAGTATTCACTTGATTGCTAATGTCATATTATTTTGACTCTTCTGCTTAATATGACTCTTTTTTCTAATTTAGATAATCGCTATCACTGTCACTATTCGGTCAAACTTGTTGATCTAAATAGTGTAAGAAATTTAAACTGGAGGATTCCTGTGTATTCAACACTTATTAATGGGATGTGCCAATGGGCAAGGAAAACTAACCGAACACATGAAGAGCAATGCATGAGTGTACTCCTTATGGGTTTATGGACAGTGATTGAGGTAATGAACCTTTCTCCTTTTTTTCGACATTTTTGCTTAAATTGTTTCTCACTAACTATTTTTTGTAGCTTGAGTTTTATGAATATTTCCCTGCTCTTTTGCCAAGCTCAAGCGCATCTACGAGTTTTCCAGCCATGGTCTCTTGGACTAAGTAATATCAGATTCGTTGAAGGTTTTGATCGGGCGATCTTCAGTTGTCTTCATAAAGCAATCAATGCCTTAGAGATAGTAATATTACCCTATTTGAAACATAGCTCAACTTTGGCATTTGATTTTTTCTGGCGCATTCTTTCTTCATTAGCTAACTTCTGCCCTTGTAAAAATCATGTCTCAACTCCAGAAGTTGAGGTTGCTCAGTTTTGCACCTAATGTCAGCTCCTTTTGGAAGGACCATAAAACTTCTTTTTGGTACTTAGATAAGCGAGTTACACCCAAGTTGCCAACCAATGGCCTCCTTTCATCCCTATGGTATCACCTCGATCCATGTTTTATGTTAGGACTCTATCTCTAGATGACATAGCGGAGATAAAAGTAGGCATTCACTTTGTTGATAATATGAACCACAATAGCGACTATGCTATGTATCTTCATCGGATCATGACTTTTTTGGTACTTCTCCTTCCTAGCTTTCCTTTTCCTTATTAACATTTTTATGATGCTAGTATTCATGAACTGTTTTGCAAGGAACAACAACTAATGCTTCTATATTCAGCCTAAATATTAATGTGGCTAGAAAAGGGTAGTGTGCTGCATGCATGGAGGTTCCATTGGCCCCTAAATCAGAATGTCTTGAACCTTCATTTCCTCCCACTTTGACTGGGATAAGTGCATGGCTTTCCTTGTCATTAGGGGTTAAGCCACAAACCTCTTGACTATTCTTCCTATTTTAATGTAATCGGTAACAATCTAGGATGCTTATGCAACATTTTCATTTAGTGAGGAGGGCATTTGTGAACTTTTTCACCTGTCAACACCCTGAAACAAATGAGGTAATTCACTCCTTTTAAAACCTAAGTTGACTTTTGGGCATTATTCCCTTTTGCTGACTTCTCTTCTTTTGTAAAAGTGTTATGAAGACAATGTTAGGCCTAGAAGGCCCTGTGCATCATACTTAGGAAGGGTTTCTTTTTCAAGAGTGCAAAAGATTCTTGAATCTTCTCGTGCAAGATAGAGAGGCCCACATTTGGACTCTCCATTCGCGGTGGAGCCACTCCACTTCTACAATTCTGAAGATTCTTATGCCATGTGTACTTCCTTAGGGGAACCCTATGTACCCTGTATTTTGTACGGTGATTGTTGCTCCAAAGTGGTGGATGATGATCTTTTTCACTATTCTTGGGCCCTTGAGGGAAATCCTAAACTATGCTTCAATCAATTCCAATTACGCTTTAGGCTTTGTTGACTACTTCTTCGATGAAAGTAGCAATGGCCTCATAGACAATCAGTAATGGTGACTTGTACACTTATGCATCATGCTTTCACTGTGATGCTATGATGTAATGCGATTATATCTAATGTTAATTTCGTGCAAATTTTAAGCCTATAATTACTCTAATGCAAATTAGCCCCCGTCTTCCTCAAAATAAGTAAAAGAATGAAACAAAGACACAATAAGTATCCATAACTATGGTACTGAATGACAATCTAGAATTTGTTGAATAATTTTCCAAATTAGAAATAAACAGGATTACAAATTAGGAGGGAGATAAAAAAAATAATAAAAATGAAAAAAGAGGCCTAGTGGTTCACTAGTGAACCCGATCGGTTCTGTACTGAGCCAGCACAACTTATTCCAAATGGGACTGGGCACTCTGCCCAATCGAATTTGGACTTTGCATTTCATCGCAATGAGGACTAGGAAACTAGAAAGCTCCTTATTTACCAATTTACCCAAATTCTGCTAGAACTTGAATTAACTTTTGCATGCAGCTATAGATTAAGGCTGGTTGCCCTTTGATCTCATCAATTGGCAGAGCGATTCTGCAATTTCTAAAAAAAATATCACAATGTGTTTCAAAAAGGTCTTAACATCTTAGCTCATAACCCTTGACGCTATCGATAAGCATGAACATAAGAACCTTCTTTTGAATAGTTCTTTCCTTGCGCCAAGTCAAAATATCCTAGGAATTCCTTAGAACTGCTTCTACTTTCTGGGACTCTGAACTTTAAGTCTCCATTTCGGGGGGCATGAATTGTACTCTTTAACTAAGGAATTTAATGCTATTATAGGTTTCCCACTGTATTGCTCCCCTGTTCTGTCATACCTCCCAAAAGATTTGTCCTCTAAATATAGTCGTGTCCTAGGTATAATTAAAGAGGATATTTTCACTATAATCATTAGGGATGAGGTAGATTTTGTATCTTCGATTTCTCATTTTCCAAAAGGAATTAAGCAAACTCCTGATTGTGTCTATAAGCATAGAGCTACTCTTCTTTGTCTTCTCAGGGCCTTCCTATTTGCAGGCGGTTTTGTACATAGGGAACCAACCATGCTTTTAAGTGTGGTGGAGGGAGTGTGCCATGGCCAAACCCCAATGCCACTTGTGATCGCTTGAACGCTGCCACAAGTGCGCAGATGTTATAGTCTAGATCAAGGTCATTCCTACGAACACTAGATTGAATTATCAAATATTTCTTTATAAGTTTACTTGGCAAATTCAATATTTAATTTGGGTTTTGTATCAAAGAAATGTTACACGACTAGGACTAAATTTAATGGCTAAAACATCTAAGGCAAACATCACCTAACAATGTGTCAATCTACTAGTCTAACAAGCACTTTTCGCCATACTGGTTGATTCAATGGTTGACAATGGCTAGAGAATTCACAACTTTCTTTCAAGACAGAGTGAATAACTTGATCAAACCAATTAGGAACTCTCATTAGATCTTAATCGAATCAGGTATAAGAATTTAATTATCTCAAGACCACTCAATCCATAACACCTTCTCTGGGGATTATTAAACTAAGTTTAGTCCATGTTCCCCAATGCCGATTTTCACCTTTCAATGCTTCGATCCAGTATCCAAGATAAATGCAAGAAGTTGGCCAAAAATCTCATAATGGCAATCAAGATTCAAGGACTAGATTAGGATAACCAAGCATGGTTCAAAGTGCACAAAGATTAAATTAGCAAAATTAACAACATCGGTTCGGCTTTGTAATCCCTAAATTAAGAAATCTACTCACTCATTATTGAAATTAACAAAGCAAAATCTCTAAGTTCTCAATATAAACTAAAGAGAAGTTAAATGGAAAGAGAAGGAAAGAAAAAGTTATTCAAGTAGCTCGGATGACGATCTTTGAATCCACCTCCAAAGTGTTCAAATGATTGCTCGATCTTTTCTCCTTTCTTCCTCAACTCACTTCTAACGGTGAATTAGGATGAAAGATGATGATAGATGATGAAATTGGATGCTAACGGCATAGTGAAAATGAGCTTTTGTCGTGGAAATGAAAGCTACAAACATCCCAAGATGCCTGGAACACGAAAAGCCATGAAGAAAACAAGCTGACTTGGGAGAAAAGCGGGCACCATGGTCCGACTGTGGGGAACGCCACAGACCATGGCTTCCACCACGATTAGACCGTACTACCCTCTAGTCTAGCGGCCCACCTTTGTTTGACCTGCTGCTTCTATTAGATTTCCCTGGATTGTGTTCCAGTCAGGGCTTATCTGTGCTAGGTGTCTTTGAGCCACTTTTGCTATCTTTTTGAATCCACAAGCCTCAAAATCTTCATTCTATGAACATGCTTTAGGTTCACAAGATTAAAATTTACAAATTCCTCTCAAATGAGCAAGACCGAGCATAATAGTATAAATAGGGCATAAATCATACAATTAAGCTAATTTCCTAAATTGACTCCTAAACACTCATAAAATCCTATGCAAATATGACATTCATACCTCACCCATGCTCAAAACTTTGCTTGTCCCCAAGCAATGCTTAACTCAAGATAAACTAACAAGGGGAGATGCATCAAGGATTCATAGCACAACAACCTCCTCAGGCTAGGCAACTGATCACATATCACAGATAAGAATGATAATAAGAAGCAATCCCAAATAGTGCAAAAGACATATTGAAATCAAGAGAAGGTGAATGTTTTTGAAGAAGTATGAGGCCGCAAGCCAGATATCAAGCTGGATCACCCCTAAGAAATCACAAAGCACATCATGTAAGCATATGGAATTGTGTTAAGCCAAAAATCATGCATCGTTTTAATAATTATTTTGAGTATATTATATATATATATATATATATATATATATATATATATATATATATATATATATATTATTTCATCTAATTTACTTCATTTTATATATTTTTCAGATTAAGCATTAATAAAATAAAAAGGAGAAGAGAAGACGTCGAAGTTCGGGTTTTACACGCTTGGCTATCAAGTCCGTCCAAGAATAATAATTTATGAAAAATATTATTTTCATAATTATTTATTTGGGCTAGGGTTACAAGAGTTGAAGAGAAGCCAAAAGTCTTGGGGGAGAAGGAGTCTAAGGAAAAAAAAAACCCTAGTAGCTAAACCCTACTCCACCCCTCTTCTCCTCCTCATCATATATTATCTTCATCATCCTACCCCACGGTAGCCAGGCTTTAAAACGCAGCCCCGTCTTCTCCTATCATCTTCTCACGCCTCAACCCTCTCATCACCATAATCACTCCATCCCCTAAACCTCAAGAAAATCAGCTCACGGTATCACACCATCAATCCCATGCATTATCTTCAGCCCTTGACCTTCCCCATCATCATCATCATCTTCGGACCATCTTCATCATCATATCCCCCTCATTTGCTTGCCTTCTTTACGCATTAACCATCTTCATCATCAAAGTAGGATTGATTTATTTTTGTTTTATTTATTTTTGTTTAGATTTTGCTAAAGCATGAATTATTTGGGTGAACTTTGTGATGTTAATTTTAATATGAGTGAGTAGTTTTTTTGTACTTAGTATAATCTATTTGAAATCATGCTAAATTGATTATTTTAAAACAAGTTTCATGCTTTATTGTCTAGTTGATTTATATTCATAATTCTATAGCGATTAGTATTTATTGTTCATGATATTCGTATTATATTAATTAGAATGCATGCTAGTTAGTTTAATATAATTTCATATGATAGTTTAAAAGGCTTTAATATGAAAAATTATAGTCTTTTATGCATTAGTATCACCCTAATTAATCATGGATGGCTCAAACCCATCTCTTTTAATTAGGTAATCGTTTTAGATATTTGTCAAATTGATTTGCTAGTAAATTGATTACAAAGCGTTAGATAATGTTTTGCTAATATGTAATGCTCTAGTTTGATTAAATTTGGGTAATTTTGTTAATTAATTTCGTATTTATATTAGTGTAGTTTAATTCTTTTCTAATTTCAGATTTAATTTTCTGCTTTATTTTTCTGCAGTAATTTTCTGTTTTAATTTTTCTAAAGTTAATTAGATATAATTCTGGAGTTACAAGCTTAGAAACTTGAAGAATATTAATTTAGGTCACATTTTTTGATTTTTAATATTAATTTTTTTGTTTATTATTTTCTGTTTTCATTTTTAGTAGAAGATTGCGTTATTATTCTGTTTTTGTTTTTCTAGATTATTTAGGATAGCTATTTATTATTTTATTTTCAAAACTAAATCTAGAATATTGAGGAGTAATATTGAGTATTTTTGTAGATTTTTATTTATTATTTTTAATTTATTTTAGAAATACAAAGAGAAGAAACAATAAATTAGAGTGGTAAAATCATTTAGAATTAAACTAGCTTTTTGACATATTCTTTCCTCGTGGATTCGATCCCTACTCCCCTATGCTATATCCTTATTTATATCTAGAGTAGTGGTAAATTTGTAGCTCTACGATGAGCTCTACAAATTTTAGCGCCGTTGCTGAGGAAAGAAAATAAAATTGCTAGTTACTTCTATTTAATTTTACTACTCTTATTGTTTTTATTTTAATTTTTGCAAATTGCTCGTGATGTATGAGATTAAGGAGTGGTAAGGAAATTGGAGAGGACAAGGAGCAAACGCTAGTAGATAAAAACAAAGAAGGTTATCCTAACTCAGTAGGTCTTAATATTAGAGAGGTAAGAATGTCTACTCTTCAAGAACTTGTTGCCCCTAACCTAGAAACCCAACTCATGTCCATTACTTATGCTGCATTAGATAAACCTCTGAAACTGAACTTTGGATTCATCAATCTGTTACCCAAGTGTTAGAATGTATAAGGTTTTGATGATAACAAATCCAAGTGTTGTAGTTGTTGTTGTTGTTCCAAACAGGCTTTACCAACAGGGCCTTACTGCTGTTTTTCAATATATTAAAACTGCTTGACTAATGGTTTATCAAGAACAGGTACTCAAGTCAGCGATGTAAGAACAACCATGAGGAACAGGCTCTGTAAGGTGTTTGAAACATGTCCTGTGAAGTGTTTGAAGCATAGGATATAAGTGCAGCCGTGAGGAACAGGTTCTGTGAAGTGTTTGCAGCATATTCGTCTCTCTACAAGATGACTAGTGGTCACAACAAGATGTCTTGATTTGATTTAGTTTTATATTTTTAGACTTTTGTTAATATGCCAATCAGAATGTCTTAACTTACCACTTACTTGAAACGGTTTTACTTTTTTGGAAAATATTTCGGGTCACCCTTCGGAACAACTCTGGAAACAGGACGCTCAGGGTGTTTCTAGAGTAAGCTGCGAAAAAACTGTTTTGCACGGTTTTTATCTTTTGAATTTTGAGCAGCTTCTCCAAGATTTGCAAGAAAGATTTTTCTATGGAGTATCTTACCCCTTACCCAAAAAACGGTTATTAAAATCTAACGGGATTTGCAAAATCTTTTTGAATAAAATGAATAACCAATTTTTGGCAAGTGGATAAGGTTGTTGAGAAAAACATGGGCTAGTTGCTGTGAATCACCGCCTTATGCACACGGTTTAGGAAGTGTTTCTAGCTCATGTTTCCTCATCCCTTGTGGCTAAAGAATTCTATATTCTTTAGGGATTTTAGTTTTCAAAAATTTGAGGAATTGTTTTTCCAAGCACTATATAAAGTCGCTTCTTAGAACGTTAGAAGTATCGGTTTTCAAAGAGAAAAATTTAGTGTTCATGAGCTTAAAAGTTTGAAAAGAAAACCGTGTCTAGTTAGTGAGTTATTTGAGCTTTCAAAGTTGGCATACTAGGACTTCATTGTACCCTATATTAGCTTAGTTGAGAAGCATTGTAATAGGGTGTTTTTCTTTATACTCTTCTTTCACAAAAGTGAGTTGAGTGTGTGTCCAAATCAAGGGGATTTTGGACGTGGGGTAACCTGTCTTAGGGAAGACGGTTACGTGTGTTGCAATTTGTAACAAGGTGTGTTACTATTGTAACGTGATTAGCCCGTTTAGTGAAGTGTTTAAATCCTACACGAGGTAGGTCGTGGTTTTTTAACCTCAGTTGGGCTAGAGGTGTTTTCCACGTAAAAAATCCTGTGTCCATTATTTCCGCATTCAATTTTGTTGGATTTTCGCTTCTGCTTATCTCAGGAACAACCTGTGCGAACAGGGTCTAAGACTGTTTGCCAGCAACTTGCGAAAATCGGACACCACAATTCACCCCCCTCTTGTGGTTGTGTACTCTCTAAATCAACAAGTGGTATCAGAGCAGGTTCTCCTTTGAAAGGCTAACACCTTGAGAGATCCTTGAAGATGAGTACCCCACAAGGCATGCTTGAAGGTCAATCCATAACTCGACCACCATACTTCAATGGCCAACACTATGGTTGGTGGAAGAATAGGATGGAAAACTACATCCAAGCCGAGGACTATGAGTTGTGGATGCTCATCAAGAATGGACCACTCATCCCAAAGAAAATAACTGAAGATGGAAAGTCAATCCCCAAGGAGCCTAAAGAATTCAATACTGAAGATTACAAAATGATGGAGAACAATGCCAAAGCCAAGAAACTTCTATATTTCGGCCTTAGTCCTAATGAATATACTCGCATATCTGAATGTGAGTCGGCCAAGGAGATCTGGCATGCTTTGCAAATAGCTCACGAAGTGACCAATCAGGTAAAGCAATCCCGGATTGAATTGCTTATGAGAAAATATGAGCTGTTTGAGATGGGTGATCGTGAAACTGTGATGGACATGTACACTCGCTTCACTCACATAACGAATGAGTTGAAATCCCTAGGAAAATCCTTCACCACCGAAGAATTGGTGAGGAAAATCCTAAGAATTTTACCTCATTCTTGGGAAGCGAAAGTCACGGCCATCCAAGAAGCTAAGGACATGAACAAGATCACCCTAGATGAGCTGATTGGCAACCTTCAAACGTATGAACTTAGGAAAAATTCTCAACAAAAAGATGAGACAAAGAGAGATCGAGGTCTTGCACTAAAGGCCTTAGAAGATGATTCTGATTCTGATGAGGAGGAGATTGCCATGATCACTCAAAAGTTTAAGAAGTTCTTCAAGAAAGTCAAAGAACATAGCAAAAGGAAGGACTTCAGCAAGGCCAGGAACACCTCTCGGGAACAGTTCTCCGGGTGTTTCAAGTGTGGCAAACTGGACCACATTGTGAGAAACTGCCCACTGCACAAGGAAGAACAAGAACCCGAACACCCTAGAAAACAGGGGAGGAAACAGGGTGTAAGCAGCTCAGCGAAAAGGTTCTCAAAAGCTATGCTCGCGGCCTGGGGAGACTCAAGCGAGGATGAGGAAAGGTCTGAAGCTGGGGAAGCTGATGTAGCACTCATGGCAAGAAGTGACACTGATTCAGATGATGGATCAACAGATAGTCTGACTCAACTCAAGAACAAGGTACGTGGTCTAAATAAATCAACTCTTGAGGAATTAGTGTATACTATAATGGATATATATGCTGAATTAAAAAGAGATGTTCGAGATCTAGAACTTGAAAATGAAACCCTTAAATTGGAAAAACTTGAAGTTGACAAAGAAACTCTTGCCTTACATGAAAACATCAATGTGCTTAGAGAAACTCTACTCATGAAAGAAGAGACTTGTTCCACTAAATTGACTGGGCTGGAAAAAGAATCCCTTGACTTAAAAGGTAAGATCGAGTCCTTGCTTATAGAAAATAAAAACTTGCTTGAGAAAGTGAAACAAATGGAATCAGACCTTGCCACAAACAAGCTCTGGAACAGGTCCTCACAAGCACTTGAATGGTCAAACACCCATCATAGTCGAAATAAAAGAGGCCTAGGTCTTGTGCCTAAGATGACCTACCCAGTGAATAGAAAATATGTAGGATTATCTGAGAATATTGTATGTTATCACTGTGGTAAAACGGGTCATTACCGTTATACTTGTCCCTCAAGAAAGTATGCCATTAAAAGGAACTCAGTGTATGTAAAACAAATATGGGTTAGGAAAGATGAGATTTGTACGTCTAAAGGACTGGGACCTAAGTGGATCTGGATTCCCAAAACTAACCATTGATTTGTTTTGCAGGCTGAAGTGAGAGAGAACAACCCAGCAAACAGTGCAGGGAACAGTCTAGGGAACAAGCAGCTGTAGTATGTTGATAGTGGGTGTTCGAGGCATATGACTGGTGAAAGATCCAATTTTCTCTCACTTACAGCTTCAGAAGGAGGGAGTGTGGCATTTGAAAATGGCAAATCCGGGACAATTGTCAGTATAGGTAAGATAGGTGAGTCACTCTCCCATTCAATTGACAATGTTTATTTTGTGGATGGATTAAAACACAACTTGCTAAGTGTGTCCCAACTGTGTGACAAAAACAACCTAGTAGTGTTCTCTCCAACACGTTGCTTGGTTGTAAATATGAACACAGGAGATGTTGTGTTAAGGGGGAAGCGACACAAAAATATTTATAAAGTGTGTATTTCTACTCTTCCCCAAAATAATTTGACTTGTTTGAATGCCCTAAATGATGATGTTATGCTTTAGCACAAAAGGCTAGGTCATGCAAGCCACTCGCTTTTGAACAAACTTGTAACCAAAGACTTAGTGGTAGGCTTACCTTCCATCAAATTCAATGATGATAAGGTATGTGATGCATGTGCCAAAGGCAAACAAGTCAGAAATTCATTTAAATCTAAAAGGTGTGTAAGTACTACTCGACCTCTTGAATTGATACATATGGATATATGTGGTCCAATGAGGATCATCAGCAGAGGTGGTAAGAGGTATGTGCTTGTGATAGTGGATGACTACTCTCGTTTCACTTGGACCCTGTTTTTGGCTTCTAAAGATGAAACTTTTAAAAAATTTCTTGCTTTCATTAAAAAGACTGAAAAAAGGGTAGGACACTCTTTGGTATGCCTAAGGTCTGACCATGGTACAGAATTTAAAAATTCGAGCTTTATTGATTATTATAATGAGCATGGTGTTGATCATAATTTTTCAGCTCCAAGAACACCCCAACAGAACGGGGTGGTAGAACGCAAAAATCGCACTCTAGAGGACATGACTAGAACAATGCTTGTTGCTAGTGGTCTTCCTAGAAACTTTTGGGCTGAAGCTTTGAATACATCATGTTACATTATAAATAGATGCATGATTAGACCTATTCTTAACAAAACTCCTTATGAACTTTTCAAGGGAAGAAAACCTAATATTATGCATTTGAGAGTTTTTGGTTGTAAATGTTTTATGCATAATAATGGAAAGGATGCCTTAGGGAAATTTGATCCAAGGAGTGATGAAGCAATATTCCTTGGTTACTCCTCTCATAGTAAGGCATACAAAGTGTTTAATAAGAGAACCTTGTGTGTTGAGGAAAGTGTGCATGTGCTTTTTGATGAAACTAACTCTCTAAGTGAGAATGATGCACAGGAAGAAGACTTCGAACTAGGTCTTGTTAGAAAAGACGTGCTGTTTCAAGGTGAACAAGGTAAGGATCAACCGGAGGGAGCAAGGCCTGAGGCTGTTCTTCAGGAAGGTAAGCAAGGTGTGAACCAAACAGGGGGAAACAGGGTGGAACCCTGTTCGGGACAACACCAGTCGAATCCTTCGGGGATAAATCCAGAAACAACCTCCCAAACAGGCTCGAGAACAGGTTCTGAACCTATTTCACCAAGTATTTCAGCCAGGATGGAGAGCAAGTCTGTGAACCCACTTTCACCACGATCATGGAAATCCCAAAGTTCACATCCTCTTGATCAAATTTTGTCTGATATTAATGCAGGAGTTCAAACTAGATCTAGACTCAAAAATTTCTGTGCTTTCTATGCTTTTCTCTCAAAAATTGAGCCTAGGAATATTAATGAAGCCCTTGCAGATTCAGATTGGGTCACTCCTATACCTAACGGCTAGTAGACCTGACATTATCTTCAGTGTTGGTCTATGTGCACGTTTTCAGTCTAACCCTAAAGAAACTCATCTTAAGGCTGTAAAAAGGATTTTAAGATACTTAAAACATACACCTGATCTAGCCTTATGGTATCCTAGAGGTTGCAACTTTGATCTTGTTGGGTATGCTGATGCTGATTATGCAGGTTTCTTGGTTGATAGAAAAAGCACCTCAGGTATGGCTCACTTTCTTGGACCTTGTTTGGTATCTTGGGCAACCAAGAAACAACTCTCTGTTGCCTTGTCCACAGCAGAAGCTGAATATGTGGCAACTGCATCTTATTGTGCTCAGTTATTGTGGATAAGACAACAACTCAAGGACTTTTGTGTTGACATAGGATGCATTCCTATTTATTGTGACAATACAAGTGCAATTAACATTGCCAAAAATCCATGTCAACACAAAAGAACAAAACATATTGACATTCGTCATCATTTTCTAAGAGACAATGTTGAAAAAGGAGTGATCTCAATGAATTTTTGTACCACTGAAAATCAAATTGCTGATATATTTACAAAAGCATTGGGTAGAGAACAATTTGAAAGGAATAGACTCGAACTAGGCTTAATTAGAACAACCTGACCAACCTGTTCTCTCTCCCTGTTTGCAAAACTTAAAAGTTACGGGCACAACATGTGAAATTTTTGTTTGCAATTAACTTCTGTGCTATGTTTAGCATATGTGAGGTTTGCAACTTACTGACACTCGTTGAGGTCTAATGAGATTGCCCTTATTGTCCCATGTTACCGAGCAAGTAACCTCAAGAATAAGCACCAGGAACAGGTACGCCTCTTGTTTGTCAAATACGTGCAACAAATTGAAAATGGCTAATCTCTTCCCGAGGCGTACGCGGCCTAAATAATTGCAAAAGCCCGTTGCAAAACGGGCAAAATCTTTTAAAGATTTTGCATGTCTCTCTCTCTCTTTAAAGCTCTCTTGCTCAATCTCTCACCTCCACCGAAACTCTCTTGCTCTGAAACTCTGTTCAAGAAACCCTAATCTCTCTCCTTCCTCTGAAAAATGGCGTCTCCCATTAGCTCCGAGAGCTCCCCGACCTTGACTCAGGGCAACCAGACACAGGGCACAGCCTTGCAAATAGCCACAGCCCTATTTGCGCCTACACAATTTCTAACAGCCCTCATGGAAGGTAAAACTACTGAACCTTCTCGACCCATTGTCTATAAACGTTTTGGGTTTTTGAAAAGCATCGACCTTAGAACAGTGAATCTGAAATTGGAAGACATCCCTTACAAATTTGGGTGGAAATTGATTTTATTTGGAGAAACGGGGGCATGTAAACCCCAAGAACCTGTTGGGGCATCTGAAAGAGAAATTGGGCCTTTAGATGAAATCTTTCTGTTCGATCATGGACTAGATGACATCAGTTCGCTTGGGCTGTTTCCAGAGCAGGAAACAGGGCCAGAAACAGGGTCTGAAGTTTTTAGGGATGACCTAGGGGAGGATTTGTCAAAAGAAGAAGGGGGAAGTAGTGGTCAAATGGAGGAGTCTCCTGTGAAGCCTGAACAAGCCACACCGGTACCACCAACCGGTGAGAAACGTAAACGATACAAAATTGTGGCTAGGCGTACTAGAATGCCAAGAACACGACCACCATCAAGGTCTAAAAGCGGCCAGACTGAAGAACCCTCAAAAAGTGAAACCCCTGTCAAACCAAAACCACAAATCTTCTCTTCGTCCAAACCCACAAACAGGCCAACTCGAAAATCAGCCCGAATTGCTTTTCAATCCACGCCTCGTCCTACCAAACAGTCATTCCCTGTTGTTGAGGAAACTGATTCCTCCTCTGAGCCTTCATCAGATAGCGACACTGAGAACACCTCCTTCAAACAGGGCACTCCTGTGTTCTCAGAGTCCTCAGAGGATAAGCCTCTGCCTGCACCAAAATCGACCTCCACTTCACCCTCCAAACCATCACCCCTCAAAACTCCCAAGAGAACAGCCCCTCTCAAACACACCTCCACCCAATACCCTCCTACTGAGCCTCAACCTAAAAGAGCCAAGAAGTCTACCCCATCCGCAATCTCAGCCAAACTGACCCAAATGCTTCAGAGACGGGTAGTCAGGGGCAAAATAATCAAGGTAAAATATTTTGAGGAAGAGAGCCTGGGGGTGTTTCTGCACAAGCTGCGTGCACAGGGGTGGTATGAGCTGTCTACAAACACCCAGTTGGGGTGTCCTGTACATGAGTTGGTAGAGTTCTATGCCAACTGCACTGTCACCAAAGGGGTGGTGACAAGTATTGTTAATGGACAATAGCTTCGCTTTGATGCGAAGATATTAGGGGAAATTCTGGGGATTCCCTCCACGGGCTTTGATATATATGTGAGAGAAGACAAGACTATTCTAGGGACAGCCAGGCTGCTGGAGCTCGCCTAAAAACTTAGCCAGCAATCAAGCCTCCAAACACCCAAGTCCGTGAAGAAAGGGGACATGACATCGCTCCATCAATTGATATTCTGGTTTATCATCAAGAATGTCATCCCCAGGGGCCAGGGTCGCAATCTTGCTGATGCCATGGATCAATGTTTGATGGATCTGATGGACAAGGAAGAGCAAATCAACCTTCCTGCCATCATGATTCGCCACATAGCAAGAATTACAAACACCTCCAGGGAACATGACCTGGGATACGACTTCTTCCTGACTAGTGTGTTTGAGCACTTTGGGGTGACTCTGCAGAAGAAGATGGGTGCTCAGTTCATCGATCAGATTGAGAGTAACACCTTTATGGGGTGTGGGTATGCTTTGATTGAGGGGTCTGCCTCAGAACAAGGGACCAGAACATCCCGTCCTCCTGTTCCTGGCAGTTCCTCAGTCAAGCTTGAGGCTACTTTGGAAGAAAACTCAGTGCTGAGCTTACTGCTGTAAAGGCTACCCTGGACGAGGAAAAGGCTCTCAATGCAAAATGTCATGAAGATATCCTCGCCCTTCTCTCTTCCCTTTAAGCAAAATTTTCCCCTCCTGCTCTCTGATCACCCCCCATATGTTGTTCTCATAGCCTGTTCTAACTTCTCTTAGTTCTCCTTCCCTCTCCGTTTGTACTTTTCTGTTGCACTCTTTTGATGAATGACCTGTTATCTTATTTTTGATTGGCTTTGCCTTGCTTGCTTTTGTTACGAATTGCTTGTGTGTGACTAGGATGGCCAATCTCCTTACCGTACCAAAACACTTGAGTGTATCGCCCGTTGACTTCCCTCCATTACCCAAGTGGTGGTGATAGCAAACACCCTATGTTTGACTGTTCGCCCCTACTTTTTAATGATGCCAAAAGGGGGAAGATAGGTTGACCAATATATTGTTTTAGTTTTGCCATGGACGAGTTAAATTTCTTACACTTTTTCGATACTGACTGTTTTATGTGAATTGTCGGTCCTATAAATAATTGGCACTAATCACTTCAATTATCCTTGAAAGTCAATATGGTCACTTGGTTTGTCATCATTAAAAAGGGAGAATTTGTTAGAATGTATAAGGTTTTGATGATAACAAATCCAAGTGTTGTAGTTGTTGTTGTTATTCCAAACAGGCTTTACCAACAGGGCCTTACTGCCGTTTTTCAATATATTAAAACTGCTTGACTAATGGTTTATCAAGAACAGGTACTCAAGTCAGCGATGTAAGAACAACCATGAGGAACAGGCTCTGTAAGGTGTTTGAAACATGTCCTGTGAAGTGTTTGAAGCATAGGATATAAGTGCAGCCGTGAGGAACAGGTTCTGTGAAGTGTTTGCAGCAAATTCGTCTCTCTACAAGATGACTAGTGGTTACAACAAGATGTCTTGATTTGATTTGGTTTTATATTTTTAGACTCTTGTTAATATGCCAATCAGAATGTCTTAACTTACCACTTACTTGAAACGGTTTTGCTTTTCTGGAAAATATTTCGGATCACCCTTCGGAACAACTCTGGAAACAGGACGCTCAGGGTGTTTCTAGAATAAGCTGCGAAAAAACTGTTTTGCATGGTTTTTATCTTTTGAATTTTGAGCAGCTTCTCCAAGATTTGCAAGAAAGATTTTTCTATGGAGTATCTTACCCCTTACCCAAAAAACGGTTATTAAAATCTAAGGGGATTTGCAAAATCTTTTTGAATAAAAAGAATAACCAATTTTTGACAAGTGGATAAGGTTGTTGAGAAAAACATGGGCTAGTTGCTGTGAACCACCGCCTTATGCACACGGTTTAGGAAGTGTTTCCAGCTCATGTTTCCTCATCCCTTGTGGCTAAAGAATTCTATATTCTTTAGGGATTTTAGTTTCCAAAAATTTGAGGAATTGTTTTTCCAAGCACTATATAAAGTCGCTTCTTAGAACGTTAGAAGCATCGGTTTTCAAAGAGAAAAATTTAGTGTTCATGAGCTTAAAAGTTGAAAAGAAAAACGTGTCTAGTAAGTGAGTTATTTGAGCTTTCAAAGTTGGCATACTAGGACTTCATTGTACCCTATATTAGCTTAGTTGAGAAGCATTGTAATAGGGTGTTTTTATTTACATTCTTCTTTCACAAAAGTGAGTTGAGTGTGTGTCCAAATCAAGGGGATTTTGGACATGGGGTAACCTGTCTTAGGGAAGACGGTTACGTGTGTTACAATTTGTAACAAGGTGTGTTACTATTGTAACGTGATTAGCCCGTTTAGTGAAGTGTTTAAATCCTACACGAGGTAGGTCGTGGTTTTTTACCTCAGTTGGGCTAGAGGTGTTTTCCACGTAAAAAATCCTGTGTCCATTATTTCCGCATTCAATTTTGTTGGATTTTCGCTTCTGCTTATCTCAGGAACAACCTGTGCGAACAGGGTCTAAGACTGTTTGCCAGCAACTTGCGAAAATCGGACACCACAATTCACCCCCCTCTTGTGGTTGTGTACTCTCTAAATCAACACCAAGATTCATGGATTAGTTGGAGAGGACCCATACCGTCATATTAGTGAATTCCTTATTACATGCTCTGCTATGATGCCTGAGGGGATTCCTAAAGACCAAATTAGGTTGAGAGCTTTTCCTTTTTCTTTACTTGGCAATGCTAAAGATGGGTTGTATTACATGCCTGCTAGATCTTTCTCTACATGGACTGCATTGCATAAATCATTTTTAGAGAAATTTTTTCTAACATCCCGAATTGGATCTATTATGAAGAATATATGTGGAATCAAACAAATGAATGGGGAAACTTTTTGTGAGTATTGGGAAAGCTTTAATAAATTGTGTGCTAGTTGTCCCCAACATCAAATAACTGAACAGTTGTTGATTCAATATTTTTATGAGAGTTTGCTTCCTATGGATCGTAATATAGTTGATGCTGCTAGTGGGGAGGCTCTAGTTAATAAAACTCCAGTAGAGGCTAGAAATTTATTCAATCTAATGGCCCAAAATACTTAGCAGTTTAGTACTAAAGAGTCACAAATTAAAAGGGTTAATGAGATCGATTCTAGTTCATCTGTAGAGAGTCAGTTATCTCATATTACTGCTATATTGAATAAGATTATCACTAAGGGAGTACAAAAAGCCATCATTTGTGGCACTTGTTGTCTAGAGGGGCATCCTAGTGATGCGTGTCCTATACTTCAAGAGGATAATGTTAATGCGGTCTATTCTAACCAAGGTGAAAAGAGGTATGATCCCTATTCTAACACCTATAATGAAGGATGGGGAGACCACCTAACCTTAGGTATAGCCCTCAAACCAATCTAGCTGGTTTTGACCGAACGTCTCGTCAACCTTCTAATCAAGATAGGATCAACTTCCTACTGAAATAAGTCCTTAAGAAGATGGATGATAGGTTCTAAATTTTGGAGACAACTCTTAAGCAGGTTCCAGAGAGACAAACTGCAACTGATATCATAGTTAGCAACTTGCAGGCTCAAATGTAAAATAGGTTACCATCTCAGCTTTACCCTAACCTCAAGGAGAATGTTAGTGCCATAACACTTAGGAGTGGAAAAGAGTTACAAGAGCCTAGGAAGAGTAGAGAGGTTGAGCTTGAGTTAGAGGTCAAAGAAGCTAAACCAGAGTTAAATATAGATTCTAATCAAACTATTAGGGAATAGGAGAGAAGAAAAGAGAACCTTATAAGCCAATTTCACCCTTTCCTAGTAGATTTCGAAGCCCTACTTCTAAGGTGAATGAGGCTAACTAAGAGATCTTAGAGACATTAAAGAAGGTAGAGATCAACATACCTCTCCTTGATGCCATTAAACTGGTGCCTTGTTATGCTAAGTTCTTGAAAGAATTATGTACTACTAAAAGAAAATTAGTAGGGAATGAAAAGGTAAGTGTGGGGGAAAATGTGTCTGCAGTTTTTCAAAGAAAACTTCCCCCCAAGTGCAAAGACCCAGGTGTGTTTTCTGTTCCTTGTAAGATAGGAAATCTTTACTTTGATAAGGCTATACTTGATTTGGGTGCTTCCATTAATGTTATGCCTAGGTCTGTTTATGATAAACTGAACTTAGAAGAGTTAAAGAAAAATGGTGTAGTGCTTCAGTTAGCTAATAGGAGCAGTATTCACCCAGCTGGAGTGTTAGAGGATGTCTTAGTCTAAGTGAATAAACTTGTGTTTTTTGCTAATTTTTATGTGATGAACATGGGTGATGCATGTCATGATATTCCCATCTTTCTTGGCTATGACTAAAATTGATGTGTATAAAGGAGCATTAACTATGGAATTTAATGGTGAAGTGATTAAATTTAATATTTTTGATGCCATGAGATTTCCTGCTGATGTGAATTACGTGTATGCAGTTGATGTTATTGCTGAGTTGCCCCAGGATATTTATGACTTATCCAATGAAGATGAATTTTTGACTGTACTTACTAAGAGTCTTGATCATGCTAAGTTTCAAAAAGTGCCTTACCAGATCAATGATGATTTAGTAAAAGAGATCCAACCAGAGGATCTAGGAGCTTCATGAAGTCGAGCCAACGACTATAAACAAAGGCGCTGGTTAGGAGACAACCCAACATTTCTAGGAAAGTACCCATTAAATTTTGCTTTTATTTTCATTGTTTCTATCTGTTTGCATGCATTAGGGACAATGCATGAATTAAGTGTGGGGGATTTATCCTGCATTTGATTCCTGCGGTATTTATTCTTGAAAAAGAAAAACACAAAGAAAATCGAAAAAAAAAAATTTTCTTTCTTATAAATAATGCATGTTATAAGTTTATGCTAGGCGTGCTTGCTTAAAAATTTTTGTTTTCTTAGCTATTTATAGTTTATTCTTCTATGAGTGAAGACTTCTGAGCATACTAGCTGTCTTTCAGAGAAGTTTGAGTTAATCCTTATCATCATCTTTCACGAGTAACTGTCGTGATTGTTCATCTTATTTAGTAATGTATTATATCCGCTTCAAAGGTAATAAAATGACCTATCCCATTTTCTAGACCATTTAATTAGTCGAATAACTCAGAGTCAAAGTCATTAATAAAATAAAAAGGAAAAGAGAAGATGTCGAAGTTTGGGTTTTACACGCTTGGCTATCAACTCGGTCCAAGAATAATAATTTATGGAAAATATTATTTCCATAATTATTTATTTAGACTAGGGTTACAAGAGTTGAAGAGAAGTTAGAAGTCTTGGGGGAGAAGGAGTCTAAGGAAAAAAAAACACCCTAGTAGCTAAACCCTACCCCACCCCTCTTCTCCTCCTCATCATATATTATCTTCATCCTACCATCAAGAGGGCATCCACGGTAGCCAGGCTTTAAAACGCAGCCCCGTCTTCTTCGATCATCTTCTCACGCCTCAACCCTCTCATCACCATAATCACTCCATCCCCTTAAACCTCAAGAAAATCAGCTCACGGCATCACACTATTAATCCCACGCATCATCTTTAGCCCTTGATCTTCCCCATCATCATCATCTTCTTCATACCATCTTCATCATCATATCCCCCTCATTCACTTGCCTTCTTTACGCATCAACCATCTTCATCATCAAAGTAGGATTGATTTATTTTTGTTTTATTTATTTTTGTTTAGATTATTATTACAGCATGAATTATTTGGGTGAATTTTGTAACGTTAATTTTAATATGAATGAGTAGTTTTTTTGTGCTTAGTATAATCTATTTGAAACCACGCTAAATTGATTATTTTGAAATAAGTTTCATTCTTTATTGTCTAGTTGATCTATATTCATGATTCTATAGTGATTAGTATTTATCGTTCATGATATTCATATTATATTAATTAAAATGCATGCTAGTTAGTTTACTACAATTTCATATGATAGTTTAAAAGGCTTTAATACGTGAAAGTTATAGTCTTTTATACATTAGTATCACCCTAGTTAATCATGGATGGCTCAAACCCATCTCTTTTAATTACGTAATCGTTTTAGATGTTTGTTAAATCGATTTACTGGCAAATAGGTTACAAAGTGTTAGATGATATTTTTCTAATGCGTAATGCTCTAGTTTGATTAAATTCTTACGCTGGTATAAGGGTTATCAAATTAATAGGATTTATATTAGGGTTGGACCTAATTAAACTATAATATAAGGAAAAACGGGAAAGATCCGCTGGTGGGTGTCTTCTATAGTTTAACTCATGAAAAAATTGACTTGTGTGTTAACGATAACAATTAATTTGCATGGTGGATATAGATTATGCTGAGCATTTTTCATAAATCTGATACCTTTGATAATTATTTGTTGCTGTTTAGCTAATTTGATTAGCTTGTAAATTTTTATTCTTCGATTATTATCTTTAATATAAACTTCATTTACCCCCCCAAAAGAGAGTCTTTTAGAAGTGTCTTGGTAATATGAGATTAGTTAGATTTTGATTTTTAGAGTGATTATAATTTTTAGATTTGATTTATATTCTATTTTGCTGTTTAATTACCGGTTTGTTAGAAATTAGCCTAAAATTAGTTTCTTTGATTTTTTTTCAAGTTTTAATCCATCCTAGGGTTTATATAGTGTCCTAATCTGCCTCTATTTAATTTCAAAATTTTTGAAAATTATTTGATAATTTTTCAGAATTATTTCGTAAATTGGATACATGCAGATTTTTCTTTCAATAAATCTGAATATTGCGTTTTTAATATTTATTTTACGTTTTTTAAGGTATTATTGAATAATTTTAGATTTAATTTTCTGCTTTATTTTTCTGCAGTAATTTTCTGTTTTAATTTTTCTGAAGTTAATTAGATATAATTCTAGAGTCACAAGCTTAGAAACTTGAAGAATATTAGTTTAGGTCACATTTTTTGATTTTTAATATTAATTTTTCTGTTTATTATTTTCTGTTTTCATTTTTAGTAGAAGCTTGCACTATTATTCTGTTTTTATTTTTCTAGATTATTTAGGATAGCTATTTACTGTTTTATTTCCAAAATTAAATCTAGAATATTTAGGAGTACTATTGAGTATTTCACTAGATTTGCATTTATTAACTTTAATTTATTTTAGAAATACAAAGAGAAGAAACAATAAATTAGAGTGGTAAAATCATTTAGAATTAAACAGTTTTTTGATATAGTCTTTCCTCGTGGATTCAATCCCTACTCCCCTATGCTATATCCTTCTTTATATCTAGAGTAGTGGTAAATTTGTAACTCTACGACAAGCTCTATGAATTGATTAGAGCAAAATGGACCTGTAGAACATCACTTTTGGAAATGTGAATTACTCCCATTCATATGTTTAAATTATAGCATAGGTTCACTCAACCTTCATTGCAAATATACAATCTACTATATGCTTGTCAAGACTTCAAATTCTCCACCCCTAAGAATGCAATGCACACATAACATTCAAGAGGACTTTACATGGGTTGTAGCATAGGTTAGAAGGGTTAAGGCAAAGGAGTGGACTAATAAATTTAGGCAATGTGGAGCTACATAACCCATTGACTAGGGAGCAATTAGCAAGGAACCCACAAACCATGAAGTTTGCCAACACCACAAAGCCCAACAACACTGTGTAACATACCCTAACGTATAATGTAGGAAATAAGCTGACAAAGAAAGGAACTCAAGCTATTTTCATGCCCAATGCTAATAACTTTTTTTTTTGTTTTTGCTTTGTTTTCTTTTTTTTTTTTTTGTTCTTCAACATGACTTTTTTTCTTCTTCTTTTTTTTTTTCTTTTTTCCGAAATGAAATGAAAATAGACTTGGCGTAAACATAGGAGTATGTGTTTGGCCAAGGGTTAATATGAAGTGATTACAACAAGAAAAGGATTATAGCTCAAAGAGGCTAGGAAAGGGTTAAATTGTAACACAAGGATGGACTATTTAGCTATGTGACTAAAGTATCCAAAGAAACAATGCCTCTATCATATCATCAACTATGCAAATGCTAATGTGGTTGGAAACAAGAATCTAAGCATGTTCTAGAGATGTAACATGAAAGAGCCATACACATGAAAAAAAAACATGAGACTAAATATGATGAATCAGTCAAGCTAAGGTGTAGGATATTTACCAAAGTCTCATCAAGCTCATACAATGACTCTTATGTACCAATATTAGTGTCAATGACTCTAAGGGGTAACAAAGTTATCAATCAAGGCAAAGGCTAAAAACAAGATACGTCCACAAAACCTTCAAAATTTTTTACACTAAAGGGGCCACATATCAAAATCACTTAAGCATATGCAAACTATTTTTCCCAGAGAATCATCATTGGAGGTTTTTTTTGAAGTTTTTTTGGTCAATTTGTTTTAAATGTAATCTTAATCCTCAATGCAAACTAAACATGACCTAAAGTAACATACAACTCATGCAAAATAATGCAAAATAAACCTTCCCCATGTGCAGGCAATACATTGGCCTCAATGTAAACATATAAGGCATGAAAAGACTAAGGTGAATAGGATCAGGCAAAAGCACACACTAAATAGACTGAAAACCAAAGAAAGAACCACAAAGAGAAAAGAAAAAGCACCTTAGGTGGTCTCACAAGCAGCACTTCTTGTAGATCTCTAGCTAGACCATACACCAATCATCTCTTTCAGTGGGGGAAAACGGGTGAGGAGGGAGACTTCATAGATCTTATCCCACCCTTGTCACAAACCTCAAATTCAAATTCTTGCAAACGATGGAACCACCTCAAATAGATGGGATGTAAGTCATTCTTAAACATCAAGTAACGCTAAGTAGTGCGGTCCGCATATACGATGATCTTGTTGTGAACACCATCAGACGGGCCTCCATTACAACAACCAAGCTCGACCAC
Source organism: Carnegiea gigantea (assembly GCA_029747015.1). Lineage (NCBI taxonomy): Eukaryota > Viridiplantae > Streptophyta > Magnoliopsida > Caryophyllales > Cactaceae > Carnegiea > Carnegiea gigantea. The sequence goes on along the minus strand of JAKOGI010000868.1, from coordinate 197,576 downwards.
TAAAGGAAAGTCATTCTCAAAACTGCCCGAAGCGGGTAAAGGCATTAACATTCTTGCAAACCCACAGTAATCACTTAAATAACCCTCATTAAAAGTGTAGGGCTTGTCCTTGACTATATTGGGGGCACATTGTCATCTAAATCCACTGGTGCACAATCAAGTCCATGCCCCTCAATAGACACATTATCAAACTCATAAGGATCTTTTCGACACGAGTCAAATGACTCCACAATCTCATCAGAAATAGCCATATCACATCCACAACATGCAAGAGAAGAAGTAGAAGGCTCACAGCCCTTAAATAAACTAAATTTAGCATGGTGCTCTCTCACATCAACAGTTAACCTTCCCCACTTGACACCTATTTTATAACTTGCAATGGCCAAGAAAGGTCTCCCAAGAATAATTTGGGCGTGGGCATCTTCAACCATGTTGAGAATCACAATGTCTTCTAGAACATAAAATTAACCCACCTTGATGGGAACATCCTTTAAAATACCCAATGGATACTTCATAGATGGTCCGTTAATTAAAGTGTTGTGATAAGGGGCCTCAACTCCCCTAGGTCAAGTCTCTTGAAAATTGAATAGGGCATCAAACTCACACTTGAACTAAGATCACATACAACCCTACCAATGCTTACATTTCCAATCAAACAAGGAATAGAGAAGCTACTGCAGTCTTGAAGCTTAAAGGTGAGCTTATTTAGAACCACAACATTACAGTCCTCACCTAAATCTATTATCTCATGCTTATCAATCTTCCTCTTTTTGGAGAGAACTTCTTTTAAAAACTTGGCATACAAAGGCATTCCAGACAAAGCATCAATGAAAGGAACGCTTATATATAACTTTTTAAACACATCAAGAAACTTCCCAAATTGGACATCACATTTGGCCTTTGCAAATCTTTGTGGGAAAGGCAATGATGGCATGTAAGGCTTCAGGGATGGGGGCTTAGGCTTTTTAGACCTCTCGCTCTCATCATGGTTTTTGTCACCGTCTCCCTCAACTGTAGCACCCTTAGGACCCTTAAATTACTTGCCACTTGTCAAGACAATAAGATTCTGAGGTTCTCTAGGCTTAGGCTCAGACTTACTAGGAAGTCTATCTAAGCAAATAGATGAAGAAATAGCTTGTTGGGCAAATTGTGATTCTAACATCTTGTTATTATAGGAAGCATATCAACCTAAAAGGCTAATTGCTTGATGTACTCATCTTATGTCTATTGCGCCAAAAACATTCTTTCTCCATCGTGGCATCTAAGTTAGATTTTTGTGGAGCTTGTGAAGGGAGGTTAGGTCTTTGAATACCTAGAGGTGGAGGCCTAGCACTAGCATGGATAAAAGGAAGAGGATCACTCCTATAGGATAAGTTACGATGGTTCTTTAAAGCGAGATTAAAGGTGTTAGAACATGGGCCATGGTTCGATCATGGTTGGAAGTTATTGACATTTGCAACTTGGTTACTAGACGACTAGGTAAAAGGACTCCCAAATTGACCACTCAAAGTTGCATGGTCAAAAGATCCATAACTATCACAAGGAGGGGAGCGGGCACATGCATTCACCACATTAGTATTTAGACGATCTAGCCTTTGAGTCATAACATCCTTTTTAGCCATAAGCAAAGTTAAAGCATCAATATCAAATTTTCCTTTAGCCTTGTTGGAAGAAATCCTCTCATTAGACCATTAGTAATTGTTCAGTATTATCTCCTCAATGAGGTTATATGCTTCCTCCTGCTTTTGTTCAAGTTTCCTCCCGCTGACGCATTTATCATGGACCTCATGGCATATGTGACTCCATTGTAGAATGCTTCCACTATCATCCATTTTTAAAGACCATGATGAGGTAACAATCATAAAAGGTCTTTCAAGTGCTGTCATGCTTCATATAGGGAATCATCCTCCCATTGCGCAAATGAAGTAATCTGATTCCTCAAGCTCGCTATATTGCTAGAAGGGAAGAACATGGAAAGAAAACCCTTGGTGAGCTCACCCGAACTGGCGATGGATCCTAAATGGCAATGAGTTAAGCCATGCCCTTACTTTGTCCGTAAGATAGAAGGGAAACAAATGGAGGCGGATGGCATTACTAGAGGCTTCATTGATCTTAAACGTATCGCATACCTCTAGGAAAACCAAAAGTTGCAAATTGGGATCTTCCATGGGGGTGCTACTGAATTGGGATTGTTGCACCATAGATATAAGCACCAGCTTAAGCTCGAAATTATGGGCAGTCACGGGCGGCCTAGTAATGCTTGGGGTGAGGCCATGGACTCCCAGAGTTACATAGTCTCGATGGTCATCATTTGCTTATCTTCACTCGTCATCTTAGCATTGCAGTTGCACTGCTTCTTACTCCTCTTAAATCTGTCGTTGCCTCTCTAATTTATGAAACGTCTGCATGATCTCAGGGTCTAACTCAAAGAGTACTCCAAAATCGAGGGACTTATGCATAAAATGCAAGGCAACCAAAACATAATCAAAGCACACCAAAAATAATAAAATGGAAAGCATAAAGAAAAGGAAATTGCTTAGTCAAACTCTCCAAGGGCAACTCAATATCCAAATCTAATCCCATGTAATGGCGCCATAAACTTTATTGCAACCACAAGTGCGTGGATATTATAGTCTATATCAAGGTGATTCCTACAAACACTAGATTAAATTAGCAAATATTCCTTTATAAGTTTGCTAAGCGAATTCAAGATTTAATTTCGGTTTTGTATCTAATAAATGCTAAACTACTAGGACTAAATTCAATGGCTAAAACATCTAGAGAAAACGTCACCTAACTATATATCAATGTACTAGTCTAATGAGCACTTTTGTCCATGACAGTTGATTCCATGGTCAATAACACTAGAGAATTCATAACTTTCTTTCAAAGTGGAGTGAATTAACTTGATCAAACCAATTACTCGTTACCATTAGATCCTAAGCAAATCAAGTTTACGAATTTAATTATCTTAAGACCACCCAATCTATAACACTTTCTCAAGTGATTATTAAACTAAGTATAGTCCAAGTTTTTCAAAGTCGTTCTTCACCTTTTAGTATTTCGATCTAGCATCTAATATAAGTTCAAGAAGTTGGCTAAAAATCTCACAATGGCAATCAAGATTCAAGTACTAGATTAAGACAAACAAGGAAGGATTCAAAGTGTGCAAAGATGAAACTACCAAAATCAACAACATTTGTTCAACTTTACAACCCATAGATTAAGAAATCTACTAACTCATCATTGAAATTGAAAACGCAAGCATCTCTAAATTCTTAATCTAAACTAAGGTGACGTTAAATTAAAGGAGAAGGAAAGAAAACTTATTCAAATAGCACGGATGACGATCTTTCAATCCACTTACGAAGCCTTCAAACGGTTGCTTGGTCTTTGCTCCTTTCTTCTTCAACTCTGTTCTAATGGTGAATTAGCATAGAAGATAATGATAGATAATGGAATTTGATGCCAAGGAAGCAGTAAAAATGAGAATTTATCCTGGAAATGAAAGCCGCAAACATGTTACAATGCTTGGAATATGAAAAGCCACAAAACAATTTGGAGACTCGGGAGAATAGAGTTCACCACGATCAGATCGTGGTTCCCTCTCCTGTGGTGGCTCATCTTTTTTCTACTTGCTACTTCTTTTAGATCTTCCTGGACCGTGGTTCTGGCCACGATTCGTCCATGTTAGTTGTCTTTGGCCCTCTTTTGCAATCTTCTTTAATCCATAAGGCCTCAAAATCTTCATTCTACTAACATGCTTTGGCTTCACAAGATCAAAATCTTTAAATTCTTCTCAAACAACTGAGACTAAGCATAATAGTAGAAATAGTGACATAAATCGTACAGTTAAACACATTAAACCCCAAAAATAACTCTAAACACTCATGAAATCCTATGTAAATATGACATTCATCACCCCCTATACTTTAACCTTGGCTTGTCTTCGAGTAATGCTAAACTCAAGACAAACTAACAAAGGGAGATTCATTAGGGATTCATAGCACAACAATCTCCTCAGGGTAGGCCACTCATCGCATATCACAAACAAGAATGATAATCAACGACAACCTCAAATAGTGCACAAGATATTTCAAAAGCAAGAGAAGGTGAATGTTTTTTCAAAGAAGTACGAGACCACAAGCCAAATGTCAAACTGGATCAGCCCTATAGAATCACAAAGCACATCATGCAAGCATATGGAATTAGTTAGAGCTAAATGGACCAGTAAAACCTCACGTTTGGGAAATGTCAACTGCTCTTACTCATATGTTTAAATTATGGCATAGGTTCACTCAGGACTCATTCCCAAGATGCAATCTACCCATTTTAAACTCAATTACCCCCGAAACAGCCAGCTTTATAGATGAAGCGTTGCTCCATGGACTTGGCGTAAAGGTAGGAATATGTGCTTGGCCAAGGGTTAACACGAAGTGACCACACTAAGGAAAGAATTATACCTCAAAGGGGCTACCAAAAGCATAAACATGTAACATAAGTGTAGGCTATTTACCTATGTGGCTAAAGTGTCAAAAGAAAGAATGCCTCTATCATGTGATCAACTATGCATATGCTAATGTGGCCTTGAATAAGAATCTAGGGATGTTCTAGAGATGCAACATGAAACCCAAAACCTTCAATCGATTGCCATTGATGGAGGTTTTAGAACCCTCAGCACCTTCAGTCGACTGGCATTTGTTAGACCCCTAAAATTAAAGCTCACACTAATATCAAAAGACCCAATAAACAACGACGGAGAGGAGAATCCAAATCAACTATGAACAAAACTACAACCAAGCTTCAAAGCTCACCAAAAATGGTGGAATCACCATTGAAATGGCCTCGGGCTTCTACAAAAAATAGGGCAAGGAGAAGAACATGAACAACAAAATTGAACCAATATTTGAGCCAGCTCAAAGCCTATGTTGCGAATTCAACTGAACCCTACCTAATTCCAACCAAAAATTTAAAGGATTTGAAACCAATTCATATGAAATTGTCAAAACTAAAATTAGACCCTGAATTAAAACCCCTACAAAAACAAAATTATAAACTAACCTAGAAATTGAATCGTAAAACCTTTCACCCTTCTATGTTGCTGTTGCTCTTGACTTATATCCTTCCGCCATTCACCATTGTATTGAATTTCAGGATGGAGTGGTAGATGCTGACGATGGCGTGAAATGGATAGCAAGAGGATGGGAGAGTATTTAGAGTTGGTCAAACATACAACGATGATGTTGGTGTTGCATGGTGCTAATACTAATGATGGGAAGCAAAGGTGGTGCAGTCGAAGAAAAGGGGCAGCAATTCGTTAGCTTAGGTTAGGGAGGAAAGAGAAAGTCATAAAGGGGGGAGGCACGTGTGGGGGATCATGGTTTTTCGGGATTTTATTTATCCTTCACCTTTTTGTTCATTATTGGAGCATGGACAGCCCAATTTGCGTCATTGGAAGCACTTATGGCCCATGTTCACTTGAAATGCTTGGAGAGTGCAATTGTTCAATTTTCTAACTTGTTCTTCTATTTTTCTAAAATTATGCAGGACTTATATAATAATGAAAACACAATTCAAATTTCAAAAATGATAATTATTAGAAGCTAAATTAAGTGTAAAAGCATTGTAAAAATCTCATATTTTTGCTGCAAACAAAAATATACTTGTTCCCCCTTGAGGAAAGGAAAGGGCATATGAAATCAATACCTTAAATGTCAAAGACCTCCACTTCAAGAATGTAGTTGTTGTCTAAAATTGCCGCAACTACACGGCATAGCTGTAGCTGGCAACCGGCAATCACAGGCTATATCCGCAAGGAGTTGTGTTTTCAACTACCAAAGCAAAGTCAAGCATATCAATCTAGATAAATCAAAAAGGTTGTAGAAGAGGAACTAAACTACTAAGGTAAACAAAAAAAGGACATTGATTATAATTAAAGCTAACGTAAACCAACTAATTAAGTCAAACCCTAACCTTTCAAAGTTATGTTAGCAATTAGAGATGATCGATTATACCATCAAAGCTCAGTCAAGCCCTCTTTCAAGAGTCGAAGGCTAGTTTAATGATTCTAACCACCTATTTTCATGGGATTTTCCTATCAAACTATAAGATTACCAACCCTAGATCTACGTGGAATTTGGATTATTTTTATGCCCAAATACTAGCTATCCTTTCTACTCAGACTAAACAATCGATCTCATCTTTCAGCATAAGTCAATTGCCGCAAGACACGGATAAAAACTCTCTCAATCATTTCATTGAACACTTATTGGGCATGAGAGAAAACTCTAAATCCAAGCATAAACAAGGTAGACCAGGACTTAAACAAGATCAACTACCCATCTCAATGGCTAACTATAACTAAATAACACAACTTCAATCACAAATAATAAACATAAAAACACAATCATAACAATTAACCCTTGAAGTAGCAAACAAATTGAAAGCATGAAATTAAATTGAGGAATAGAAGAGGAATTTAGTTTTGAATAGTAAAATCTACAATCTTATACATCATATATACTAATCTACCCGAAGTTATTCCCCCCGTAATGGAGTTTTTATGGCTAATAGGAACACTAAAAATGGCTAAAGGAGGGGTCCCCAAGATGGTCTCTAAGATACCTCACATAAAGTCCGAAATCTACTTAATAATGTGAAAATAGGCAAAACGCACGGTCATGCTTCAACGTACGGGCAGCCGTGCACTGTTGAAAGTAACAAACTACACAACCATGCATTTCTACATGGCTGTCTGTCCGCAGCTTCGGGAAACAAGACTGAAGTCTACATATTTTTACATGGTTGTGCCCTAGTCCACGGCCAACCATGCACTTTCTTTGCCTCTCCAATCTTGCTTTCTTCAGCTCAAAACTTCATTAGACGTGTTTTCCTCCTTAAAAATCATCCTCGTGCCTTTCCTTTGCATAAACACTTGTGAGTTTCTCATTTTCTTTATAACACTTCTTAAAAATAAGAAAAACACTTCTTCAAGTACAATATAAACAAAAAGAAGTGCATTTAATCCTTTGTTATCAATACTTAACCTAAAATATGGAGAAAAGGGATCAAATAAGGGGTTAAATGAGGTCAAAATAAAAGTTTATCAACTCCCTCACACCTAGTTTTTGCTCTTCCTTGAGTAAAACAAAGAAAAACTGAAGTAAGGACCTAACTCACTTTTGTAGGGATCACGGTTCTAGTTAATGTATACGAGAAGCCCGTTAAACCCCTTGATTGCCCCAAGTAGAAGAGCAAGGTCTTGCAGAAGATATGCACAGAATATCTTGAAGAAGAAAAGAAAAAGAGAAAGAAAATAGAAAATCTTTCTAGGTTTGCAAACAAAACACAAAGATATACAAGGGAGAAAATTGTGCACATTCTAACCAATCAAATCACCCTTATAAAAAAGATATTCACCTGCATATAAACAGAATGTACACATCAAGACTTTCAATCTCATGGATGACATCAAAACATCACCTTTTCACCCTACAGTACATCAAAATTTTGAATCCATCCTAGTGCTTAGTATGTAACTACATCATTATCCTAGAAGTTAGGCTGGCCAGAATCTAACTTAATCCTACTTAACTGATACAAACTATGTGATGGACTTATAAACTTGGAAAGTAAGCTTTTCCAGTAACAGTATTACCTCAAAGGGCAACACTCAGTAGTGCACACCTCAAAGTGATGCTTACCATTTCTGACTCTATATTTTTTTAACCCCTTTTTTATTTTTATATTTTATTTGTTCTTATTCTTCTAAAAGCGAAAAGAAAGGTAACTACATATATAATCAATTGTAGGATAGTCAATCATGAAAGACCAAGACGCCAAGAAAAATATGAAGTATAAATAAGGATTGAATTGCGCAACTATAATGTACCATAAGTGTTAGAATTAGGGCCCCGAATGACATACTTAGGATAAAGATCTATCATGCACATCATACTTGCATGCAAGCTAATAGGAAAAAGATCATTTCAGTGTATTTTTCAAAAAAAAAATTCTTGCTTTTTTTTTCCTTTTTCAAAAGCTTAAAGCATGGCTTTTCCTCCCCCACACCTAGATCTCACAATGTCCTCATTATGAGTTAATGAGTCACCACACCAATACAACAGATATGTACGTCAAATAAACCCACAATGATGAATGTACAAAAATAAGAGACAAACTGGAAAAGATGTATACAAAATAAAATAAATAAAGAGAAAATAAAAATAAATAAAGAGAAAAGTGGGAACAAACCTACCCGGTTAGGGGTTGGGTGCACTTACACGACTACCTCCTCAAGACGATCCTATGGAAGGTTAGAGGAGCATCAGTCACTCCTCCTCATCTCTAGATCCAAGCCATCAATTCAATGTCGTCAAAACTCACAGAAGCTTATCGACCACCTAAGCTTGTAACTGATATGAATGTAAGTAAGAACACACAAACATGAATCTAGGAATACTAGTAAGTGCTCTCCTAAACTCATCAAATGCCTTAGAAAAATCAATAGAATAATTGAATGCAATAGTCACCATGATTAGGTTCAAGCTATAAGGTTCAAGGGAGGGGTCATACCCTCCAAAGGTACCCGAGGACTCAAAACATTCAACCACATTCACCTCAAGCATAAAATAAGCATCAATAGGTGACATATTGCAACACTTAGGGGAAGGAGAAGGTAGTCAACATAAAGGAAAAGCATAAAAAATATCGAGGGGATCGAGGGATGCAAGATCACCAAGATTAGGACTAGGTGATACTGTAATCACAACATCCACACTTGACTCTCTACGAGAGTCTCATTGAGATCATGCACCTTAATAAAAGCATCGTCTAACTCATAACATATATTATCCTCATCAACACTAGCATCAACACAAAATGTCTTGCCTACCTAAAACTTTGTCGACTGAGCTAAAGGGAAAGGCCGATTAGGAAAGGTTATGATAAACAAGTGTTGTGCTCAAGGGTGCTAGGTAGGGATGGAGTAACAAGGTGTAAAGTAGTCAAAAAAGAGTCAAGTACTCCCTCTAGTCTGCAATCTGGAATTAGAAAAGACTTACCATCATCACACAAATTAACATTAAGTTTAGGGGAACTAAACCTGAGTTCGGTCTCATATGATAGGTCATACTCCTGCATATAATTAGCAAACTCAATTTTCTTGCTCATACATTGTCCTTATCATGTCGGCAAGCCTAGCAAAACTATCAGCAGAAATATGACAAGGATGAAAATTATTGTCATGGCCAGAACGATGGAAAATCTCACACACAAGGGATGTACAACTGGGGATGCAAGGGGACGAGGTATAAGAACTAGCACAACTAGTCTAAAATTCATAAGTATCTTGAGTCAACCACTCAGGCAAATCCTAAGCTTCATTAATGTTTCTACCACAGAAATCCTAATACTCTAAAAGAGCACGGATCTCACAATTCATACCTTCATAGATTACATTTAAAATTTTCTACTTCTCCAAGTAATAACCACAATAAGTAAGTAAAGCATGTAATCTATCATAATAACTCCAAAACTGTTCATGCTCATATTGAGGAGAGTGAAAAATTGGTATTTTTTGAAATTTTTATTATTTTATTTTTTTCTAAATAAAAGTCTGGCCTCGAATACTCAAGTGAGCTCTAATATTTAAAAGTGGCAACTGCCTGGCAACCACGCCATAATCCTATTGTCTAAAATTACTGTAGATGCACGGTATAGCTATAGCTAGCAAACGAAAAATACGGGTCGTACCCACAGGAAGTTGTGTTTTCAAGCACCAAACCTAACTCAAGTGTATTAATCTTGAAAAATCAAAAAGGTTGTAGAAAGGAACTAAACTACTAAAGCAAACCAAAAAAAGGGACTTTGATTATAATTAAACCTAAAATTAACCAATTAATCGAGTTAAACCCTTACTTTTTCAAGTTATGCTAGCATTCAAAGATGGTCAACTACATCGTCAAAGCTCACCCAAGCCCTCTTTTAAGGATCGAAGGCTAGTTTAAATGTTCTAACCACCTATTTTCATGGGGTTAGCCCAATTAAATTACAAGATTAGCAACCCTAGATCTAGGTAGAATTCAGACTATTTTCATGTCCAAACGCTAGCTGTGCTCTTTACTTATACTAAACAATCGACTTCACCTTTTAGCCTAAGTCAATTGCCATAAAACACGATCAAAGTTCTCCCAAGTATTCCACCGAACACTTAGTGGGCGTGAGAGAAAACTCTAAATCCAAGCATAAACAAGGCAGGTTAAGCCTTAAACAAGATCAATTACCCATCTTAATGGCTAACCATAACCAAAGGACACAACTTTAATTGCAAATAATAGACATAAAAACACATCAACCATTTGAAGTAGCAAACAAATTGAAAAGCATAAAATTATAGAGAGAAAGAAAAGAGGAACTTAGTCTTAAATAGCAACAAGTACAATCTTATTCATAGTATACATTAATCTAGCCTAAGTTATCCTTCCCCTAATAGGGTTTTGGTGGCTAATAAAAATCCTAAAAATAGCTGGAGGAGAGATCCTCAAGATGGTCTATAAGATGCATCAAATAAAGGTCGAAATTTGATTAAGTAACACAAAAATAGGAAAAATGCACGGTCATGTTTCGACACATGAGCACACGTGCACTTTTGAAACTAGCAGACTGCATAGTCATGAACTTTTGCATGGCTTCCCGTGTTCATCTTTAGGAAACAAGACTAAAATCTATAGGTTTTTGCATGGTTGTGCCTTATTGCATGGCCAAATGGCGCACTTTCTTGTGCTCTTCAATCCTCCTTTTTTGCCCTCAAAACTTCATCGGACCTCTTTTCTTCCTTAAAAAGCATCCTCATGGCTTTCCTTTGCATTAACACTTGTGAATTTCTCATTTTCTTGACAACACTTCCTAAAGATAAGAAAAACACCTCTTTAAGCACAATACAAACAAAAGGAAGCACATTTAACACCTTTCTTTAGCATAATTCAACATAAAAATAAAGGAAATGGGGGTCAAATAAGGGATTAAATGAGGTCAAAATAAGTATTTATCAGTAGTTTAAAGGCATCTTATTCCTCTTTTTCAAATTCCCAGTTCTTTGGCATTAATTAAGTTAGGGCATATTTGTGAACATCCTCGAATAGAGAAGGCCAATAGAATTTGACTTTAAAAATTTTGACAATGGTTTCATTGATGATACTAGCATGGCCTCCATATGAGTATGTTGTCCTAAAACTGTATCAACACTAAAGTCGCTTGCATCACACATTAACTTAAAGGGTAGAATCTAGCAGTTAGATTATAGGAGTGGATGTTAAAGCTCCCTTGAATCTATTAAAAGCTCGAATACACTCATTAGTAAGCTTAAAAAGGGTATCTTTGGTTAAGAGTTGAGTTAGATGTTTGGTGATCTTAGAAAAATCCTTGATGAAGTTGTAGAACCCCAAATGACCCGGGAAGCTTCTTACCTCCTTAACATAGGTGGGGGTTTCTAACCATTCAATTACCACCACCTTAGCACCAAATGCCCCTACTAGACACAACATGCCCATGAACAACTCATTGTTGTACTATGAAATGACACTTCTATATTTAAGCTAAATTCACCTCCCTGCATCGACGGAGCACTTGACCAAATTTTCCAAACACACATCAAAGATGGCTATGTAGACCGAGAAATCATCTATAAAGACCTCTATGATATTTTTTACGTATTTAAAAAAGATAACATGCATATATTTTTGAAAGGTAATGGGAGCATTCCAGAATTCATATGGCATCCTTTGATATGCTAAACTTCTATAGGAATAAGGGAAAAAATAATCTTCTCTTGATCACTAAGATGGATTGGGATTTGGGAAAATCCTAAATAGCCATCTCAGTAGCAAAAGAAGAAATGCCAACATATCATTCTAGCATATGATCATTAAATGGGATGGGGGAGTGATCGTTCTTACTACATTTTTTCAATCTTTAATAATCAATGTACATATGACACCGGTAACAGTTTTGGTAGGGATTAACTGCTCATTCACGTTATGGATTATGCTTATCCACCATTTTTAGGGACTAGTGGATCGAACTCACCCACTTGCTACCGGAGACATGGTAGATGATTTCTACCTTAAGAAATTTTAAAGCTTCCTTTTTCACCACCTCCTTTGTATTTCAATTCCAGCATCTTAACAGTTTAATGGATGTTTTAAAAATGTCCTTATGGAGGATCTAATCCATACACAAGGAGGGGTTAATCCCTTTCAAATCATCGATCTTATACCCTATAGGACTAGCATATTTTCTAAGTACATCAAATAATTAATCAAGCTAGGTGTCATAAAGATTAACAATAGCAATCACAAAGTAAATGGAGTTTGGGTTAAGAAATACATACCTTAGGTTCAGAGGGAGATGTTTCTATTCTACCTTTTGTGGCTTAGCTCACCCATGAGTGGAGTTTGAGATTGGACTTTCAAAACTTTTGGTTTGGTCCTGATGAAAATAGCAGAGATGAATCAAGCATGCTTGTATAAGCTACCACCTAATCATTATGAGCATCATCCCCATCATGTCCCAGAAAGAACGTTCCAAGAGAATCCTTAGGAGCATCTACTACCCAATCAATGGCCTCCACGTGAGAAGAAGAATCTTCTAAAGTGGGGTAGGCCTTGGCCCTCTAAAGATTGAACTCTACTTTCTTCTTACTAATGTCCAATGAGAGCTTCCCATTTTTCACATCAATCATGGCCCCTTACAGTAGCTAGAAAGGGCATTTCCAAAATGACTGGGATTTGGGTATTCTCTTCCATCTCAATCACTATAAAGCCATAGAATTCAAAGAATTTCTAACTTGTAGTAGGACATCTTCCAAAAGGCCTATGGGATATTTGATAGAGTGACCAGCCAATTGGTTGAAATGGTAGTGGACTTCAAATCACCAAGATGGACCTTTTTGTAAGTAGAGACGAACATGAAGCTTACACTCGCCATGAAGTCACATAGTGCTTAGTCAATGGATACCTCATCAATAGATCCTGGTTTTGAGAAACTGTCGCAGTCCTTCAGGTTAAAAGGTGGCTTGGTCTAAAGTATAGCACTGGACTCTTTGATGAGCAACACCATTACACTATCTTACAATCTTCTCTTGTTACAGAGCATCTTTGTTAAGAACTTGGCATACAACGACATTTCTCAAATAGCATTACAACGACCACAACCCATAATCCAGGTGCGATTCCCCACAAATAGTTCTGCCTACTAGGTGCACTCATATGACTTTGTTTTTCTTCATTAAATTTATTTTCATAGCCAAATATCGCGAATTTAGGGCAGCATTAGTAAGATTCAGAACTATCCAGGTTCCTAGCCTTATCAGTAATCACTGTTTGGACCAAAAGTCAGGACAATCCTTGACCCATAGAACCCAATTGGGTTCCTAGCCCAAACAATCACAAACTACTTGGGTGAGCAAGCTTATCCAAGTTCCAGATTATGTCCTTCTTTAACTGAATTATTAGGTTAGAAATAGAATGAATAAATGAACAAAATCGAATTCATTAAAAGAAATAGAGTCTCCAGTCAATTTTTTATTAGCCAAAACTTATAAAACTGGGTTTACTAGCTAAAATGAACAATAAACTGAAAAGGACACCAACAGAGACAATAGGTTCATTTTAAAGAGGTTTTTGAAAGGGCCCCGAACAATCCCTAAAGTGAAGGCCATCTAATTCCATAGGCTCGAGCAAAGCGTCGACCCTCAAAGGCGAAGGAGTAAAATGTCATGATGGAATGCATCCCGACATCACTCACCATTACTAACAGCCTCTACTAATCAAAATAGAAAATTAAAATCAATTTACACTATAAATACAAAGAATACAGCATATAAAGATCAATTAAATCAGACAATAAAAAGTAAAGGTGCAATGTTAGTATTAAAAAAAAACACTCAAATGAACAATCCAAATAATTATAGCAGGTGGGGAGTAAACTAATTAAAATTACATCTTTGCTTAAACTCAAGACAACGTAAAATAATAATAAGGGAAAAGAGAAAGAAAAGAAGAGGCAATCTAGGTCATGCCCCTCAAGATGGCGAACTTGATCTACTTGGGAACCGAACAAGGTGACCACTCTTTTCTAGCCAATCAATTTCTTACTCTTATGTTTCTTCCTCTTTATTGTTGTTTAAGTTTTGGTGTATTTCTCTCGAATTTCAACCCTATTTTTCTCTCCAATCTTTGGTGTGTTTAACCCTAGGGGAATGCCGCTTTTATAGAACCTAAAGCATAAAAGTTACCTAATTAAAAAAATAAAAAAGCAGCCTGAATTATCTCTTATCAAATTTAATCTAATAAGTTACCTATCAGACCAAATTTTATTAGTTGGAAGACATTTTTGATGTAGAGAATCAAAGATACGAACTTAGCTGGGTTCTTAGCAGCCACTAAGGAACTAGCCCGGTTCAAGCCAAAACCCAACCGGGTTCTAGGCTGGTTCTGTGGTCATGGGCAGGCTGGGTAATTTTGAAGTGTAATGTTTTTTTCTTTTAGGCTAAAGTGAAAGGTTAATCTTACTGGGCCCCCAATATATAGATCAGGGCATAAGCCTCATCATTGGTCATTTTATAGAAATCAAGGTAATGGTCAAAGTAAAGGGACTTTATTTGTGTTTACATATTTGAATGTGATGATCCCCATTCTTGTCACTAGAAGACCTAAAGCCCGGCGTTTGTCCACTTTCATCACGACAAATACTAATGACGTGATACTTGAACTTGGCCACTAAAGTTCTTAAAGCTTAGTGCAACCAACTTTTTCCTTAACAATGGCTGATAGTGAAATGTCCCACTGCGCCAATAGCTCATGGTGCCCTATTTACTGTGTTAGAAGCCATCGATGCCCCATTGTGCTGGGAAGTAGCCTATTATCGAAATGTCCCATTGTACCGGGAGCCAGCAATGTTATATTGTGCCGAGCGAACATATTGTTGAAATATCCCATTATGCCAAGAACCAGTGATGTCCTATTATGTCGGGAGTCAGTGATGAAAACTTACTAGTGTGAGTGTCTGACGGTTTATGGCCAAATGCCCATGAAAATGATGGCGTGTGAGCCTAGAAACTTGTAGCTAGATTCGTAGGAAGTTAGTGGCATAAGAGCCTGAAGATCCACTGCCAGTCCCTATAAAATTGATGGTGTGAGGGCCCGAAGACCTATTACCACATCCATGTAGACTTGGTGCCATAAGAGCCTCAAGTTAGGTTGACGTCCATTTATAAGGATCTAGGTGAATTACCCGTTTAATATAATGCTTGTGTAAAGCCTACTTTGAGGGTGAAGTCCCCACTTTGACTGAGCCTGATTAAGGCAAGGGCCGAACTATAGATGTCTTTTGTGGCAGTTGTTAATGCGACCTTAACAACATTTAATGTAGATTCATGGCTAGCCAAGGTTGTGTGCCCTTCTTATGTGGTTGTTGTCATGTCTGAATATGCAGTTCTTTAATCCAAGGTTTCCTAAGTGATTGAGGCTGAGGGGAGGCTAGTAAATGGGCTAAAAACTCATGCATAGATATAGGTGCATTCACTGGACTAGGTTAGGGGACTTATGTATGCCGACTATACAGACTTAATTACACTGACTAGGTAGACATGTAATAACTAATCATTTTATGTATGTAGGTAAAAAAGGTTCAATTACGGTACAGGAAACAAATGGATTAGGCACATTGTTGTTTTGTAGCTTAGGCTGCAAAATATTGTACGATAAGGGGTAAAATTTTGAATGGCTAGATCATGAGGTATAAGTTACTCAGAATATGGAATCTTTCTTTTAAGAAATGATTGACCTTTAACTTTGTATTAAAGTGCACATGTTCTAAAGAAACCCCTATTTTATATTTGTTGTAACAAAGGCCTTAGATGTGTAGGGAAATGACCTATGAAAAAGCTTTTGTTGCTACTGCCTAGAGTAACCCCTAGGTTAGTGCAAAAAGTAAGGTTATCTCCTTGTTGGGAAATGTTTACCATGATGAGTGTCCTAATTGTCTAAGAAAATATAGCGGAGTCCCCCAATCTTGCATGATGGGTGAGAGCCCACTTAGAAAGGTTGAAAATATAAAGTGAGTATCCACTCTGAAATTTGTAGTCATGGTTGAGGTAAAGAGTCCTAAATATTAAAATGGAGGTGAGACCAAGGGCCATGATAATTGAGAAGAAGTAGTAAAGTGGATGAATTGTTTGTCCTAGTTTGGTTTGATGAGAGTAGGTAACGACATGCTTCTTTGTCCTCAAAATCGAAGGTTTAATTTTCAGTTTCCTTTTATCTAGTCTGCCTTTATAGCTATTGAGCCAACCGCGTCTTATTTATTCTTTCTTTTCCTTCTTTTTTTGGCATAGAATCAAGCCATTTTTAGCTCGAGAGTAAGAACATGCAGCTTTGCAACACCCCTGAGTGTGGCTTAAAGTACATGAAGTGACGACCTATATCATCGCAGGTGCACCTTTCTTTTCAGGGGATCCACTCTTAAGAACTTCGCAGTTACCTGTGCTTGTTGGGGAGAAATCATGGGACGGGTCACCTCCTGGGAAGTCACTCATGCAACATGTAAGTAAGGGCGAAACACGCCGAAAATTGTTGTAGTAATTTACGAGGCCAGTTGATGATTCTTAAAACCATTTCATGGTAACTATTCACGACTCGAGAAGGGGTTAGGGTGTTATAGATGGTATCAGAGTCGACTTGCGACTATGAGTTGCTCTTATGCATGATGGATCCTTAGTTAGTCACCAAGCAAAATGATACTGGGTATGGACTGCTGATCAAGAGGATGGTTGAGTTGGTTGGTTAGTGAGGCATAACGACGACATTTGACTCTGTAAGTAGGGGTGAATGTAGCGCCCCGATTGTGGATATGAAGTGACTACCTATATCACCAATGGTGCACCTATTTTTTGAAAGTCCACTCTTAAGAACTTCGTAGATAAGCGTCCTTACTGTGGAGAAATATTAGGAGGGTGACCTCCTAGGAAGTTTCTGAGGTAGCATGTGAGTGAGGACAAAGCATGCCAAAAAGCGTTGTGGTGATTTGTGGGACCAATCACCAATCCTTGAAGTTGTTCCCAATAACTATTCACGACTAGAGAAGGGCTCAGGGTGTTACAAGCTTAAAAGAAGGATGTCTCTATGAGGATTTTTTTTAAGGTAGCCTTTTGCATTAGGATGCTAAATGAAGGAAATCAGTGTGAAAGTTCAGATAACTCTTATGAAATTCCCAAGTGTACATGGGTGACGAAGTGAATGTCACTTAACAATTTCGTCCTTTCTTTATTCTTTAATTCTTTTCAAGCTTTTTTTCATTCTTCTCTTCTCTTTTTTTTTGGGTTCTTTTTTTCTTTTTTTGTCCCCTTTTAAATTTGGTCATAGGTCTCTTTTTAGATTGCTAATAGTAATCTCAGCTATTATACATTTTCACTCTCGGCTTCGGTTAAACGTGGTTGCTAAAGAAATAGGCTCATTACCCAAAGGGATTCCAAGTGATAACTTATTAGGTTTGACAAAGCTATTAATGCATATTACCAAAATAATTGTCATATCATACGCATGTCCTTTAAAGCTGCAGGGCTTATTGCAAAGAAATTTTTGATCTTTTCCTTTTTCAGATGATAGATTCATATCCTTAGTCTCCTTTTACTTTATTTCTCTACTTCTCCTTTTGGTTAGATCACCTTCTGAGGATTTTAAGCTAGCCTTTTTTTTTTCCTTTTTCTTTCTTTAACTTGGATTCATCATAGGACAAAATTCTATGCAAGACAAAAGAACAAATAGAGGGCATGATTTTATTAATGATTTAAGACTATGTTGGACTTAGACTTATAATGGAAAAGAAAACCAGGTGATTTAACTTACGACTATAACATAAGCATGACAATGGATTAAAGACATATCCCCTAAATTCAACAGAACTCCAGGCCTCTTATTTGGATCTTCATAGCTGTCTCAGAGTCTATGGATGTACAAGGGTATATAAGCCTTGGAGTTGCATCCGTCTATACTAGTTATGTAAGCATATGGGTCCCACTCTTCGCTTTGGTGGTCTGAAATGGCTAGAATATTATCATACAAATTAAGTGGGTTGTTGTCATTATTGGGTGTTTGAGCAGCCTCAGGTAGGGGAAGCTACCCTGACATAAAGATAAGCTATATGTTCCTAATAAACAACCTCACTTGATCATTCTCTCAGAGTAGGTCCACTATATGGGTGGCCTTTACCCTCTATTGAGTAAAGAAATCAAAAAGACCTTCCTTTTCCGCCCTTTTGATTAATTCTAAGTCCGCAAGTGTAATTAGTATGCCAGTATTGTATCAATATTAACATAAAAATTCCTTACACATATCATCCTAATTCATGAACTTTATAGACAAACAGTGTTATAACCACTTCAATACATCACTGTCAAATGTCCAAGGAAAAAATGATGTGGTGGATATCCTTATTAATTCCTTTGAAAGTCATGGCACTGACAAACTTCTCACATGATGGTGAGGTTTTTCAGTCCCATGAAATTTGATATCTAGCATAGTCAACTTCAGGGGCAATTTCCCCTTTAGCATTGAGGCAAATCCTAAATAATTAGTAAAATAATTATTAAATATTAATAATTATTTGAGTAATTGCTTTATGTGATCTAGTCATGGATCCGCTTCTATGAAATCATTTTTGCCTCTATTCTCTTGTTATATGCTTCTCCTCTCCCATCCTCTTCCCCTTCTTCGTTATGAGGTTTCTCAACATCATCCTCCAGGGTGCCCTTGACAAGGGCTTGAAATGTTAAGGCCATCAATTTCATCCTCCTTTCGCTTTTGCCCATCCTACTTGTATCTTTTTTAACATTTTCATAACTTGGGTCGTTTCATTGTTTCCTTTGATTTGGATTGGTAAAGGATTGTACTTTGACTTTGACTTTCATGACTTTGAACTTGTAGGCTTCTCAGGATAGGAGCCTTCGTTGCATGGGGGTTAGTCATATAGCAGTTTAGTCTTCCACATCCTAATCAATAAGATGACGGCTTACAGAACTAGAATGTTATAGATGTGAATAATGGAAATGAAAGGTCAAAATCACCGGTATGGGCCAAAGAAAATTGTTAATGACTCATAGTTTGGTGAGGAAGAGATAATGGCTTGGTGAGCTTGAAGGTTTAGGCTAGGCTAGAAGGGATAGGGTCAAAAAGCTAGATTTAGGGTGCTAGTTTTGAAAGAATTCAGGCCTTACCTTAGACTAGGTTCTAAGTTGGACTTCGATAGCGACCTATGGACCTAAGTTGGGTCTAAGTCTCTCTTGGATGAATTAAGGACCTATACCGGGCCTAAGTATGACGTTGGTTTAGTTTGCTTATAATGGTCTAGTATAGGCATATAGATGGATCTAGGGGGCTCATGCATGGATCCTACAACTGTATGATGCATGGAGCATAGACTTATGTAAGGATCAAATGTTTGGGTCATAATTGAACTTATGCTTTTTAAATTTTAAATATGATGTATGATTGGATGCAAGCTAGAATGAACTTAAGGCTCTACGGGTCTAATGGCCACATTTTATGGACTTTAGGACTAGAAGGACTCATAGACTCTGCATGATAAGGCTAAATGATGCATAATTCATTAGGCCTAGGTAGCCCATAATTGATATGTTAAGACCCGGTAATAACCTTTAGACCTTTCTAGTCATGTAATAAAACTTGCAAACTTATAACTTTAAGTGACTTGAACCCAGACGAATGATAATGACCCCTATATTATAATGCACACACAAGTCTTAAAAAACTAGAAAATTTTCTACTAGTCCTTTACTATTGCACGACCAAAACACTTACACTTGACCTAATTTAAGAAGTCTAAAAGTTGATCGCACCCTAAACTAGGCTAGAGTAACATTTTCCTCACTTAGGCCCCTAGACAATGATAATGCTATGAACCCTAAATTATCAATAAATGGATCTTAATGTTTAGGTCAGTTTTAAAAAGACCACTAGACTTCTGAACATTTAGCGAATCATACATGAATATGAATTCTAACTTAATTAAAAGTTCTAAGTGGCTTATGTAAGGTTTAGAACTGTCCTCTCATGACCTAAATGCTTTGTCATCCAATGGATGCATAGTAGTGCTAGAATGTTTATTTGGCTTCCCATACATCATGTGGAATATGGAAAATATGCCATGATTGGGTGAAATACTTGCCTGCTCGATTGAAAGTCTGATGGACCCACCAGGTGACTATTAGGCGATAATTTATTGTATTTCTTGTGCCCCTTTTACCTAATTTTAGCTCGTATAATAATATAATCTTTAGAGTTGTTACTTGTTTTATTTGCTTTTGTAGGTAATAAACTTCAAATCGAGCAAATATCGCGAAAAGGAACGAAGATGGACAAAAAAAGAGCATCCGTAGGCAAGAAAGGACGATAGGAAGGCCGAACCACTGTACCAGAAATGTGGCACGGTGGGACCGTACCACCTGGCACGGTCATGCCCCCTCCGTTCGCTCGGCCGCGTGATTTCCTATTTAAGGACCCTTTCAGGCATTTTGTTCGGGGGGTTGCTCCGGCTTCTCTCTCGTGATTTTAGGCTGGGTTTTAGGTTAGTTTATCAAATAAAACCTCAATAGGAGGATTAGATTAGGATTGAGGATTGTAATCTTGGATTCAACCTTTGGATTTCAGGTTCCCTCTATCAATCAAATCTAAGTTTTTTCCCCTTTTCTCTCTTTAGTTCACATGTTGTTCTTGTTTACGTTTTGCTAGTTTAATTCTTGTATTTAATTTGTTTAGTTTAAATGCTTAGTTTTCATTGTTAATTCATGTTTATTTAGTTGTTTAGATTTGATTTATTTCATTCTCTTTCTTCTTTTGTTCAAGTTCATGTTCGTGTTTGCTAGTTTAGGTTTTCATGTGCTTGTGATGTTTAGTTGTTAGTTTGTGTTGGATTGGATTGTGGCTAGCCCTTGATGGCTGATTAACCTTGTTAGGCCCCAACCCCACCTTGTTAATGCCTAGAATTTAGAGGTTTCTTTCACGCCCGCCAAGTATTCGATCAAATGTTTGAAAGAGCTTTCATCCGTGTTTTGGAGCAATTGACTTATGCTAAGAGGTGAGGTCGATTGTCTAGTATGAGTAGAAAGAATAGCTGGGATTGGGACATGAAAATAGTCTCGTCACCAGTTAGGTAAAGAGTTGTCAATCTTGTAGTATAATTGAACTAATCCCATTAAAATAAGAGGTTAGAACAATTAGACTAGCTCATGACCCTTGAGAGAGGGCTTGGGTGGTTTTAATGATGCAACCTACCATTTCCGAATACTAGCGTAACTTCAGAAGGTGAGGGCTTAAATTGATCACTTGGTTTATCTTAGGACTAATCATAGCCCTTTTGTTTTCGCTTTAGTAGTTTAGTTCTATTTTCTATCCCCTTCAATTTTGCCTAGCTCAAGATGCTTTAGCTAGTTCTGGTAGTTGGAAATGTAACTCCCTACAGATGACACTCCAAGTACTCAACGATATACCTTACACTTGGGGTTTATAAATATTAAAACTCTTTTTTCCTAACAAGTTTTTGGCACCGTTGCTAGTGAGTTGGCGCTTTCCTATATTAGAGCTTACTTGGGCATTCAAGACTAGGCTTTTATTTTGGGGGGGAAAAAAATTTGAAGACTTTAAGAAAAATATATGTCTAGCGTCCACTTCTCTCAATATAAGCATGAACTGTTTTAGAGATATTACGAAACATTACATGCTTTTCTTGCTCATTGTGACTATTGCTCAGAGAAGTGGGAAATTTTATACAATTTATGAGGGTGTGAATCGTGAGACCCATACTCTTTTAGAGTATTGGGATTTTTATGATAAAAATATTGATGAAGCTTGGGATTTTCTTGATTGGTTGGCTCAGGATACTTACGAATACGAGATTAGTTGCACTAATTCGTGCATCCCACCCCCTTGCATCCCCAATTATGCTCCTCCTATGTGTGAAATTTGCCATTGTTCTGATCATAATAGTAATTCTTATCCCTATTATATTTCTGATGAGGGCTTTGCTAGACTTAGCAATATGATAGAGACAATGAATGACCAACAAATTGAGTTTGCTAATAAAATACGAGAGTATGACCTATCACCCGAGACTGACTTTAGTTCTAGTGCTCCTAAACTTGATGTCAATCTGTGTGATGATGGTGTGTCATTCCCTGCTCTAGAGTCCGGATTAGAGGAAGTTCTCGACCCTCCTTTGACTACTTCACTCACAGTTGCTCCATCCTTTCCTAATACCCTTAGGGACAGCACTGCGTTTATCATGACCTTTCTTGATACACCTTCCCATTTAGCTCAGTCGATGGAGTTCAAGGTAGGTGAGACCTTTGGTGTAAGCGCTAGTGTTGACGAGGATGATACTTGGTCTGGGTCAGGCGATGTTTCTATTGAGGTGCATAATTTTCATGAGACTCCACATGGACTTCATGCATGGATGTTGTGGTTGCAGGGCCAACTAGTCCTGATTTCGTTGATAATATATAGCCCAACTCTCTTGATACATTCCGTGCTTCTCCTTCATGTTCACCACCCTCCCCTTCCCTTGAGTGTTGTGATATGTTACTTATTGATTCTCATGTGATACTTGAGGGGAATGAGGTTAATTGTTCTGAGACTCTAGGTACCTTTAGAGGGTATAACCCCTCACTTGATCCTAACAATCTGTACGTAGAGCATTTGCTCGGAAAAATCATGTTGATCATTGCCTTTGACTATTCTACTGATTTTTTCAATGCATTTGATAAGTTTAGGAGAGCACTTATTATTATGCGTGTATTTATATTTGTGTGCTCTTACTTACATTCATCTGAGTTGCATGCTCGGGTGTTCAATAAGCTCCTGCGAGCTTTGATGGCATCCAAATTGGTAGCTTGGATCTTGAGAGATGTGGAGTGGCTGATGTTCCTTGAGTCTCCCATCGCACCACTTTGGAGAGGCTTAGTCTGGGTACGATCAGTACCCACTCTGGTATAATCGTTCTCATCCTTTTCCTCTCTTTTTATTTTCTTTATTTTCTTTTGTTTAGTTGTGGATATTAGGATTGTGTTTTTGTTGGTGATCATCTTGTGGTGAAATTTGGGATGTTGTTGAGCCATTGATGGCTATGATCACCATGTTTGTATTTTTCTACACATTTGTGTTTTGTGATTGGTGGTGTTAATGGATTGGTATATCTTTATTTTTGGTGGTTAGTTTTGTATATATGTGTGGTCTTGTTTTTGATTTGAGTGTTTTTGGGAGAGTGTGCTAGCTTATGTATATGTGTGCAGGATTAGTGTTCTTGTTTGTGTTTGTTTTATTTTGTGTGTCTTGTGTGTGATTTTGTTTTCTTTGTTTTTGTGAGTTTTGTGGTTGGTGATGACTCTCAGCTCCCAATGAGGACATGTGAGATTTAGGTGTGAGGGTGGGGTCATTTACCCTTTTATTCTCATTGTTGTGCAAATTTTTCATTTTTTGTACTTATTTTTTAATTTTTCCTTTTCTTTGCATAGTTTTTCTTTTTGGCTTTTGGAATCTTATACTATTTTGATTGACTTTGATCCCTTATACTTTAGCTATTAGCTTGTACCTAAGTAAGTTGTTTATGATAGATCTTTGTCCTAAGTGTGTCATTCTTGATCCTAATTCTAACCCCAATAGTCCGTTATAGTTGTGTAATCCAGTCCTTGTATACACTTCATCATTATCTTATGGTCTTAGTCTTTTATGATTGGCTCTCCCACCTGTTTTTGACACGGTTACTTTAATATTTGTCTGCATTCAAAAAAATTAAAAAAAGGAGAAAAAGAAAAACATAAAATAAGGAATGACAAGTATCTCTTTGAGGCATGCGCTAGTGGGCGTTACCCTTTGAGGCAATACTTCCACTGGGTGTTATCCTTTGAGGCAATATTGCTACTGGGAAAGCTTGTTTCCTGTGTTAACAAGCCAATAATGCAACATGCGTCAGTCAGGTGGGAAGAGTTTGATTTTGGTAAGCTTGAGACCTAAGATGATAATACACTTACACACCAAACACTAGGATGGATTCCAAGTTTTGATATACAGTGGAGTGAAAAGTTGGTGCTTTGATGTCATGTGTGTGGATAGAGAGTCTTGATATGTACACTCTGTTTATATACAGGCTAATATCTTTGTTGTATTGGTGATTTGGTTGGTTAGAATGTTTATAGCTTTTCCCCTTGTATAGATATTTGTGCCTTGTTTGTATATCTATTTTGTTTTCTTTATTTTCCTTTCTCCTTTTCCACTTATTTTTCTTTTTCAAGATTTTGTGGGTATATCTTCTGGAAACCCTCACAAGACCTTATTCGTCCACTTGGAGGAGCCAAGGCGTTTAAAGGGCTTGTTGCATACGTTAAATACAACCGTGATTCCTACGACAGTGAGTGAGGTTCTTAGGTTAGTTTTTATTTTGTTTTGCTCGAGGACAAGCAAAAGATAGGTGTGGGGATATTTGTTAGGCGATAATTTATCATATTTTACGTGCCCCTTTTACCCAATTTTAGCTTGTATAATAATATAATCTTTACAGTTTTTACTTGTTTTATTTGCTTTTGTAGGTAATAAACTTCAAATCGAGCACTACATCAGAAAAAGGAGTGAAGACGAACAAAAAAGAGCAAAAGCAGGCAAGAAGGGACGATAGGGGAGCCGAACCACCGTGCCAGAAATGTGGCACGGTCTTGCCACCATGGCACGGTGGGGCTATGCCACCTGGCACGGTCGTGCCCCCCTCTGTTCGCTCAGCTGCGCGATTTCCTATTTAAGGCCTCTTTAGGCGTTTTGTTCGGAGCGTCGCTCCAGCTTCTCTCTGGCGATTTTTAGGGTAGGTTTTAGGTTAGTTTATCAAATAAAACCTCAATAGGAGGATTAGATTAGGATTGAGGATTGTAATCTTGAATTCAACCTTTGGATTTCAAGTTCCTTCTATCAATCAAGTCTAAGTTTTCTTCTATTTTCTCCCTTTAGTTCATCTGTTGTTCTTGTTTACGTTTTGCTAGTTTAATTCTTATATTTGCTTTGTTTGGTTTAAATGTTTAGTTTTCATTGTTAATTCATGTATATTTAGTTGTTTAGATTTGATTTATTTCATTCTCTTTCTTCTCTTGTTCAAGTTCATGTTCTTATTTGCTAGTTTAGGTTTTCATATGTTTGTGATGTTTAGTTGTTAGTTTGTGTTGGATTGGATTGTGGCTAGCTCTTGATGGCTCATTAATCTTATTTAGACCCCAACCCTACCTTGTTTATGACTAGAATTTAGAGTTTTCTTTCACACCCGTCAAATGTTCAATGAAATGCTTGAAAGAGCTTTCATCTGTGTTTTGGTGTAATTGACTTATGCTAAGAGGTGATGTCGATTGTCTAGTGTGAGTAGAAAGAATAGTTGGGATTGGGATATGAAAATAGTCTCATCACTAGTTAGGTCAAGGGTTGTCAATCTTATAGTTTAATTGAATTAATCTCATGAAAATAGGAGGTTAGAACAATTAGACTAGCTCATGACCTTTGAGAGAGGCCTTGGGTGGCTTTAATGATGCAACTGACCATCTTTGAATACTAGGATAACTTGAGAATGTGAGGGCTTGACTTGATCACTTGGCTTATCTTAGGACTAATCATAGCCCTTTTGTTTTTGCTTTAGTAGTTTAGTTCTCTTTTCTATCCCCTTCAATTTTGCCTAGCTCGAGACACTTTAGTTAGTTCTGGTAGTTGGAAACACAATTCTCTGCGGACGACACCCCAAGTGCTCAATGAAACACCTTACACTTGGGGTTTATAAATATTAAAACTCTGTTTTTCCCTAACAGTGACCAACTATTTTTTTCCCAAGAAGGCAGTAATGTAATTAAACCTCAAGGCATTGTTTGTCCTAGTAAGGCATCACCTATGATGCAAGAATACCTAATGCATGTGCAATGAAAACAATTTCCCTTTTTGATTTTCAAGTGTCACCCTTTAAAACAAATTGTCCCTAACGAAGTCGCCACTATAAGGACCACGGCTTAGAACTCGGATGCGGTTCCCCACAAATTCTTGGCCCTGCTAGGTGTACTCATATGATTTTATTTTTCTTTATTTAATTTATTTTCATAGCTAAATATTTCGAATTTAGGGTAGACTGGGTGAGATCCAGAACCCATCTTAGTTCCTAGCCTGAACAGTATATCACTTTTTGGACTAAAAGTGAGGACAATGCCTGATCCATGGAACCGGCCAAGTTCTTGGGCCAGAGCACTACCGAGCTTCCTAGCCCAAACAGTCACAAATTGCTTGGATCAAGGAGCATGTCCAAGTTCCAAAATTTATCTCTAGTTTCTTAACCGAAATAGTGGTAAGGAAACAAAAGGAATAAATGAATACAATCGAATTTTTTCAAAGAAATAAAGTCCCCAATGATTTTATTTTTTAGCTAGAACTTATGAAATCGAGTTTGCTATCTAAAATGAACTATAAATTGAAAGGGACACCCAAAGGGACAATAAGTTCATTTCAAAGAGGTTGTCAAATGGCCTTTGCATATGGGGACCATCAAACTCCATAAACTTAAACCGACAATCTAGATTCGGGGCAAATGTACAATATCGTGATGGAATGAATCCCAACATCGCTCATCATCACTTTGGCCTCCTCTAATCAAAATGACAAATTAAAGTCAATGTACACTTTAAATATTAAGCATGCAGCATATGACAATCAATCAAATTAGATAATAAAAATTAAAGGTGCAATTTTACTCTAAAAGAACTTAAAGGAACAATCCAAATAATTATAGGGGGCGAAAAGTAAACAAATTAAAATTACATCTTTGCTTATAACCAAAAACTAAATAAACCAAGAAAAAGGGGAAATAGAAAGAGAAGAAGAGATAATTAAGGTTGTGCCCTCAGGATAACCCACCTAATCTACTTGAGAACCCAACAAAATGACACCTTTTTTCTAGTCAATTAATTACTCAGTCTTAATGTTTCTCCTCTTGATTTTTCTACAACTTTCCGTGTATTTCTCTCAAATTTTGGTCGTGTTTTTCTCTTTAATTTTTGGTGTGTTCAATGCTTGGGGGAAGGCTCCTTTTACAGTGCTTAAAGGATAAAAGAGGATCGATTAGGAAAAATAAAAAAGAGTTTGAACAATCTCTTATTAAAATTTAATCTAGTTAGTTACCTATCAGATACAATTTTATCAACTGGGATCTCTTTTAGAAGCAGGGAATAAAAGCTACCATCCATAAGGGTTCAGCCTTAGCCAGTTCAGTCTAGAACCCAACTGGGTTCTAGGTTGCTTCCGTGGTCGTGGACCACATTGGATAATTTTGAAGCCTGATTTTTCATTTCTTTAAGGCTCAAATTAGCTGTTAATCATGCTGCCCCCAAATATACATGTTCGGCCATAGGTTTCTCCATTAGGCATTTTATGAAAATCAAGACACCAATATTAGGTGTCTATAAGCATATAAAATTTGTACGTTGATGTGAAGCTTCTTGAGTATCCCTAAGAATTGCTCGAACTTGGCCTTAGCTAATCTTTGAGGGAAGGGATTTATGGCTTATAAGGCTCAACTAATTTAACATTACAACTTTCATCCTTCGACTCACCTCCACATTCCAATCTTTAGAACCTTCACTTTTATCCTCTATTTTCTTCCCACCTTCATCCTCAACTACCTTCTTAACATCCTCCACCAAGACATCTTTTGGACCCCCCAACACTTTTCCACCCCTCAAGGTTATAGTGCCCTTTGCGAATCGCCTTGTGTTACCCTAGTAGATGGCGTTGGGGTCAGAAACGGTGATTTACTTGTTAAGCAAATTGGGCCAATTAGGTTTTAATCATCTTATTATGGGTGGTCATGGAATCAAACATAGTATTGACTCGTTTGATGGACTCATTAAAACCTTGCATTTTACTTGGTTTGACATTAAGCAAAATTCTCCATAAGGCTTTCCAAGTTTAATTTTTGTGTAGATGGAGAATTGCATGGAGCTCTAAATTGGTAACTAGATGTGTGAGGAATGTTTTGTAGTGGTCGTTGACGATGAGGGTTTTGTTCATATTGGAGATGTTTAGTTTATTTTTTTGCCCGTGTTGAACCTATTAGAGTATGGATGCTTTTGTTTCTTAATGTGGAAGTTATGGAGAGAATTAGCCTATTCTATGGTTGAGTTTTTGAAGGATGGTCCAAGTTAACACTCACTAGCCATTTGACCTTGAACTCCATACACTCACACAAAGCCATATTCCCAAGTGAAGAGCTAAATGTACCTCCATTAGCAGAATTCGCTTAAAATCAATCAACTTGTTGGAAAAGGGCATCAACCTTGTTCTCCAATATGGTGAATATACCAACCTCATGTCTCCTACAACCCCTTTTTAGAGTTGCTTACTGCTTGACCAATGATAGTTGTTTGATGTCATCTCTTCTAGCAAGGACTTGGCTTCATTTATAGGTCTCCCCACTAATGCTCCCTCGATGATCGCAACAATTAAAATCTTCATACACTACCGAAGGCAAATAGAATGTTTACACAAATAGCCAATCCAGGATGCCGTGTTGTGGAGATTGACGTTGAAGATTTTTGAAGCATTTATATGCCTTATATAAAGACTCACATTTCCATTGAGTGATGGAGGTGATTTCATTTCTTAGCTTGGCAGTCTTCACAGGAGGCAAGTATTTGCATAGAAATACTTTAGAGAGTACGCCCAAAGTGGTGGCATTTGAATTCAACAAACAAGACTTCACCTTATCCTTTAAGGACAAGGGATAGAGGCATACGAGGATAGCACCATTGGAGAGCCCATTTATCTTAATCATGTCGCACTACTTCAAGAGTGAATCGACGTGATCGTTTGGATTCCCCATTGGGTACCCTTCAAATTGCTCTTGTTGGATATGAGTGACAAACACCAAGTTAAATCGAAAGTTGTTGGCCTCAATTGCAGGCCTCACTACACTTTAGGGTATGGCATTAGGATTAGGCATCACGAAATCCTAAAGAAGGGTTGTTTTGGGATTGGGGCCCCCTATTGTTACTTCTTCTATTTCCTTCCTTTATCTCTTTTGCCTCATTAGTTTATCACTATGTGTCCAAGTAGTTGCTTCAATTTTGAGTTCAATGGGAGCTAGATTGATCGCACCTTGATTCCTCATGTGCATACATCGAAGACACTACCAAGAGTGATAAGTAAATCCAAGCAAAAATGCAATTAAACTAGCGAAGGAAGAAAACAAAAACTAAAAACTAAAAACCTAGCCTCAAATTTCTTTATCTGTCTTTGATATCAAAAAGACATCGATCTCCCCAGCAGCAATGCAAAAAACTTGTTAGGGAATTTCGAAGTTCAACATTTGTACTACAAGTGCATGGTTATTAACCACAGTACTCTGGGTCGTCCAAGAAGATTGGTTGTTAATGTATACCAAGCTAAATGGGGAAATTCAAACTAGGTCACTGATTTTAATAAGGAAATACGCTAAACTAAGCTAAACCAACAATTAGAACTAGATTAAGATTGAATTGTGAAAAGGCCTTGGATTGGGAGTTAAATCAACATCGTTTTGTATTTACTGAAGGTATTAAGCAACTAATCTTCATAACCACCTCATGATTCAAATGTTATCCATCGTATCATCAAGGGACACCCTAGCCCTCTTTCAATGGTCAAGGGCTAGTCCAATTGGCTAACCACCTTAGTTCATGGATTTAGACATGTACAATTAGACCACAACCAATAGCAACCCAAGACCTGGGTGACTTTAGGTCTATTTTTATGTCTAAAACCAGCCATTTGAGTCTAGGTCACACGAGCAAATAGTCCATCCTTCAATGTGACCATCTGCCCTAAGAGTTGGGATGAAATGCTCTTTCAAACATTTCATCAAACACTCGGTGGGCATAGAAAGAACCCTTTAAGAACATGCATAAACTAAATTGAATAAAAGCTAAAACACACCTATTAAGGTACAATAAGACTTAACCCCTGCCCAGGAGGGGTACTCTATCCACTAATATCATTAAATAGCCAGAGCAATCATAAGCAAATACAAACATGATAGCAAAGCAATATACTAAACAAAAGAGAGAGAAGGGAAAGGGTATACTTATGATTAGATGATAAAGATGAGCAATCCTCAAATCCCAAGCTTAACTTTCCCAATCTCCATCAATCTAACCCTAAGCTGTACTCTCTCTCTAACTTAAACCCTAGAAATTAGGATAAATAACATAGAACAAAATTGACATGGGCTAAAATAGGGATATTTATAGGCCCTGAGAAGTTAAAAAGTTGGCACAAGCATGTGAAGTGACATGGGTATACCCGTGTCAAGCCCTAAATGTCACCCCAAAACAAAATTGGTTTAACAAGATCACCCACCCTTTACATGGTTTTGACATGGTGAATCATGTCAATTGACATGACGGCGTAATTTGCCATGGTTCTAGCCATGTCAAGCCCTATCCTGGCCTGGGTGCTTTGGCACTTCTCAACAAGATTTAGGCACTCAACCTGAATGCTCCGTATCCATTTCATGAATCTTCTGCAACTCCAAAGGGCGTAACGAGCTTGCCATTATCCTTTTTTTCCATCATTGACTGTCCTTGCCTCCAATTTTCTGTCACTTAGAAAAATATTATCATTTCCTACAAAAGTGAGCAAAGGCATGCAAGAATCCTAGTAATCAGAGCTTATTATTGAACAAAAGTTGGGCAAATGAGGCCATAAATGCGACATTTTGAAACTGAACAATTTGCTCGTTTGTCTTGGTAGTCCTAGTAAGCACTATTTTATCATCCACGGAATGCGGCCTCGGAAAAGAAATGAAGAAAAAAGAAATATGAATTGCAAGTTTAAGCATTTTTACTGGCGAACTAAGTGATCGGAGTTGACATCATGAACCACTTAATCATTGACGAACTAATTGATAGATATTAACCAAATAAGAAACCTTCCTCGTGAAGAGACATCTTGTCATCATCAGCAGCAACCAAAACAAAACAAGAATGAGAACTTATCAGATATGGAGCTTTATTTGAAACACTACATGTTGCCAATTGGAATTTGGAAGGAAGTCTTCTTCAATAACAAGCTTTCAATTTTGAAAACTCACCTATTTTAATGGCCGAAACGCAACTCTCATAAATAGATTATAGGCAACAATTTCATTAGGCATGAAAACATTCAAGTTGAAAGTGATAATATTATTGTTAGACAAACTCCTGCAACTGTCAAGTCAAGTGGATGTTGTCCAAGACTCGACATATTTTACACAACAAACTAACCAAAATGGGTCAGCATATTTTCCAAGAAGCTAACTCAACAAATTAGAATCAGTGTAAGTAGTCGTAGCAAGAGCAGCAAAAACAGTACTATCACAATGAGAAGGGGATAATAACTGAAGCTGGGGTACCTGTGCCTGAAGGCTGCTAAGCAGTATGATTCTGCTGTGAGTTACCACCCCCTCGGTCATCCCCTGAATTGGGGCCTAGTCCACCACCCCCTCTGCCACAACCTCTGCCTCCATGCCAGGGGTTATTACGCCCTCCACGATTAGAATTTTTATGGCCATGCCAGTTTGAAGTGTTGGAGGAGCCTGAGGAGGTGTTGGCAGCTAGGGGTTGATGAGTCACAGGTGAAGTGGCTTGCTCTCAAAGATGCAACACAATTGCTAGTAAAGAACAAGCTGGGATCAAACGTCAGCAAAGGTGAGATGACCTCCAGAGTAGGCAACCGCGGTTACCAAGTTGTCGTAGTCTTGATCAAGGCCAAATAATGTATATTGCACAATTAGCGGCCAAGGAGTCGGCTATTACCTTGATTCCACGAAGATAAGCATCCATACTTTAATTTGATTCTCCTTACGAATATTAATGAGACGATGCTTCAACTCACGACAACGAGCCATATTTGCGGTCAAAAAGCAATAATTTAAGTGCTCCCAAATTTGATAAGAATGTTGTAGATCTTAAACCTGAAGAAGCACATCATGGGATATGGTAGCAACCAACCACGATCTAATTTGTTGATCAACCCTCATCCAGTGATGGTAATTTGGATTATTGATATAATTATTTGATGCATCACAGATCACGGGTGCAGGTGGCAAGATGGTGCCATCCACCAAACCATGCGAACCACGGGAAAGAAGGCGAGAGCTAAATTGAGTTTTCCAATTTAGAAAATCTTCTGGCTCCTTTAGATATTGATTTATGACACTTGTGATGTCGATCATGGGAAGGGAGGGATAGGAACTCGCAGAAGAGGTGACAGGGTTAGCGAGATTGAAGGTCTGGAAATTTACAATAAGTTGGTTGAGGGTCTCTTATACCATGTAACAAATTTAGTGATGTGAGGGTTCTACCAACTGAGAGCCTCCTAGGTTATATTTACAAGATGGAAAATATTACAAAAAATATAATTCGTATCCCAATCATCCTCTAGTACTAACAAAGCTGCTGGATAGAATGGCATATGTTGAGCATTTGCTTAATCTATTTGCTCATTTGTTGTTAACTCCTAGTAAGCACTACTTCATCATCCCGGGCATGCGGCCTAGGCAAAGAAATGAAGAAAAAAGAAATAAGAATGGCAAGTTTAGGTGTCTTGATTGAAGAACTAATTGATAGGAATGAACAGAATGAACCACTTAATGGCGAACTAATTGATATATACTAATAGAATGAATTACTTAATCAATGAAATGAATAGAAATCTGGAACAGCTGATTTCTTCAAAATTTACCCCAAAAGATAATTACTTAATTAGTGCTGATTTACGCGTTTTTGGTTGTATATTTATTTCCCGGGGGGGGGGGGGGGGGAGGAATTCAACTATGGCCCAATATTTATCCATTAGGACAGCAGACAGTGAAAGATGGCCCTGGCCCTTGAGTCTTGAGATATTCTCGTCGTTATCTCTTCTTTGACTTTAATTCCTCAAAAAGCTACATTCAGAGGTGCGAACAAAGGTTCAAGCTTTCTATGTGACTTTCATACAAGGAATAGAGGCAAGTACAGTTATAGCCCTTGCATTTTTAGAGGCTGATGGCCCAACTTAAAACACATTTATCAGGGCAACTGCATTCGATGGATCATGGTCCACAACAAAGTTTTACTACCCAGAAACTGATCTGCGCAAACATTTTAACCGGCTCCCTTTCCAGCTGCTCGTGCTCTGGATTGCTACACTGATCCGCCCGCTGCACCTTTTTCCTTTGTTTCTAGCTCAGTAACAAAACGAAGTCATTTCGTGATGGACGGAGATATTTTTTAAAATAAAAAAATGACCGTTTGGCTTGTGATTTAAAAAAAGGATAAGCCTGCAGATAACAGTTAGGCTTGGTCTACTGAGAATGGAGTTGTTGCCAGCGACTATTTTTTAAGCCATGTATTTTTTTTTTCCCCCTTTGATTTTTAACTTCTATAAATACCTACACTTCACTTGTGAAAAATGACACCTAAAGAAAACTCTCTCTTCCATTCACTTGTATATTTTATTTTTTTTTGGCGGTCAAACTTGCATGCTATTTTCATTAAGTCAAACTCTTTTTTGTTTTAAGTCGAGTATTGTAATACTCTTTAAGTTGAGCTAATGCACTGATGGACTACTACTATTAATGAAAATTACTATATTGATGTGTGGTATTTTTTATATTAAGTTTGCTACTATACTTATAAAAAAATCGCTATTATACATTAATTATTCAATTTTCTAAAGAATACACGAATTACTTTTCAACAACTTATTCACTTATATAATAATACAAAATAAAAGGCTTAGACTAATTAAATATGTTTAGTGGTAGGATCCAAGTGAAATATATTTTATTTGATAATCCAAGTTGAAAATCCACATGATGTAGAAGAAAAAGAAAAAAAATAAATTATAGGATGATATGGAGGAAGTAAGCCCCAACTTATAATCCAATGTATGGGCGTTCAAAGAACAACCCTCGATAATTGAATCTATAGGGTTGAAAACTCATATATGCCACTAGGGCGCGAATGACTTCTTGTGTCACCTGGAAGTATGCAACCAGCAACACGTACATTACCCATAGTGAGGCCCACTAGAGCCAACATATGAAGTATATTAGTTAGCGACTTCGCGAGCAAAGAAAAACAGAGAAGAACTCAAACATGTGACCATCTCTGGTGAGGCCGGTGCAACGTTTCTGAGATCTGAACCTCCCCCATTACATAATCTCGTAACATCCTGGCATTTCTGGTTTGATAGCGACATGGAAACAGAAGACGAGTAGTACAAAACCAGAAGCTAAAAAAAGAAAAAAAAGAGAGATCTTGCAAATGAATCATGATGTTTAATAGCATTCCAGTGAAAGATCAAGTTTGTTATCAAACTCGAAATTACCCACCTAATTCCTTTAACCATACTGAGAAAGTATAACTAAGGTGACCACTTTGAGAGGGCAAATATGGTGCAGAATCACGCATGTGCATGAGACAAAAATCACATCTTCATGACTTTCTAGAAGAATAGAGACTTCAGCTGCAAAAGGGAACACTAGACTTAACTTTTCTGTGATTTCTCTAAGATCTTTGGCAATATAAACCCGAAAAGGGGGGGCTCTGTAGGCTGACCGAAAACTATAAAACACCCATTAGAAGTCATCATCTCCCTCTTCAGCAATGTGCTTAGCAAGTTCTTGCTCTTGCTGCTGCCTTTCCCTGCCTCCTCTTCCTACGCGGGTATCGCAGTGCCCTAACTGCTTCATTGTGCATATTCAGACAGAAAGCAATTCTAGAGTCAAAGGCAACCTGTGGCTCAGTTGTTGAGTAGATGTCACCAGTCTCTTTGGGCAGCATCCACCCATTCGCGTGATCCAATGTGGCATCAATTGCACCATCACGGATAGCCTTGGCCACAATGCTCTCAGCATCAGCAACTGGATTGGTGGAATCCAGTCTTAGCTTCTTAGCAACATCCAGGAGTGAGATGCGAGAATAGGAAATGCTGATGTTTCTCAGTCCAGTCCGAATGACATTGTGCCTCAGACGGATAATCAAGTTATGGGTCCGATCTTTGTTGAACGTTACAGAGAACTTCTCAGCAACCCTCCTGAACTCCTCCAGATCACCAATTCGAACAGCCTAGGAAAAACTGGATGACATCAGTAGAGGCAAAAAGTTTGATCAACTCTGCAGGGAGTACAATGCACTGAAAATCTTTACAATAATCTTATACAAGTGAAGTGGCTGCGTTCCGAGAGATGAACTGCAATCCATACAAGTAGTGCTGCGACAATACCAAATTCATAAACACTCACATTTGTTAGCTCAAAGTAAGGTTGCAAAGCATCCACCATGCCTTTCTGCATAAAAGTTGTCCTCTCAGGTATTTCCCCCAACAGTAATCGCACTACCACAGCCCATTTGTTGCACTGAATCCTAAACCCACGAGCTCTGATAGGGGCTTTCCTGGCAGCCTGAAGAAGGCTCTCTTTTGCATCCGTGTATTCCAATTGAATTGTCTGGATCTTGCCAACATAGAAGAGATACCGACAATGCTGCAGTGAACAGTTTATATGAGAAATCACCATCATAAAGCAGGATCAACAAATTTTAAGAAATCTCGTAGAGGAAATCAGAAGTGCTTTCAGAAAAGGAAAACCACTTCAACCTGCAAATATATATTTTATTAATCATGCTACCCAATCTCATTGGAGGAGACAATCTAGAATGCATACATGAGACAAACAAGGAATGCTTATCTGAGACTATTTTGGTTCATGTACAGATATAACTTCCACCTACCAAAGCAATCAACAATTATTTTCAGATACTTGCGTTAAAACAGCCAACATCTACAGCTATGTACTCCAACCCAAGCTTCATATCATTAAATGGACTGAAAGTTGCAACAGCCTGTTCAACAGAATAAAATTCCCACAACGCCTTTTTTTTGGGGGGCGGGGGGGGTCACATGCCACAACTAGGGCTGTCAAAATCTGACCCGACCCGATAACCCGATCCGAATCCGACCCGAACTTACTGAGAGAAACACGAACCCGACCCGACCCGAACCGAACCGAACCGATTTCAACCCGAAGTCGACACGATTTGACCGTTTAGTGTGAAAACTTGTTATTTTTCAGTTTTGAGCAAATTTAAGTTATTTTCAAGGCCGACACAAAATTGACCCGTTTATTAAATGGGTCGACCCGACCCGTTTGACAGCCCTAGCCACAACTGAGTGTTGGAATTTCATCGAACAGGACTAAGCAGCAGCAATATGACTTTCAGTCGCTTGACAAATCAAATGATTGCATCAGGCATGGGTTCTTGAAAAAGTATAATGCAACACTCGCATGGTGAACACTATCTTCATAAAGAGTATGGGATAAAAAGATACATTGGCATAGTGAACCTGATAGATCATTAATAAACAGTGAACATTCTACTCCAAAATTACATGAATTATTATTTTACCAATCAAGTTATGGTAGCAGGATCGCAGATTCATGCACCTGCTTCATCAGATTTGCCTGTGTGACTACCAACCAGAGATTACTAGTTGAGAGCTCTAATACTGGGACTTCAAGTGGTTTGGAACATATCAATAGCATCTGGTAGCACTTTTATTGCTGCTGTAGTTTTTTTCTTCTTTCTCTTTTCGTTTTTTTTTTTTTTTGGGGGGGGGGTGTGGGGGGGGGGGGAGGGGGAAGGAAGGGGGCTGGTTTGTGGAAAAGAAAAAGAGGAAACCTGTAAACACAAAGTTGAAAAGACATTTACTCACCTACAGCTTCACACCAATTAAAAATAGTTTGTAAGGGGACACCCAAAAAAAAAAACTCCTGCTGCTAAACAAACAGGCCTCATCACACCTCAAACCAGATCCTCACTAGGATTTATGATTATCGGATCACCCCCCCCCCTCTTCCCCCAAAAAAAAGGAAATGCCTTTGAGAAATGTTGAAATGAAACCATAGTCAATGAATGCATGGTAAAAGAATTGTTAGAAAGTCCCAGGCAACTTTTTGAAATGACATACCATTTCCAAAGCTGGCAAAGCAAAACAAGACCTACTCGGTGATTCTTAAATAAGAGAAGGGATTCATATCATATGATAAGACTAATCCTGGAAAACAAAGCCAAGAACACTACAATAGCATCAATACATAAGCCTGACGATGGGGATAACATTAAAAATCAACCTTCACGCAGCACTGTAATGGCAGGAAAAAAATGGTAAACATGATCAAAAGTCATTTTCTCATAATCAGAGCATTGCTCTGCCAAATTAGAGAACACTGAAAATAGAAAGCAGCAGGATCATGGGCAAGGAAAGATACCTGGTGATTAGAGTGGGCTCCAAAACTCGGTGCCTTGGATCGCAACTTCTCAGACTGGTCATATAAGTTATAATGTAGATAGTTGCGGAGAAGCAGGTTAAAAAGCGTTTCCTGCAGCATAAGATAATGACATTTAAATTGTAACCACAACATACTGGCTATGCTTGACTCTATCTTAGCTTTTCAAGTTGGACCATCCAGAATATCAACAAGAATAAGCTCTCATCAATAGAACACAAACCTGACCAAGCTCATCATGGTGCAAGGTTGCTAAACAATGCAAGGCAAGAAGTTCACTGCAACAGGAAAGCAGCAATTTAGACAAAGCAAACTGAATTGGTAAAAGGTGAATACACATCAGTTTCAGAGTCCCAAGTGAACACTTGAGCACCAATCGCACGAAAAAGAAACACAGCTCAGGCAGATGAAAGTTAAACTATGCACCTACCCACGAATCTCAGCTAGACTGCCAGTAAGCTCGTAACTCAGCGAATAATAAGAATACAATTTAGATGCGAGAACATCAGCAACCCTCCTTTTCAATGATTTCAAACGGGTAATGCTGGCAGAAGCACAAGCTTTAGCCTGAAAAACACAGAGAATTTACCTAGAAGCCTACAAATGCTGATGCAACAAAGAAGAATACAGAAAATGGCACAAATAAAACCCCACCTCGTTGTACATTTTCTTATCAATCAGAAACAATAATACAACCAAGTACCAAAGCATCTCCACTGCTGGTGGTGTGATCCTGCTCTGAGTTGGGGCAGGAGATGATGCAGTATACTCCATCTCATTTTCATGTCCCTATGATCCATGATTCGACAAAAAGAAGTTTTAATTATCCATATTTCATGCAAAAGAATAATGAAAAATATTAATACATGAATGTCATTATCAAAGGAATGCTGAAGACACTTTTGGAAATTGCTATGAATTTTTGTAGAAGGTGAAATGAACATAGCCAACACGACTACACTTCAATACAGTCCTCTCTTTCTCCTCCTGCATAGCACTAAGCAAAGTCATACTGCATGATACACAAAAATAGACACTTTCTTTACTTGATGATCCCACCTTCTGTAAAACCAAGTATGGAGGAATCACAAGCACAACCTAAGCATTCTTGTGTTGGCAACAGAAACCATGTTTCTATCCGCGTAGTAGATCCTTATGTAAGAAACCCAAGACAACCACATAAATGAACTGAAAGTTATATTTAAAACAATAACATTTTCGTGACACTACAATGAAGCACAACACAAAAGATGATAACAATAATGAGTGAAAAATATACAATTTTAGTACTGTTACGAAGTATTAATATCAAATAACATAGTGGTAGGAGCAATTCATTACCACATTCATAACGCAGCTCTAGACATGCAAACACATGAAGGAAACATAACACCAATCAACCAGTTACAGTACAGCAACCATCACATGGAGAATAATTAGTTTCAAAATCTAAGGATATGATTAAGTTCATGCTGTGCACCAAGCAGAAATTGACAATGAGTGAAGAGAGGCATTACCCAATGTTGGGGACCCTAATCCTAGATCTTCATTCTTTGTCAAGTCCTATCAACTATATTGTCATCTGTAATTCAGGCCTAGGTCAACATATGCTAATAGATGAATATATAACCATTTAGTTATAAATAGTAGAAAGGTCGAGAAGGATGCCCAATAAATGTTCCTAGACAAATATCTGAGTCAGAATATGAACCGCTTAGTTGTTATTATTATCACTTCCTAGAAACACTGCTCAACATACAAGGCCAAGAACATATTTTGGAGGTGGTCTGAACGTATTTTGCAGGTGGTCTTGAAAACTGTCTCGTTGGAATTTCACCATATTCAATAGGATATGATCCCAACCTTATAAAATACAACTGTTTTCTGTCCTTTTAAGGTGTCAGGCGACTGCTTGCATTAAGCATCTGCCACTTCATCCTCGCCATTTAAAGATGATTGTTTAGGTGAACCACACCCTTCTTGTTCAGTGATTATCTCTTACAGGGGTTTAGCTTGCCAAGCTCTGAGTTTGATGAATCAATATCATTTGGTAATAATATCTTAACTATTTCCCAAAGGGGAAAAAACGCCATGCAAAAAGGATGAGAAATAGGAGCTGAACCCCCACCAGAAGTTTTTAAGTCAAATGAAAGAGAAAGGAGCTTAGTTTTAAAAAGTCCGTCTAAGGCACACCTTGGCGCAAGGCCACCAAGTTAGCGCCTCAAAGGGGATAGGTGCGCCTCAAGGATACAAGGCTATATCTTTCCCCTTTTTCTTCTTTTTCTTAGCCTTGTCTTTACATTTTTTCTTCTTTTATTTCTTTGGGAGCTAAAAGGTGAGATAGGCTTGTACGGTAAGTGTATGCATTGGGGAACTGCGATGATTGTATAACATATCTTAAGGTTATTTGCCGTGTTAGTAGTTATATTGACATCTAATCACTCTCTTAATGCATTGATTTAACTTGTTTCTGCAAAATATGCTATGCGAAATGTGAAAATGTTTGCATGGAAGTCCGCCTCGCATCCATGATGCATGGGCCTTCACCTCGCGCCTTGCGCTTTGGGAACCTATGCGCCTTGCACCTTTTAAAATAAAGAAAGTAGAACAGGAAAGACAAAAGGATCATAGAAGTCTGAAACTACTCCATGTTGCTGGATAAGCCCATAGAGGTTAGTTTCTGAAATCATATCAACCAATTCAGATTTTTCAAAGTAGAACCTTCACTACAGAGAACCATTCACTTGTTGAATTGACCATCAATTGAAGGATACAGGTTTTAATACTCAAACCCTATATCTCATATTTGTCTAGGCCGAGACACAATAGATATTGAATCTGAATTTTTGAAGTAATTAAAAGTACATCAGTTTGGCATGGATGCAGCCTTACAAGCTACATTCTGCCTGTCTACAGTGGAAACCATATTATGCATCATATTCCATTTCACAAATGTTGACATGCAACGCGGGATTTCAGACAAGTAGAAGTACCATAGTTTCTCGCTAAGCCTATGACTACTCCCAAGTGCCAAATGCATGTCCTAACCAACTAGAATAGATAATATGCCCACCAATGGCAGAACAGCACTTACATTATATACTTTTCCTGGAAAGAATCCCCTCAATTCCTCTACTGAGAAATCTGATTCTGGTGATCTACATTTGCTTATATGAGCTAGAAAGCTCTAGTTTTCCATGGAGACCAAAAGTTACAACAACCAAGAGCAGATCCACAGATGAAATGTCTGAGAAGAGGAGAGTTAGAGGGATCTTGCTCCTCTAGGCTATTTCCAATGGAGATTAAAACCTCATAAAAGAACATGGGAGTTGCTCTTTATAAGTGGTTGCAAGCCCCCTTTTCTTACTGGCATTCCAACACTAAAACACTAAGTCATATGCCGTGAGCTCTTGCTAACCATTCATGCAAGCATCAATTAAGAAACATGATGCAGTTTTGAGCCCAGGATAACACAGTCCTTCAAACTTTATTGTGCTTCACCTCCAGATGAAGATGTCTTTAAGAAGATACCTTTAAGAAGGGCCCTCCTTTACAACTTACCAGATAAAATTGAGTTAACCACTGACACCAAGAAGTTCATCATAAGAAAAATGGGGAAGAACCTAAAGTTAAGCCTCAATCAGAAAATTCTTTGTTTCTCATAGTACAGTAGCAAGGGTCCCAGACTACCAAACAAGTGAAATATTATTTTATGACATCTAGATACATATATTTGGACTTGAAAATGATGGCATGGTTGGTTTTCATGCAAGTAGATATTCAGTGAGATGGTTGAATGTTAGGCTTTGCAAAAGAAGCATACAATGGAAGCAGGATTAGGTAAAATTGTGGTATCTAAGCAGTACAACTTATCTGTTGCATATCAAGTTCGTGTCTCACAACCTTCTGATATAACCGAGACCTCGATCAGAGAAACCCCTCTCCCCCGGGGGCCCAACCTATCTAGGGGGACAAAAAGAAAAATTCGTACAGCTTTGGTAACTGATCCTTCTCCAAATGCTCAGTCAGCAGAAAAGTGTACATAACAAGAGTATCGTTTGAATAATATCATCAATTAGTGAATTCTTCTACATTTCACTACCCTAAGGAAATCCAAAACTCAATCGTTTCAAGTTCATTTTCCACCTGACCTTCTCATCTAGTCTTTGCATATGGAAAATCTCAGAACTCCTAGAATCAAACAACAAACACAATAAGTCATCAAATGATACCTTACGCAGAAGCATCATCAAGGTGGTGTGGGTCTCGGAACCAGGAGTAAAAGCATTATTGAGGAAGAAGGCGAGTGCAGATGCCGTGAGCTTAGGTCGAATGGTAAAGGTGACACGAAGGCTGCGATGAATCCAACGGTTGTCGTAAGTGTAAGCACCGGTCTCCATTAGAGACGCAATTTCCTTCAAATCTAGAAAAATGAAAGGAATTGCAGCTAATCAAATAACATTAAAACCAAAGAAAACCCTAGAAATTGGGCAAGAATCGATGAAAGAAAAGGCAAGAGAGTAGTACGCTTCAAGAAGGGTGAGACAGTTAAGGAGAGAGAATTGGAAGGAGCTTGTTAAGTGGCAGTGTCTTTCATTTGCACATCTTGAGTCATTTCTGCAGATTTATACTGCGCCGATACGCACAAACAATTTTTGGTTGACGAGCAGAGACTCCACAATTGAAGCGAGCTAAATTTCACAGGGTGTAGGATTTGCACTTCAAACAGCTAGTAGCAGCAACGGTTGCTCTCTTTCGGACAAGAGAAGCGCCTCTTCAAATATATTTATGTTTTTTACCAGCAACTTCACCCCCCCCCCCCCCCCCCCCCAAACCGGCGTAAGCAGCCCTGAGCCGTTTTATATGCAGAAATAGTTTTATAGAAAAAATTCTTAAACATAAACGTACATATCTAGCATAGTATATGTCCTGAGATTATATAGTGGGTGTGCATTTTAATATACTATAGTATATTATTTTTTTCACAGTATTGTATCTTTTCTTTTCTATAGTGTACCTTTTTCTTCATACGGTGTACCATTTGTTTTTTACAATTTATCTTTTTTTATCTATAGTGTATATTTTTTTTTTTGCAGTGTATCATTTATTCGTTCCAATGTATCCTTTTCTAATTGATTGGGCTGAAAAATTACGAAAATATTTGTTGGATTGAGGGAAATAAAATCGAAATTTGGCTCAATTATATGATACCTCTTATATGGATATGTACCTAAGCATGGTACATAGATATGTATCTTAGAATTACTGGTTTTATGACCCAACGTATATATTATTCTCTGATCGATTCTTTTTTGTTTTTGGTTTCAAAGAAAATTAATAATACAGATCAATGTTGTACAGCATTTAAGTTTAAGTGTCTAATAATAATTTAAAAATTTTTATCAACATAGATTGATATAAAATATTTGACGCTTGTAATTTCTAGCAAACAAAAATCTTACATTTGAGACTTGTAAATAGAAAACAATTTGTGATGTGGGAGATAAGTCCCTCAGGAATGAGTACAAGTTCGACTTCGATAAATGGTGAATCAAATATCTGAAAAATTAATGAATAAAAATGTTATCAATTGATTAAATGTTATTAGTTTAAATTCATATTAATCATTTCAAGATTTATTAAGTATTTCTAGTAATTATTAACTAATAACTTTGTTATATACATCAAAAATAATGCAACTAATAGAAAAACAATATTTTTCATTTCGCATAGAAATTACAGACAACATTTTGATGGCTTTATAATTTTAAATTTATTTTTGGTTCAATGTCACGTTCTTCTGAACAAAATTAAATTTATCACTTACATATTTATGTTTACCCTTTTTTCTGATTATCATGGAAAGTGATGTCCTCAAAAATTATATGGTCCACTAAAATTAGGAACATAAAATTAAATAATTATGACAAGAGCACATAGATGAAGATAAGGGTGTTTGATTGTTGACTATTTGTATGATTTTTTCATTAAATTGGCTTCTTGGAAGCACTTGGGTATTTGACAGAATCAAATAATTAATTTAAGTATTTAGTTAATAGTTGTTTACAATAGTTTTTAGCCCGAAAAAATTATTTCTCAAAAAGTTAAACTAAGTAAATTTTGAGAATGACGGTTTGGATTTTGATTTTCAAAAGACCAAAATACCCAAAGGTTCACCTAAAGTACAATAATTGTCGTTTCCTACAAAAAGGTTAAATCACGTATGGAAATTAATTTTACATAATAAATATTTTAAATATCATGCAAATTACTAATAATAAATAAAATATATGTCCAAATAAAAAGCAAATAATGTTTTGGATATAAATGTTGTCTAAATTCACTTAGTAATATTAAAAAAATATACTAGACAAAAATAAATACAATTAACAAAACAGAACTTTATGGATAAATGTTATTGTACATATTACT
The DNA here is from genome assembly GCA_029747015.1 of Carnegiea gigantea. Classification (NCBI taxonomy): domain Eukaryota; kingdom Viridiplantae; phylum Streptophyta; class Magnoliopsida; order Caryophyllales; family Cactaceae; genus Carnegiea; species Carnegiea gigantea. The sequence goes on along the minus strand of JAKOGI010000868.1, from coordinate 153,725 downwards.
TAATTTTAATTCATAAATCTTGAAAGAAAATTGAAGATTAAAGAATAAAAATTATTTGTATATAAATAATAAAATGGAGTTAAGAATATAAAAGTAATTTTATCAAATAACTTTTACATACGGTGAATTTTGTTAAATATTTTTCAACAAATAATTATACAACAGCTAATAAAATTGAGCATATAGACGGCTACAATTAAAAGGGAAAATTAGGTTGCAAAATCCCCCCAAAAACTAAGTCATGCAGTGAGCCTTCCCCAAAATTGTCTTTTAGTGAACGGCCGAAAATGCCCCTAATTTTGTGTGTTTGTTTCGTCTTCCACATGTTGGCACTACAACCCCCAAAAAAAAAAAAAAAAAAAAAAAAACTCGTAAAATTCTCACTAACAGGCATGAATATGGATGTTGAAAATGAGAAAAAATGAGCATATGGTGGTGGTTGTTAAAATAGATATAGATATAGGGTATAGGCATCGGTACATGTCTCACCTATCACGTACCCATCCCTATCTATTTTATCAATACTCGCCCCATATCTACCTCATATAAGACTTATATCTATTTATTTAAAGATTCAATTTGTTGCTTGGATTTAGATATTTTGCTAATTGTTTTGAATTGTATTATATTTAGGACTCCCGGATGATAAGGACGGAGCCAGGATTTAACCCTAGGGGGGAGAGATTAGGTTTATGGTTTTTAGTAAATCATAAACATAATTGTTTACAAAATAATTTACATAATTATTTACAAAATTAGGTTTTGCTTTTCTTGATTGAGAATTTAGGAATTAGAATTGGGATAATTTGTGTTTATCATAAACAAACACAAATTTGCCTAAAGTCAATAAATTTAACACAAATAAACAAACAACAACCAATAAATTACCCCAATTCTAATTTCTAAATTCTCAATCAAGAAAGGCAAAACCTAATTTTTTTAATTGATGAGTAAATCTCTAAATTAACCACTTATTCAATACAAATTCAATAAAAATTAGTAAACTAAACATAAACAAGAAAGTAATTACAAACAAAATTAGCCCAATTTTAAATCTTCAACCAAGAAGACAATTAAATTAAAATTCTCATTTTTTAATTCATGAATCATGAGTAATTCACTAAGTTAATCAATTATTTAACACAAATCTAACTACGATTAGTAAAATAAACATAATTATTTACAAAATAACAAAATTAAAAACAAAAATTGAGTATTTTTGAGAATTACCTCAAATTGGAAGTTGAGATTTAGGAGTTAGGAGGAGAGTTGAGGAGGAGTGAAGGCGGGCCTAGCGGCCAGCGGGCTGCGGCGTCGGCCGATCAGTGGACGGCGGGCCGGCGGGCGGCGACTAACCTCAGAGTCAGAGGCTGAGAGAGAGAGTGGGCAAGGGCTGGCTGAGGCGAGCTACGAGCAACAGAGAACTGGGTCAGGGTGTCTGGCAATCGAGTAAGTAGTGGGCCGGGAAATCAAATAAAGTTCCAAAACTCAAAATAAAAACATACAAGGGGCCTAGAAGCAACCAGCAAGAATCGAACCCGTGACCGGTTGAAACGAGGAGGGGGCAACCGACCACGCAGGTAAGCATGAGTTTGCAATATATGTCTGAACGAATTAATATATATATTTTTTTATCCACAAAATATCCCACACTTAATTTTTTTCCCAAAAAACTGGGGGGTCAATTGACCCCCTTGCCCCAATGTAGCTCCGCCCTTACCGAAGGACATTTTGTTAGAAACTGTAATTATCAAGTATTAATTTGTTGCTTGGATTCGGAACTTTTAGTTGTATCTGGTGTGATATGATCTGTTGTTGGAAGCTTGACGTTAATGTGACATATTGACTATTCTATGTTGAATATGGGCATAAGATGGATTTAATTCCTTTTTTTTCAATATATATCCAAATACAACTCGCATATATACTCTACCTAATGAGTTTATAGGATAACTTTACTACATGCAGTGAATATGTGTATAAATGTGGGTATTAGTTTTCAAAAAAGGTAGGAATGAGGATAAAAACCTAACCTGTATCCACTCTATTGACACCCTCCTCTCAAGGCCCCCCCTCTTTTCCCCTTTCTAGCCTGGTAAAATGCCCCCATGAAGCGGATTAGAAGTCCCTTTGGCAAAATAAAGGCTTAATCATCCAAGTGAAGACCCATTAAGTTGAATTACCTCTAGAACAACCCAAATGGAGAAAATTCTAAATCAAAAGGAAAACTCTTTTGATTCTTGAAAGTACACCAAGATAAACAACCCACTAATTAATCCCCTAAAGCCTAAGCACCAAGGATTAATATAAAGGGATGACTCTAAATCACCACTCTAAAAAGAGATAAAGACTAAGAGGTTTTTTTAGAGAGAAATGGCCTCTGGCCTTTTCATTCATTCCTATTCATCAAAAGCTGAATGTAATACAAGAGATGGAGAATTAAATAGCAAGATACCCCCTCCCCTAAGCTTAGTAATAGCCAATAGTATTACAATGATTTTGCCCAATGAAATTCAAGCTAATTGTATAATTAAAAGAGGGCCACTATGGGATATTGGTGTGCTGAAAGTTGGCTGCACATTCCTTCCCATTGGTGATGTCATTCACCTATCCAAATGGGGACAATTAAGGTGGGGATTTTTATGGGAGCCTTCTAGAAGAGTCTAGCTATCCATCAAGTTTGGGCCCTTAATTCTCCCATTTGATGACCCAAATAAATCCTTAAGTAAAAAACGTGGACCTTCAGACCCTGCATAAACTATGACTCGGTTAAAACCCCATAACTTGCTCGATTCTTAGAATTTGATGATGCTCTTTGAATTTTTGGAAAATAAACATCTAGAGCTATCCATCCATGCAAAATTTACCCAACATAGATTCCATTTACCTAGCCAAAAATGTGCTAGAAGTTAGGCCATATGCTCTGTCCAGAACAAGGAAGTAAAATAAAATAGGGTGACTTGGAGATAAAATAGTTAGGCTCCTTATTTAGATTACTAAGTTCTATGCTGCCTTTTCTAAGCTTACTTTGGGTCCCTCAAGGCTCCCAAATCAAGAAGGACTTAGCAGAGTCAAGTACTTGGATACCACCCTCATAGGTGACTAAGGGTCCAAGTTGAACCCAAGCCTTCATATTGATTAAGATGTTAGACTTCATGGTTTGCTCCGCATCAACCTTCCCTCCTTAAAGAGGATTTTCCCTCAAATCTCCAATGTACTCATCTTTATCCTCAATATAGGGAGTGAGGTCTTCAACATTAAAAGTAGCGGAGATGTTCATGTCACCCGGAAGCTATACCTTGTAGGCATTGTATCCTACTTTGTGCACTATATTACAGGGGCCATCTCCGTTGCGATAAGCTTGATTTTCCTCCTTGAAGAGAACCTCTCCCTCCTCAAATGTATCCATACAAGGTCTCCCAGTTTAAACCCAAGACGAGTTCGATTCTTGTTGGCCTTCGTCTTATACTGCTCATTTACCTTGTCAATTTGAGCTCTCACTTACTCATGTAGTTTCTTCATAGTTTTAGCCATTTCCTTGGCTTCAAAGCTCACTTTAGACTCTTGAGGAATGGGAATGACATCAAGAGGAGCGAAAGGGTTGAGGCTATAGCATACCTCAAAGGGTGAATGAGAAGTAGCATAGGAAGGAGTCCGGTTGTAGGCAAACTCTACATGGGGAAGCTTAGTGTATCAAAACTCTTACTCACCATACCTCTCAACAAGCTAATAAGTGTGCGGTTGGTCACTTCCGTTTGTCCATTGGTTTGGGGTTGGCAAGTGGTACTAAAAAGTAATTTATTCCCCACTAGCCTCCATAGACTCCTCTAAAAGTGTTATAAGAACTTGGTATCTCTATCTGATATAATAGTCCTTGCGATCCCATGAAGCCTCACGATTTCTTGCAAGAAGAGATCTGCAATATATGTAGCATCATCACACTTGTGGCAAGCAACAAAATGTGCCATCTTGGAGAACCAATCAACAGCTACCATGATGGCATCCTTCCCTCGATGGGTCCGTGGAAGGGCCACAATGAAGTCCACACTAAAGTCATCCCAAGACCTTAAAGGAACTAGAAATGGGGTGTAAAGGCCTTAGGGGAAGTGACTTTTGGCCATATGACAAATAGCACATCTTGAGATTACTTTATAGACATCCCTACTCATCTTGGGCCAATTGAAGTGCTCCTTAAGGATCTCAACGATTGATGCCAAAATGCCCGGCTAAGGCTCCTCTTTGAGCCTTCTTAACAATCAAGTCCCTTAGAGGACTCTTGGGGATACATAACTTATTTCCCTTAAAGAGGAAACCTTCTTACAAAGCATAAGTGCCATATGTAGAGGGATCTTCAACCGTGATCTTGAAGTCTTCGTCTTCTATGTACAAGGTCTTGATGGAATGGAAGCCAAGAACCTTGGCCTTTAGGACTGATAGAAGAGCATACCTCTGTGATAAGGCATCGGCAGTCACATTCTCTTTCCCACTCTTATGCTTGCAAGAGAAAGTGAATGATTGAAGGAATTCAACTCACTTAGCATGCCTTGTATTCAACTTGTGTTGACCATTGATAAAAGACAAAGCCTTGTGATCCGAATGGAGTACAAAAGGCTTGGGCTTGAGATAGTGATTCCAATGCTCTAAAGCCCTAACAATGACATAGAACTCCTTATCATAATGGAGTAGTTAAGTCTTGAACCATTCAACTTCTCACTAAAGTAGGCAAGAGGGCGCTTAGCTAGAGTGAGAATCGGACCAATCCCAACTCCACTAGCATGACATTCAACTTCAAAAAAAAGCTCAAAATTGGGTAGGGCCAAGATAGGGGCCGAATAAAGCCTCCCCTTAATGGACTCAAAATCCCTTTGGGTGGCCTTTGTCAACTCGAAGGTAACCTTTTTCATGCACTTAGTCAAGGAAGCCATAATAGAGCTGAAATCCTTGATGAACCTGCGATAGAAAAAAGCCAACCCATGAAAGCTACGGACTTCTGTGATGGTCGTAGGAATGGGCCAACTCTTGATAGCCCCAACCTTGGTTTCATAAAATTGGATTCCCTCACTGAAGACAACATATCCAAGGAAGACAACTTGAGGAGTAAGAGCTCACATTTCTCAAGTTTAGCATATAAAGCTTTTTGCCTCAAGACTTGGAACACTTGAGTGAGATGTTCTGTATGAGATATCTCATCTTGGCTATACATCAAGATATCATCAAAATATACTACAACAAACTTCTCGATGAATGACCTCAAGATTTCATTCATGAGCCTTATGAAAGTACTCGGGGCATTAGAAAGACCAAAGGGTGCATTACTAGCCATTCATATACCCCATATTTGGTCGTAAAGGCCATTTTCCACTCATCTGCTTCCTTCATTCGGATTTTATGATAACTCTTGGAAAAGACCTTGGACCCATGTAACTCATCAAACATGTTATCCAATCATGGAATAAGAAACCTGTACTTGATGGTGACATTGTTGATGGCCCTAGAATCCACATACATATGCCGTGTACCATCCTTCTTACGTACCAAAAGAGCGGGAATCGAGCAAGGATTTAAACTCTCCCTAATGTACCCACGATCAAGCAACTATTGGACTCGTCTTTGGAGCCCTTTTAACTCATTAGGATTACACATATAAGCTGACTTGTTGGGAAAAAGAGCACCTGATAGGAGATCAATTTGGTACTCAATTCCTCTTATAGGAGGGAGCCCCAGTGGTAGATCGTTGGGAAAAATATCCTCAAACTCTCTCAAAAGTGATTGAGTAAGAGGGTGTAAGGGTTTCACTTCCTCACTTATGTTTGATTCAACCACAAGTAAGACAAATACAGACTTACTCTTACTAATAACTCACTCCACCCATGTCTCACTCATGTAGAGGCTTTTCTCACTTCCCTTCCCCGATTTAATTTTGAGAGGTTTGGGTGGTAGTAGGGGGTCAAAGTGAGGCTATGTCTCTTGAACTTAAGGGCATATATGTTGGCATGCCCATCATACATCACATGATTGTCAAACAATCAAGGTCTACCAAGTAATATATGACAAGCATCCATAAGAAGAACATCACAAAGGACCTCACCACAATAAGGACCAACCAAAAAAAGAGATAAGAGCTTGTTTAGAAACGGTTACCTCGCTTTCTTGCTTGAGCCATTGAAGAGTATAAGGAGCGGCATGCACCTTGGTGGGAACTTGAAGCTTGTCAATGAGAGTCATAGAAGCCACATTGGTGCTACTACCTTCGTCGGTAATAAGCTCACACACCTTGCTTCCAATGGTACATCGAATGTGGAAGATTTGCTCCCTTTGACTAGGTTCAAAGGAAACCCTTTTGGCATTGAGGGCTGTTTGGATCACCAATAGCTCTCCAACATCTGGAGTGACTATGGTGTGTTCTTCCTCTTCAAACTCCTCTTCACTAGTTTCTTCCTCTAGAGCTCGGATCTCTTCTACCTCTCTAATAGAGAGGGTCCTTCGATTAGGATAATTCCCTTGAAAGTGTCCATAACTATAAAATTTGAGCACTTCTTTCCCTTCAACCTCTTAGGAGGTTTACTAGCAATCCCTTTACTCTTATCAAAGGCCTTAATACGTGTAGGGGTAGTGTCACACTTGTTACAGGAAGGGAAACTCTTGGGGCTGCTTTGGGGTCTATGAGGGGAAGGAGTTGCGAAGGGCTTTTTACCCTTAAGTTTCTCATCAATCTTAATAACTAGGTGGCAAATGTCATTGAAGGATAAGTAAGATTGTAGTTTCACCTTGTGAGCAATGCTAGGAGATAGTCCCTTGATGAACCTAGTAATAGTAAGCTCTTTGTCTTCATTCAAGCCAAACCTCATTTGGAGTTGTTCAAACTCTCGAATGTACTCCTCTACCTTGAGATTCTCTTGGCTAATAGAGGTAATCTTAAGGTAGAGTTCTTGCTTGTATGCGGGAGGTAAGAACCTCTTCTCTATGTGTTTCTTGAACTCGGACCAAGTCTATATCTCAGACTTAGTTTCTCTTACTCTATTCTTCTTCAAGGTCTCATACTACAAGGAGGCATACCCCTTTAACTTGAGAATGACCAACTTGAAGACCTTTTCATTATTGTACTCCTTGAGCTTAATGACCTCTCAATAGCTTGCACCCAATCAATGTAGTTTTCCAATTTGAGGTTACCATCAAACTCCGGTGCCTCAACCTTAAGGTCACTAAGATTATCTCCAGGATGATCTCTTCCTCTAATACCTCTGTCTTCATGGTCCTCATGAGAAGATGAGTAGGCAATGTCAATGGGGCTGACATCAAGCTCCCTAGGTCGGGGACCTCATTGTTCAAATCCCTTAACTCACTCTAGCTCCATGGTGAGTTTTCTTACTTGTTCTTGAAGGTCGATTATGGCCTTGTCTCTCCTTATTTCATGAGCTAACTCTAGAGAGATACCTCTAGGGTGAAAAGATTCTCCATCATTGGTTATGGTTGAAGGTAAATAACAGAAGGAAGAAGGTTAAGGGTTCGGGAAAAGGTGGCGTAGTTGTGCCAGGGGAAGCACGGGCAAAAAAGGGGTGGCACGGTCATGCCGCGCAGCACGAGGTGGTCGTGGCAGAAAACTGGGAGAAAATTTTTCTAGGCAAGAAGTGGCACGGTCGTGCCTGGGGGCACGGTCAGATCATGCAAGTCTTCTGGTTGGCGCGGTGAGTATTTCGGCTTTTATGTGGAGTTTTTGGATTGTGTTTTGGTTGGGGATTGTGTTTAGGCCATTTTGGGGGGTTTTTTCTGGACTAAAAAAGGAGTTTTTAGGAGAAATCAAATATGGGTTTTTAGGATTTTGGATTCAAAAGGAAGCATGGAAGACTGCTTGGCTCTTTGAGGAGAATAAGTGAAAAAGGTGGAGTAGAAAGTATCCAAATCCCAAAATAAGGAAAGAGAGAACTCAATTAACAAATTTCAATCGCAAAGTGTGAGGATTTGATGCTTACCCTTGAAGGATCCTTGTGCTCTGATATCAACTGAAGCAGGTTAGAAGTCCATTTGGCTAAATAAAGGCTTAATCATCCAAGTGAAGACCAATTAAGTTGAATACCTCTAGAACAACCCAAATGGAGGAAACCCCAAATCAAAAGGAAAACTCTTTTGATTTTGAAAGAACACTAAGATAAGTAACCCACCCTAAAACCTAAGCACCAAAGATTAATATAAAGGAATGACTCTAAATCACCACTCTAAAAGGAGATAAAGATGAAGAGATTTTTTGAGAGAGAAAATGCCTTCTAGCCGTTTCATTCATTCCTATTCATCAAAAATTGAATGTAATACAAGAGATGAGGAATTAAATAGCAATATAGCCCCTTCCCCAAGCTTAATAATAGCCAATAGTATTAAAAGGATCTTGTCCAATGAAATTCAAGCTAATTATACAATTAAAGGGGGACCACTAGGGGATATTGGTATACTGAAATTTGGCTGCACATTCCTTCTCATTGGTGATGACATTCATCTATCAAAATGCAAAAGATTGAGGTGGTGATTTTTATGGGAATCTTCTAGAAGACTCTGCCAGCTACTCACCAAGTTTGGGCCCTTAATTCTCCCATTTGATGACTCAAATATATCCTTGAGTAAAAACATGCACCTTCAGACCCTGCACGGACCATGGCTTGGTTAACTCCATAACTTGCTTGATTCGTCGAATTTGATGATGCTCTTTGGCTTGTTGGAAAACAGACATCCGAGCTATCTATCCATGCAAAATTTACCCAAAACGAATCCCATTAACCCAACCAAAAATGCGTTAGAAGTCAGAACATATGTTCTGCTCAGAACAAGGAAGTAAAATAAAAAAGGTAATTGGAGATAAAATAGTTAGGCTCCTTATTTAGGCTACTAAGTTCCATGCTACCTTTCCTATGCTTACTTTGGGTCCCTCAAGGTTCCTAAATCAACAAGGACTTAAGAGAGCCAAGTACTTGGGTACCACCCTCATAGATGACTAAGGGTCCAAGTTGAACACAAGTCTTGATATTAAATAGGAGATTAGGCTTCATGGTTTGCTCCGCATCACCCCACCCCTGCCCACGTCCCCCCCTCTAATAAATTGATCGAGCACTAGCCCCATTTTTGTCAGTGACCACCATGGCCGCCAGTGATTTAAAGAGAGAGGGAGAGATAGAGAAAGATGTGATGCAATGAGAAAGACTAATAGCATTCCCAATGGTGAGCCAATTTTTGGCTCACCAGTAAAGGCTTACATCTGCCACGTCAGCTTGTGAGCTAATTTTTCAGCTCACAATTATCTCTCTCTTCAATGTAAGGCTCGCCATTTTGGTTCACCAAATAAAATAATACTCATAGACCCATTCCACAATATACAACCTTCCTTTTAATATCAAAAAAAGGAAAAATCAATTAAAATTGAAAAAACAAAAAAGCAAGAGAAAAAGGCCATGAGACGGCTCACGATCACAAGCCGGTTCGCGAGCCGCTCGTGCGCTCGCACCGCTGCAGGGCTAACGAGCCGCTCGGCACTCGTATCGAGGTGGGCGGGCCAAGAAAAAAGCACAGTTGGAGGTGCTCCAAGAGAAACATGCTATTGATTGAGTCCTCTCACCAATGATTTTTCTATCTCACACTGGGCAGGGAGGAGAGAGAAAGTGCCGGTGGGGCTGAGAACACAGAATGGGTTGGAAACAGGGGTAATTTGATCCTTGTCCTACTGAGAAGCCCTAAAAATTATGGCAACCTTATTTAATCGATGAGTACAAATTGAATTAGGAAAGGGTAAAGACTCTGTGATTGAAAAAGAAACAATTGTGGTTGTAATTGCCAATATCCAGTGGCCTAGCCCTGTTTTCCTTTGGCGGTCAAAAATTGGTGTTTTGGTCAGATCGAGAGCAAAGCAAGTGGTCAAAAGGTGAAAATGGTGGCCATGATGAACCTCATCGATGGCCGACGATCACCGTTTGGTGTTCTCTGGTTCCCAGAAAGCATTGTGGTGGCCATCAACTATCAGTTGCTCACTGGCGATTGAAACATTGAGCAAGAACAACATTGCGTAGAAAAAAATCGCAGCAGAGGGGATGTACTATACGTGCATTTATTAAAAAAAATAAAACTTTATAATAGTAATAGAAATGTTATGATAAAAAAAATGTTAATAAGAAATTGGAAATATTAACATTTTAAAAGAAAAAATTTATATTTTTAGAAATTTGAAATTGATATTTTCAAAAATGAATAATTTTTATTTTTTAATAATTATGCAATATCAAAATTTGTTTCTAAAAGAAAAAAATTACTTTTAAAAATAGTTTATTTTTGAAAAATAGAAAACAAATATTAGTTATACAAGTAAAATATTCACGAATTTTAAAAATCAAATTAAAATAAAAATATGTTATATTCACATTAGAAATTAGCCATACAACTGTATGAATAATATAATTATCTGCATGTCCCGAGGCATGTGTTTGTCTTCTAAACAATATCAATCTTTTATAAGGTCAGAGGCCAAAACAATATTCGCAAATCCTAAATCGTATTAACAACTAAATGTAAACTTCATGTCATTTAGGACTTTTAGTTGATGAGGCTTATGATTAATTGATGTGCTTATTAGAGTTTCTTTGTATTTTCAATGACTATAGCTTAAAATCTTCAATATATAAAGGGTTACGGAATATAAGATAATCATTAAATAACTAGTCTCAACCTCTGGGACTTAATTAATCTAACAAGCTCCTGTCAATTACAACCAAAGCCTCCTCAACCTATGCTCTGAATTTAGATTTTGATTGTTGTTGTTCAATGAAAATGTAGCCTGATAATTTGTATTTGTGTTTCTGGTTTTGGTGATTGTTCATCATTGCAAAGTTTCCCATTATACGTGCCCGTCTAAGTCGGTTAAAGGTCTTTTCTCTCCTCCTTCATCCTTGTTTGTAGTGAATTTAAAGATTTGGATGATTGTTGCAAACATACTGAATGCAGGCTAAACAAAAAGGTTTTGTGTCTAGACATAATCGTAAGACAAGCTCCCAGATATCATGATGCATATTGTTCATTATTTTTGCTCGTCACTACTTGATTTCAATACTTGAACAGTATTCTCATTTTTTTGGATTGACTTCTCAATATTAATGGTAAATTATCTACAAAGACTGTATGTTCCTCTTTAGTGCTCCTTTGATAACTTGTTCTTTTCCTTCTCTGGCCTCTCCAACCATCTTTTCCCTTCCCTGTGTTAAGTAACCAGACTTGTGACTAGTGTTACATTTTCATGTAGAAAGATACCTATTAAACTTTCGAAGACATTATACTTTTCAATCACCAATGAAGTTAGGCTTTTTTTTTGGCAATGAAAAGGTCTACTTTTCAGTTAATCAAATATCCAGATCGTCGTCAATAATACAATAAAAAAGCCAATTATGAAGGTTTAGCTACCTGAAAATGAGTTTGCGTTTCCTGTAATTTTCTATAATGATTTCTATAATGATGAATGTCATAATTGCATATGATTTATGAGCATTTGGAAGTCATTTTAGGGGATTAATATGTTTATTTCTACGATTTACGCCTTTATTTTTACTATTACGCTTGGTTTCGCTTGTTTTGAGAGATTTTGCAGATTTTGACTTTGTGAGCCAAGTTATTTGCGTAGAATGAGGATTTTTGAGACATTATGGATCAAAGAAGATAGTAAAAGAGGTCTAAAGACACCCAACACGATCAAACGGTGGCCAGAACTACGGTCCAAGAAGATCCAAGTGAAGCAGCAGAACATATGAGGAAGAGCCACCAGGAGAAAGGGCCCCCATGGTCTGTCCGTGGTGCGGCCCACGGTCCATGGCAGTCCCCATAAACTAACCGTGATTAGCCATGTTCTGCCAAACTTGTTAGTTTTCTTCGTGGCTATTCATATTCCATGCGTGTGGCGGTTTTGCGTACTTGATTTCAGCCCTAAAAAGCCATTTTTACTGCTTCATTCATTCCCTATTCTGTTTCTTATCTTCAACATCCATCATCTAGATTAGGATTTAGATCAGATTAGAGGAAGAGAGAGTGAATTGAAGTGAATATTTGCGAGGATTCCATCCAGGGTTTGCAACGACGATTCAAGCGTGATCTTGGCTGAGCATTTCTTTTCTCGTCTCTTCTTCTCTCTTTTCTCATTTTAGATTTATGTTTTGTAATTTTAATCAGAATTTTGTTATTTGGATTTTGGATGTATGCAAATAGCAGTGGATTTCTTGATTCACTGTTCATCTCTTTGAGTATTTTGTAATTGTTGAATTGTTTTATGGAATCTCAGATGTTTATTGTCTTGTAAGAAATTAGATCACTTTCTTATATGTTTTGGGTATTGGATGAAGAACAAAAAGGTGAAATTTGATACTTGAGCCCTAGGATTTTGTTGAGCAAAAATTTAATAAATAAATAAATATAAATGCAGAACGCAACTTTCCGACATCCAAAAGTGTATATCAGTTTATTCTGAATACGACCCTATTCAAAAGGATAGACCTCCTTTATTACGTCCCCCCTCTCACGAGATCACCTTTTGATTCCAACTCATTTAGTTCTAATTTTCTTTCTTTGTTTTATTTTGTACTAATATGACTTTATACAATTAGGATTGACATTTATCGTGTTTTTGATATCGAATCGACCATACCCAAAGCTTAATTGCATCAGATAGTAGCCGTATAAGTATCTTCTAAGAAGGATACTACATGTACACGTCTTTTATGTGCAGGTTAGGGAACAAGTAATTTTTTTGGAAATGAAATTTGGGTTGCACTTACTTTTTTATTATGAGCTGCCTACGTACCTCCTCTATAGAGGATCAAACCAGACATAGTTCTTTAAATTCTATTTGATTTAATTTATCTTTTATTTTGGTTCAGTTAATAACCATTTGATATGATTTTAATTACTTATATTGGCCTAAAACAATGACCGTAGTTTTGATTTAATTTTGATATTTGGATTTTTTTTAAAACTCATGGCTAAGTTGTATTTTTAGCCATTTCACAATTTTTATTTATCGATTTAGCCTTTATTGGGGTTGGTCCATTAACTTTGTTTAACTTGTGATTGCACTCAAAATTTATTTATGGGTTTCCTACGTACCCTTAATAGGATCAAATTGGTGTACGACCTTGTTTTTTTTGTGGTTTAATGGACCCAACCTACTACTTTCCACTCGCACCAACTTCTACACCCTTTTCCCACATCTTCCCACACTTTAAAAAAATATTACTCATTCCCACTCGCACTCACTCTCATCTATTCCTTCCCACTCTTACATATAACTACTATTTTTCATATTTTGAAAACTTTTATAATTTATGTAATTGTACATGCAAATAGTATGGTAACAATTATGAACTATTTTTCATATTTTTGGGATGTTATGGAAATATTTGTTAGTTGTGCCAGCAATTGTAGATGATGAAATTTTTGTTATATATATTGAAGAAATAATAATTTTTTTCCACTTTGTTAAGCAAATGTTAGTTTTTTTGTGACTAATAGATATTTTGGATTTGATCTTGTATATGAAAGATATGCTTAACTTTTTTTTGTTTTTGCATTGGTTACGAAATATTTGTTATAGGTCACCAAAGCGTGGATGATTATTGTATGTGTAACAAATTTATTTTTCTTTAGCGTGGATGATTGTTGTATGTGTAACAAATTTATTATTCTTTCATCGTAATTTGGGACCAAAATTGCAGATATTTTTTTTGGTATAATGAAGAAATGTGTACATTTTTTTGGCGTTTGTAATTCGTGATAGGAAATACAGATGTATTGTACGTGTATTTTGAGCAGATATTTTTTCCATATGCGTTAATAACAAAATATTGGAAATTCTTTACACAAACTGCAGATGATTGTTTTCTGCATATCGAGGGTCAGTTCTTTCCGTTGGGAAATATGGGTTAGTAAATGAGTTAAGTTGGTTGAGATTGATAGAAGTGGATTGAAGTATGTTGAAGTGAGTATTTTTTTGTTGAAGTGAGTTAAAGTAGATTGAATTGAATATTTTTTGTTGAAGTGGGTTAAAGTAGGTTAAAGTAAGTTGAAGTGGGTTGAAATTTGTTGAATTGGGTTGAATGTTTTGGTATGATGGGTAGAAGTTGGTTAAAATAGTAGAAAGTGGGTTGAAGTTTGTTGAAGTGGATTGGATTGGTTGAAGTTGGTTAAAGTTGGTTGAATTGAGTTGAAATAAGTATACTTTTTATTAAGTTCCTGAAGTGGGTTGATATAGGTTGAAGTTAGTTGAAGTTGGTAAATTTGAATTTACCAATGAAAAGAACGAGGCCTGAACATATGTGTATTTTTTTTTTTTTTGGGTATCTGGGTAATATATGAAAAAATACATCCGTAATTTGTTTTACGAATAACAAAAATTATAATTTTTTGGGGGTAACAACGGCCATGAAATAATATTTCATATGCGAAGTCAACACAGAAAATTAATTTAGTCTAAAAAATTATTTTATCATCTATAATTACTATCACAAATAAAAGATTGTATTAAAAAATAAATATGTAACTTATATCAACTCTCCTACTGCATTCAACTCCTTCCCACCCCTTCCCACTTCTTCTCACTCCTTCCCCTCTTTCTCACACTTTAAAAAAAATACCACTCCTTCTCCCCTTTGCCACTCCTACCCACTCCTTCTCCCCTTTGCCACTCCCACCCATTCCACACTTGCAATTTTCCAACGAAAAGAATAGGGTCATAGTTCTTGGCCCGAAAAATTATTTTTTTAGGCTTGCATCATGGGGGAATTCGGTGAGCTTAGTTGTATATTTAGCTCAAGTTTGGTCCACTTTGGTGGACTCTGAACTTGAGGAAGATTTGAATTTTTGAGTAGCTAGATTTTTCGATTTTTTTGGTTACGTACAGTGTAACCAAAGGTTGCAAAATTGTAATTTGGTCTTTTGTGAAAGAGGTGGAATATGAATGAGGGTGTTTTGTCCATTTCGTGGACTTGGAAATTTTAGGGGGTCGATTTCTATTTTGTATTTTCGCTATACATCACATGAGCCCTTAACACGTGAATTATTAATTTTATTTTTGTGAAGATTAAGGTTCGGAGGATGCAGGAAACAAATTTGCAAGATCTTTATGCAGTCTTTATTTTATATAACCACAAACTCTTGATTCTATGTTTCTTAAAGACTTGTGTAATATTTATACATGCTATTTTTGACGGATTTAAATTTATCAAAATTTCACATTCAACAGTTGCCCCCCGAACATTGTATGTGTGAACTTCGCTAAACACGTGCAAGGCTCGGCTTTGTGTTGAACAAAATTTTCCTTGTCCCTCCTTATTTATTCTTTTTATACACAAACTGGTATACCATCAATCTAATAGGGCTCAGATCATGGCTCCCTTTTAAAGTAGCTATAGCATTAGAGAGTTTCACAAGTCACCTTCCACGAAGATCCATGTCTCACCTCACATCGTGTGCTAACTTTCATAGGGGCATTTGGGGTCTTGCTTTGCTGGATGGCCTTAACACGAGTAAATTTGTGCTCATTGCTTTGTACGAGTTATGAAGAGGATGGTAAAGAGCTTTCTTCATAGGCATGGAGGTAGCTTGAATTTTATTTTCAAACATTAGTGATCTCATGACAGCTCGATTTAAATCAACGTCGATATGCCATCTTTCAAAATTAACTTAGACTAGATATCTTGATTGTTAAATTCTATCCACCCATTTATCGACAAGGCATTTATTTTTACCTCCACTGTGCTTCCGCAAAAAAATGCTTTTTTTATGACATCCTCAGTTTTGTCCTCCCAAATTAAAAGAATATATCACCCTTGTTTCTCTTTTTTCTTGGTGGATAATTTTTTTTAATACCACAAGGCAATACGTCATACTCTTGAGTGACCGATAGTGAAGTTGTACCATGAGGGAAGAATAGAGAAGAATTTTTTTCTTCTTTTTCTAAGGAAGTGGAGTTTAATTATTTTTGTGGCTGGGCTCAGCATGAAGTCATACTGCCTATGTGTCCCCTATTTGAGGGATCAAGCTTAAAGTAGTTCAATGCAATTCAACTATCCATCAACTTCAAGTAAAGAATTTCTTTACAAATTTGCCATTGACACATGCATATACTATTTGTCCATCATGATTTGAGAGCTTACATGCCCCTTAGGAAAGACCTTGGTGATTACGTATGGTCCTCCCATTTGGATTCAAATTTTCCTTGTGTCTTCTGATTGATGATGATAAGTATCCTTTTAGCTAAGACTAAATCTCCAATGCCAAATGAGCGAAACTTGACTCACCTGTTGAATGCACCGGCCATTTGAGCTTAGTAAATTTCAAGCTTTTGTTGGGACAATAACCGATGCTCATCTAATGCTTCTAGTTTGGCCAATCTGACTTGAATATGTTCATTTGGATCTGTGAATCATATCGCCGCTCTTAGGGAAGGTAATCGCACCTCAAGGGGTAGCACAACTTTCGAGCCAAAAACCACGCTATAGGGCGTACACCTAGTTGCAGTTCGAACCATGGTTTGATAGGCCCATAAAGCTTGGTAGTTATTCATGCCAATCGCTTCTTGACCTTGAGACCATTTTCTTTAGAATCTTGTAAAACACTTTATTGAATGCTTCAGCTTGACCATTTGATGATGGATTGTAACTTGATAAGAAGTTGTGCATGAGCTTGTACTTTTCTGCAAGCCTTATCATCGCTTGATTTTTAAATTAGAGGGCATTATTTGAGATAATTTTGTACGGGACTACATATCTGTAAATGAGATAGGTCCTGATGAAGTCAGTAGCTTGCTTTGCCCCTACTTCTCTTAACAAGATGGCCTCAACCTACTTTGAAAAGTAATCTGTAGCTACTAAAATAAACACATGGCCATGGGAGGAGGAAGGCTTAAAAGGCCCTCTGACATATAGGCCCCACACATAGAAGGGCCAAGATAATAAGCTTAGGTGGAGTAATTACGGTGACTGATGAATGAAATCACCGTTTATTTAACAAGCTTGACATGCTTCACCAAATTTTATTGCATCTTGAACCATAGTTGGCCAATAATAGCCCAACCTTTTGATTTGGTCAATACGGTTTTGACCTGCCTGATAAGCACCATGTACCCCACCATGAACTTCATTTAAGATAAAAATATATTCCCCCCTTGACAAGCATCTAAGTAACACCCCTTCGAAAGCCTTTTAGTATAAGGAGTCATTTTTAATTGTAAATCTTAGTGCACATCGTTTTACATCTACTCTTCTCTTTGGATCAGTGGGTAAGATGTCATAATGAATATACTCTATGAGAGGTTGTCTCCAGTCTGCTTCTTTCACGACCTCAAAAATCGAGACTACATTTATTTCTTTTGTTTCATCAAGACGGTCTAAAGTTGAGGCCAGCAAGTGGCGTTCCCCAATTGTAATTTGAATTTCCCTTTTATCAAGGAATGTTAGTGAAGCAACCAAATTTGCCAAGGCATCTGCTTTATCATTTTTAGACCTTGGTATATGATTGACCTCCACTTGAAGGAATTGGTTCATAAGACTTCTTGCCCTTTTGTAAAAAGGTGCTAATTTGGCATTTCTTATGTCGTACTGACCATTTATTTGTCGGATGATTAACTAAGAATCACCAAATATTTCAAGCTGGTCAATATGCATTTCAAGGGCCAATTCAAGGCTAATGATGAGTGCCTCATATTCGACCACATCAGTTAAACAGATCTCGAGGAGAGAGAATGAATAAGGGACAAGTCCTCCTAATGGTATGACAAATACAATCCCTACTCTGGCTCCTCGACTCCTTGTTGCCCCATCAAAATATTAATGCCATGTTTTAATTTCAGCAAGTATAACTTATTATCTGGTAGATCGTCAGGTGCTTCCTCATTATTGGAACATAGATGTGCTGCTAGGAAATCGGCTATAGCTTATCCTTTTACTACCTTTTGAGGTACGAACTTGATGTCAGAAAGGGCCAAAAGCATAGCCCATTTGGCCAATCTCCCTTATAGGATGGGTTTTGATAATATATATTTTAGTGGATCTGCCTTCGAGATTAAAATGATCTGATGGGATAAAAGGTAGTGTCGAAGCTGTTGAGTGGTAAAAACTATTGCAAGGCAAATTTTTTCCATGAGGGAGTAATTTATTTCTACACACAATATTATTTGACTAGTGCAGTGCATGGCATTTTCCTTCTCTTCATCATTATTTTGGGCTAACAGACCCCCTAAAGATCGTTCAATGGCTGTCGTATATAGAATTAGAGGTCTTTCTTGTACTAGAGCCATTAGGACACGTGACGTTGTGAGATATTGCTTGATGCTTTCAAAATCATTTTGAGAAGCTTGATCGCAAATGAAGGGCATGTCTTTTTTAGAAGTCTTGTGAAAGGTTGACATCTTCCTAACAAATTTGAGATGAATTGCCTTATATAAGCCAGCCTTCCTTGTAAATCCTGCAGTTCTCTTAAGTTTCTCCGACGAGGTATTTAGATTATGGCATTGACTTTATCAACGTCAATTTCAATTCCTTCTTTCTGAACAACAAAACCCAGGAACTTCCCCGAAGTAACCCCAAATGCACATTTTAAGGGGTTCTTGAGTTGGTGTAGACGTAACTTTTTAAGGACCTTTCTTAGGTCATGAGGATGATTTTCTCTATCTTTTGTTTTCACAACCCAAAGCATTAACATAGCATTCAACTAGGTTGTGAGGAAATCACGAAAAATGATTGTCATAGCCCTCTAGTATGTGGCCCAGACATTTTTCAAACCAAATGGCATTGCCGTATAGCAGTATATGCCCTGTTGTGTTCGAAAGATGATTAGGTCTTCATCTTTAAGGTCCATTTTGATTTGGTTGTACCGTAAGAAATCATCCATAAAGGACAGAACTCCAAACCCTGCAGTGGCATCCATGAGGAGCTCGGTGATTAGTAGTGGAAAATCATCCTTGGTACATACATGGTTTAAGTACCTAAAATCTACACATATCCAAAGTTGACCATTCTTTTTCCAAACAGGTACGATGTTAGCCAACCAAGTTACGTATTGAACTTCATGAATGAAGTTAGCCCTTATGAGCTTGTCCACCTCAGCATTTATTTAGATTGTTAGTTCAGGATGAAAGCATCATTAAGGCTGCTTTATCAGTTTTACTCCTTCAAAAAGAGCTAACTTATGCACAGCAGCATCTGGGTCTAAGCCTGGCACGTCTTGATATCCCTAGGTGAATACATCTTTGTACTCCTAAAAGAGTTGTTCATACTGTAACACTTCTTCATCATTTAATATGGTACTCACAAAAATTGGTTTAGTGTCATCAGTTGTTCCCAAATTTATCTTTAGAAGCTCATTGGTTGTTGCTTGACCACCTTCTTCCATTTTTTGTGGTGCCAGTTGAACAACATCGATAAAATCCTTAAAGGATTCATGTTCTATGACAACTGAGTCACCATTTAAGCTTTTAAGTGAATTAGCTTGAGCTTGAACTTCACCACACATTTCATAATTGTGATGTCAATCTTATAATGTTTGGGAGCTTCTTGATGAGGAAATTTAAAATTTTGAGCACCTTCCTCATCTGCAATGGACATGAAATTAACTTGTTCTACTTACTCAACTTGGCTAACATCATTTTGTTCACGAACCCAAACAAGGATCGTAAGTTGTTGCTTTTTCTTTTTCAGCTTCCAGTTTTTCTGCTTTCTGACTCAGATATTCTTTTGCTTGGGTCTATTGACTTTTCCAAGTCTCTAAAAAATCAAGATTCAAGGTTGAGCTCGCTCATTTTAGGAGAGCATGTCTTGCTCTTGGGGTGTAAAAACTGCATCATTTTGGCATAAGCCTTGAAAACTCCCCAATCATGTGATACCTGGAGTGTTTCGAAGGCATCCCCTTGAGATGATGCTTTTAGGACTCCATCTTCATGAGAGATATTTATTTGTTTGTTGGCTTCTGCAAGGCCCCTCTTATTGTTATCCTTCTTCCTCCTTTGAGATTGTGCTGGTTCTCTTGGAGGTGGACCGTTTAAAGAAGATGCTTCTGTCAGAGAATTTGATGAGTTTCCTCTTAAAACTACTCTCTTGTTGCCGAGTGATATTCTTATGATCAAGTTTTCTTTTGGCATTGATTAGTCAATTCGTCAGAGAAGAAAAGCATAACTCGTGACACGAGAGTTCATAATTTTCCTTACCAGTGTCAAGGCCTTTTGGCCAGCCTTTCTTTTATCCTTAAGTGTGTGTTTGAATAGCATCTTTGATCATAGGGACTGATATTTGTCAGCTTCACTAGCGTAACTACTGACACCCCAAATGACCTTTTGAGCTAAAGTAAGAGCCTTGAAATTTTCTTTTTGGTTACACTTTTGCTTAGCCTAAAAGAACTTGGGAGGTTCCAAAATCTGCTGATTTGTAAAACTTGGTATCAATGTAATTAACGTCTTCTCCATGGAAAGGATTTGCATCTGCACAAATTGTTTTCTTATTGCCATAGCTGTCAGCGTATTTCAGATATTGGTGAAAGTGAAGGCAATAGCCTCACTAGTATGAAGCCATGGATGCTCGAGTAAGGCATTGTAAGAGGTATCAACATTTATTATATGAAAGAAAGCGTCTATGTAGAGGTCATCTAGCTTAACTTTCAAAGTAATAGTGCCTAAGGCTTTCTGCCCCATCTAAAATCCTTGTATTGTGAGCAAAGTTGAGGACAACTGATTTGGTGTTATCCTTATTGCTCTCAATAGCCTTCGCGAAAGAAGGTTGACTGCAGAACCACAATCAAGTACGATCTGTTTTATTCATTTGTCTTCTATCATACCAGTAACATATAAAGGCCTGTTGTAATTCCTAAACTCCAATTGGAGGTCCTCAATAAAGAATGTTATGCAAGCCATGCATGCAGCACATCGGTTTAAAAGGGAAGACACCACCTCATCCACCTCAATAGGGTCAACTTGATCTTTGTAGATACCAAGGTCCATTAACGCCTGAATAAATGCCCTTCTTAGCTCTTTAGATATTTGTAAAGCATCGTAGACACTTAGCACGCTAGCACTTAGGCATGCTAAGATTTGCTTGGGATGAGAGATGACATCATAACGAACCTTTTTCTTATAAGACCCTTGACGAACTTGAAAAGGGACTGGGATAAGAAGATCCTTCTTAGACTCCTTAGTTGACTCTCTGTTCTCAGTGGTGCCTTTGCTATTTGAGCTTGAGAAAATTACTTCCTGTTCACCTTTTTCTTTTAGCATTCGCCGAGATTAATGGTATATCTAATGTCGTTTCTTTCCTCTTCTCTTTTCCCACTAATTCTAATGGCTGGATTTGACGATTGGATCGGAGAGTTACTTGGTCTACTTCTTGAGTGGTGTTTGCGAGCTTAACATTCACCTCTTCACATTCATTAGCCCATGGAACTTTATAACATTGGCCTACTTCCCTTTCTGCGAGATCATCATCCGATGAGTCACTGTCAAAAAAAAACCGCTAGGGATGTAATAACCTAAAGTGAAAGGGGTCTCAACCGGCGGCACATACTCCTCTTCAGAAGTTATCTCCAGCTTCTTTTTATCCTTCGACTTCTTCTTTTTGTTTTTCTTATTTTTCTTTTGTGGCGGCTTCTGTCCTTGCATTTTGACTCCTGAGGACTGAGAAGCTTGGCTACTCTTTGTCAAAATGACCTCCTGTTGATGTAGGTTTGCCATCCAACACTGTCGTTATCATCATCATCTGATATTCATGCCTCTAAACTTGGGTCTATGTAGAAATCATATAAGGTTGGTGCTCCTGGTGAAGAAGGAGGTATATCTGGATATGCCCATACTATTACCATATCATCATTAGCAATGAACTTGATGGGGACTGCATGAGGTGTTAATGATACTGTTGGGATCCCTTCATTAATTTCTGAGGATGATGTATGAGAGTCATCCTTTTGTTCAACTATTGAGATTGCACTTGACGATGTAGTAGGCCCTTTGGGTAGAGCTTCTTCTATCTCAATTTCTCCTCTTCTAGTCATGTCTTCAATTATGTCTTTGAAAACATAACAATCTTTTATAGGGTGACTAATGATCCCATGGTATGAGTAATGCTTAGGATCATTTGTCCTGTTAACTTCAGTAGGTCGTTTTGGCTCTCAAAGGAGATGGCTTTTGTAGCCATTAACTCATCAAATGTCCCTTGAACATCATCATCACGAAAAGGATACTTCTTTTCTTTCCCTTCTTCGAGGTCGAGTCATCGACCTTCCTCTTTTTGCTTGCCTTTATCATTTTTGTTGAAATTTCTACCCTCGGTTGGCTTTGGGGTTGTTCCGACAAAGGTATCCATCGACTCTCCCTTTTTGGTTAGCCTTTTGAAGTCTTCCCTCTTAGATTGTATACTTTTCTCACGGACAAGTTGTCTTTCCACATTACTTGCCTTAGACACAAGGGCATCAAAGTTTTGGGGCTCAGCAGTGCTAACGTACGTAGCAATTTGAGGATCCAAGTTGTTAGCACCCATTTGAACCGCTGATCACTCACTTAACGTTTCTGGGCATTGCAAGCTTAGACTTCTCCACCTAATAATGAAGTCGTTCGATCTCTTGTTTGGCCTTTGGCATGTGTCAGCAATGTCTGTTATGGAGACCTTTCTTTTTGAGCTCACGAATTAAGCCAAGAATGCCCTTTGATGGCCATCCTAACTATGCATTGACCTAGGCTGAAGCAGGGTATACCACGTAAAAGTTGCCCCTTTAAGGGACTGTACGAACTACTTGATCAACGCGTCATTTATGTTAGTTTTGCTGCACGCTAAGTAGAAATGGCCGAAATCTTCATGTGGGGATCCATTTATTCCATCAAACTTCTCAAAGCTCGGCTTCTGGTAACCCTGAGGGAAAAGAACCGAGTCATAATGACTTAGATACAAGTTCCTATATCCCAACACTGGGGGATTCATGGCTGCTTGGTGCTCTCTGATCCCTTGAGCTATCAGCTTCTTGATACCTCGCGAAGCGATAATAGTGTTGCTACTACCATCCTCGTTAGTTTTTTCACGCTATCTGTTTTCAAAGCGAGTAACGAGGTTAGCAATTTCGACCTCCTTTTTTGCAAGCTTCCTTTGTAGCTCTTGCATTTGCTCTTTAAGGCTTAAGGTGCTAGTAACCAAGACTAGCATGTTTTCAGCCTAATCATGCTCAATAATTTGCTTGTATGAGATGACATTTGACAACTCCTCTTCTTGGAAGAAACTTCTAAGGTCATAAAAGGCAGGACTTGTGACCTCGTCCTATTCTTCAAGTTGATCCTTGCCTTGATCGAAGGTGGTGACTAAAGATTGTAAGGTCACCTGGGCATATGTTAATGCTTTGGCCCTTAATCTTGTAATTGGGCCACTGTATACTTGTGATCCAACTGTTTCTGAGGTCAAGTCACTTTGACTTTGTGATCTAGGAGGTGAAATCCTCCTACCTTTTGTAGGGCCTCGAGGAGGAGTAGCCTCCATGACTTGTAGAGGTCTTAGCGCTATAGTGGGGGTGCTTGAGCCTAACAGTTTGATTAATTTCACCTTTGGGATTTTAGGTGCTATTTCCTCCTCCGAATCGGAGGTCATCATTACTTCGAATGGGGATAGTCCCAATGAAGATCCGCCTTATCGAGTGAACTTGAGGAGCCTTTTTGACTCCCGAGGTTCCTTCCCTAAGTGGGTTATTGGGGTTCTTCAAGGTTGCGGTCTTTTTTGCTTGGCTTTGCCGCCTTCCCAGTGGATGTAGGGACCCAAGCCTGCCTTAAGGCTGGATTAGGGACCCAAGCTTGCCTTGGTCGGGTTGCCCAGGTTGCAAGTACCTCCTTTGTTAGGGTTCCCCTCCTAGTTGAGATAGGCTTTGGGCGGGAAGGTGGCATTGGGTTGAGCAACATAACCATTGAGGGGCATGTCATAAAGGAAGGCCTTTATTGAGAAGCCCTCCTCAAAGTTGTTTTG
Organism: Carnegiea gigantea; assembly: GCA_029747015.1. Lineage (NCBI taxonomy): Eukaryota > Viridiplantae > Streptophyta > Magnoliopsida > Caryophyllales > Cactaceae > Carnegiea > Carnegiea gigantea. Next base: position 129,741 of record JAKOGI010000868.1, on the reverse strand, counting down.
GCTAGCTCCAAGGCTAATGATGGAGCTAGCTTGGGTGCACCAGACTTAGAGCACGCTTGTTGCTTCTGCACTTGTTCTGCTTTAGGTCCTTCATCGCCTTTTTGCTAAGTAGTTTATCGGTGTTAGAGGCGAGCTTGCTTGCCTTGTTGAGGCCCCGTAGTGGTTCCATTGAATTTGACAATGGAAACTTGGCAAGGATGGATTATAGCCCAATAGTGAAGACCACTTGCACGTTCTTCCTTGCCTGGAAGATCCCGCATTTGATCACGAAGGTGACGAGAAGCTCGTTGAAGTTGATGGTGACCTGAGGTGCCATTGTTCCTTCATGGAAAACACACAAAAAACAAAAATGAAAGAAAGAAAAATAACAAAATTAGCTAACATAAACAAATCGAAGATGAAAAGGCAAATAGGGTCCCACCGTGCATTCCAAAAATTATAAGGCAAATAGGGTCCCACCGCGCATTCCAAAAATTATGTTGAGAAAAAATTTAATAAATAAACAAATATAAATGCACAACACAAGTTTTCAACATACAAAAGTGTATATTGGTTTATTTTGAGTACAACCCTATGCAAAATAATAGACATCCTTAATTATGCCCCCTTCGGGGGACCACCTTTTGATTCCGACCCATTTTATTTTAATTTTCTTTCTTTGTTTTATTTTGTACTAATAAGACTCTACATAATTAGGATTGACATTTATCATGTTTTTGATGTCGAATCACTCATTTTCAAAACTTAATTACATTAGACAGTGATCATGTAGGTACCTTCTAAAAAGGATACTACACGTACACATTTTTTACGTGCAGGTTACAGAATGGGTAATTTTGTTTGATTTGAAACTTGAGCTGCACTCACTTTTTTGTCGTGATCTGCCTACATATCTCTTTTATACAGGATCAAACCAGTCGTAGTTCTATAAATTTTATTTGATTTAATTTGTCTTTCATTTTAGTTAAGTTAATAACCATTTGATATGATTTTAATTATTTATATTGGCCTGAAAAAATGACCATAATTTTGATTTAATTTTGATATTTGGATTTTGTTTTTCTAAAACTCATGGCTAAGTTGTTTTTTTAGCCATTTCACGATTTTTAATTACTGACTTAACCTTTGTTGGGGTCGGTCCATTAGTTTTGTTTAACTTATGATTGCACCCAAAATTTATTTATGGATTTCTTACGTACCCTTAGTGTGATCAAATCGATGTTGTTCTAGGCCCAAAAAATTATTGTTTCATGCTTGCATCATTGAGGAAATTTGGTGAGCTTGGTTATTTATTTTCCTCAGGTTTCGTCCATTTTGGTGGACTTTGAATTTGGGAAAGATTTGATTTTTTGAGTAGTTAGGTATTTTTATTTGTTTTGGTTACGTAATGTCCAACCAGGGGCTGTAAAGCCTTAATTAGATCTTTTGTGAAAGAGATGGAATACGAATAAGGGTTTTTTTCCCAATTCCGCCAACCTGGAAATTTGAGGGGGTCGGTTTCTATTTTGTAAGGCTTGGTATTTTGTCATTTGAGCAAGCGAAACACAACCAACTTGAAAAAATTAACTTTTTATAAAGAGGGGGTTGTCAATTTAAGCCCATTTGAGGACTTCGATTTAAACTAAACCCGAAAATTATATCGAGCTTCTGACTTATCCTTATTGGAATCAAATCACAGTAATTCTAGTAAATACTTAAAATATTTTGTTGGTCCCTTTATGAATATTACCCGAGTCGATGAATAAATATTATCTTCATCCACTCAATGTTTATGGGCACCATTTGTGTTAACTTTACATGGCCCAAGTAATACTACATGAGGCAAATGACTTTACACTTGATTTATATGTCAACGGTATCACACCCCTCCTTTTTGTACTTATGCGTGGACTGCAAAAATTCACCCAAGGATTAATACTACTTTATTTCATAGTTTAAATCCCTCTTTGTGCTTTGTCTTGAACGAACAAACAGAGCCATAAGAAGCCTCCTTCTCCTTTTTTTTTTAATCAGCCCCTTGGTTGTAGTAATCTCAAATTGGTTTCAACTTTTAATCGAGTTACACATGACATTAAATCAAATATTATAGATTAACTCTTCCATCACTTCCTTTGTTTTCTTCATGAGTTTTAAAACAACAATAAGCACTTTCTTTCATTAATGCTTACACCAACTTATTTCCTTTTGAAGGTAAAATGAGACTCCAGCATTGTTTATTGATTCATGAACCACTGCTCAGGACATTGAATCAATATTTTTTCTGAACACTTTTTTTTAAAGAACGTTTCATGATTCAATACAATATTCTCCATAGGCCACTGTGTAGGTTGATCTTGAAACTGAACTAGAGCATGCAGTTTCTGTTCCTGTTTCTTCTTTCTCCTTTTTTTTGGGTTAATAGAAATTGGGATCCTGCAAGATCCTTTGGTTCATGAGTCTGGTCCGCCAGGACCTGGGATCCAACAGGATCCTTTATCTTTATGGGTCAAATAGGATTCGATGTTTGTTGGATGTTTGCCATGACTTGTTCTTCAAGTTAATTCTTGATATCTTGTCACAATGAAATGTTGTTGATTTCTGATTGTATTCTGGCTCAATCTTTGAACTTCGGCTTCAACTTTTGAAGAACAAGCTTCTTGCTTGCCATCCTTCTTCTCCAGTTTGGGAGAAAAGTGGCTCTACCTTTTTATGTTTTCTTAGTTGTTGTTCCTTCCTCTTGATTGTCTTTTTTTTTTGTTGGCTCTCTATTTTGTTCCTCTGTTGTTTTAATCGTGTCTCCCCAAAAAAAAACCCCTCTTTGCTATGCTTTTCTCCTTTTATAACAAGGCTTGGCAGTGGTTTTTTCCCTCTTCCTTTTCTTCTACCCATGATGTCTGTTAGTTGAGAAGGTGGGGACGTTAGTTACCATAAAAAATAGCCTCTCTTCCTTTGTACTCTTTGACTTTGTCTTTGTTGACGATGGTTTTTAATTAGCGACAATGAAGTGAGCTTCATCACCCATAGTCCACACATAAATGGCTAGTTTGAGCCATTTATCTTATTTTTTTTAATTTAATATTTTCACTATACATCACGTGAGCCCCTTACACATGAATGGTTGATTTTATTTTTGTGGAGATTGAGGTTCGAAGGATGTAGGGATCAAATTTTCAAGATCCTTCTACAGTCTTTATTTTTTATACCCACAAAATCTTGAGTCTTTGTTTCTTAAAGATTCATGTAATATTTATACATGCTAATTTTGACAAATTTAAATTTATTAAAATTTCACGTTCAATAGATTTGACTTAATTGTGTGATGTCTTGAGAGAGAATTACCGATTGAGAGACCTAAAATGATAATCGTATGCTTAATGAATATGAACAAATTAAGAGCCCTTGAAAAATGATAATTTGTTAGATTTAGGTATTGCACTTCACCTTGAAAGAGGGTTGTGATATTTCAATTATCGGTTTTAAGACAGCCTATTAAGGAAGAAGCGCTTGATTGATACATGAATTAAGAGATTCTTTGTTTTGTATAATTCTTTGATTATTTATCCATTAGATGAAATAGCAGATTAGTTTAATTTCATTCTCAAATTTTGATTCGTTTCGCTTATCTCAAGGGGATAAAGCCCAGTAGATTAACCTAGTTATTGTGAGAGACGAGCTTGATCGTTACAATGCCATCGTGCACTTACAGCCCTATCAAGTTTTTGGCACCATTGTCGGGGACTAGTGTGGCATATTGGATTTTTCTCAGTAGGTTTAATTAAGATTTTTGTTTTCTTTAAAAAAACCGAAAAAAAGAAAATTAAAAATTAAAAAAACCTAAGAAATTGAAAAATAATGACAATTTTTCATTTTTTCCAATTCGAGCATGAATTATTTTGTAGATATTGTAAGCATTTGAATGTCTTTCTTGCCCAATTATAGTTATTGTGTTGGCAAATGGAAAATTTTAGACATTGTTGATGAGGATATGAATAGTAAAACCCGTATTCTTTAGAGTATTGGAGTTTTCTAAATAAAAGTGTTGATGAGGCATGATATTTGCATGAGTGGATTGTTGGGGACTCATTTGAGTTTGAGAAGGCTAGTTTTGTTTCTAAATATTCGTTTTCTGATCCTTGTGCGTTCAATGCTATAACTTATTATGACCATTTTTGGTGTGAGTTTTGTACTTTTTCTGATCATGATATAAATTTGTGTCCTTATTATGCATGCTATACTCAACCTGGTTTTACATCACCCAATGGTAATACTGATGTTATCTTGACCTTACCTGATTCATCCTTCCCTTTAGCTCAGTGCACGGGGCTCGATATGGGTGAACCTTTTGGGTTAGTTGCTAGGTTTAGTGTTGATACATATTTTGAGTTAGAAGATATTTTTAATAAGGTGCATGATCTAGTTGAGACTCAATTGTAGGATTCACGTAATGTGCTTCTGTATGAGGAGTCTCCTAGCTATGGTTTTGATAATATTGCTTTCCCTAATCCCCTTGATCATTCATCTACTTCCCCTTATTGTTCATTACCCTCTCCTTCCCCTGAGTATTACATTGATGTGTCCATTGATAATTTTATGATTTGTGATCCTAATGTTGATTTGGGCTATGAGGATAACGTGTTTGATGTGCTTGGTGGGAATGTTGATAATTTTGCATCCCTAAGTTACTTAAGAGGGTATGATCCCTCCATGAATCCTTGTTGTGTACGCCTGGGAGACTTGCCTAGAAAAGCCATGTGGACTACATTCTTTAATCCTTCCTATAATTTTTCTAAGGCCATTGATAAGGTTAAGAGGACTCGTATTGTCTTTGGTGTGATTTTGGTAATTGCCTTGTACCTTGTGTTTGCCAAATTGTGGTCCCAAGAGTTTGATAAGCTCCTGCATGTTTTGACGATATATGATTTGGTGGATCATGTCTTGAAGTTGTGATGGCATGGTTGATGCTCCATTTGCCCTGTTTGCGAGCAAGCCTTAGCTTAGGTGTACTCACTACCTTACCTGGTGAGATTGTTATGTTTTGTTCTCTTTTCCTTCGCTTACTTTCTTTACTTTGAATAATAATGCCTTATCTAAGCATGGGGTAAGGCTAATTTCATATTTTCCATTTTGATTTTTAGTTTGCACACTTGTTAGAGTATATAGTGTTAGGTTTGGTTTTGTTTGCACTAGTGTGTTGCATTTAGTTGCATTTTAGGTTTGTATATAGGATTGCATGTGGGGATGGTGTGGATTGGTTTGAGATACCCTCCAATGATGATTTTACTAGGAAAAATAGCTTTCATGAGTTTGAGTAACTTTTGATGTGTAATCTCTTTTGTTGCTAAAATTTGTGAAGGTTTTATGCATATTTCTTATTTGGACCCTTGTCTTGATTGAGAACTTTGTTATCCCTTGGAATCTTTAGCACTAATGTTGGTACATGGGAGTCATTTTATGAGCTTGCTGTGACTTTGGTAGATGTCCTGTGAGACTTTGAGCCTTTTTTGGACTAATTCATTATATTTAGTTTCATGTTTCTTTCATGTATGTGACTCTTCCATGTTGCATCTTTAGAATTTGCCTAGATTCTTGTTCAAAATCACATTTGCATGTGTATGGCTGATGATATGATAGAGGCATTCTTTGTTGTTGAATATTTTAGCAACATAGCCAAATAGCCTATCCTTCGTGTTACACATTTTCCCCCCTTGCTAGCCCATTTGAGCTTATATCCGTCTTTGTTGTGAACACTTCATATTAGCCCTTGGCCAGACACATGTTCCTATCTTTACGCTAAGCCTATGGAGTGGTATTTCATCTATGTAGTGGGTGCTTTAGGGATAATTGAGTTTAAGGTGGCATTGGTATGTAGGTTTATTGCAGGATTGATGATATTGAGCATTTAGCTGTGTTTCGCCCTTATTTGGGTTGTGTCTCTGAATTAGGTTGTGAGTTGACAATTGATGGTGCTATGCCTTTCAATAATTGAAATTTTGATAGCATCCTCTTAAAGGAAAAAAAAAGAAAAACAGAAAAACGAGGAAAAAAAATTATGTTGAAAAAAAAGACGACATCAAGAAGAAAAACCCAAAAAAAAGAAAATAACAAAGTGAATAAGTTAATTGGCATTGGGCAGGTAAGTAGCTTGTGATCCTTCTTTGTCAACTCATTTCCTATATGATTCATTGGGGTATGTTCATTGTATTCTTGAGGTTTAGAATGCTGATGAACTTCGGAGTTGCCTGGCCCTTTGATTGGTTGCTCCCTAGTCACATGGCTAAATAACTCTAAATTGCCTAAATTTATTAGTTCATTCCTTTCCCTTAACCCTTTTAGCCCATGTTACAATCCAAGTAAAGTCCTCTTGATTGTAACATGCACATTGCATTTTTATTGGAGGAGAATTTGAGAGTCTTGTCAAACTTATGGTAGATTGCATCTTTACAATGAGTCTTAAGTGAACCAAGCTATATTTCAAACACATGAGTGGGAGTGATTCACATTTCTCAAAAGTAAGGCTCTACCAGTCTATTTGGCCCCAATCAATTCCATGTACTTGCATGATGTGCTTTGTGGTTTCTTGGAGGTAATCAAGTTTGATATCAAGCTTGTGGTCTCGTTCTTTTTCGAAAGCCTTCTCCTCCTCCTAATTTTGAAATGTCTTGTGCACTATTTGGGGTTGCCATTGATTGCTATTGTTGCCTGTGATATGCTATAATTTGCCTACTTTAAGGAGGTTGCTATGTATTTGAGTCCTAGATGCATCTCCCCTTGTTGGTTTTCTCTAGTGTTTGCCTGAGGACAAGCAAATGTCTAAGCATGGGGGAGAATGTCTTATTTGTACAGGACTTTATAAGTGTTTGGGAGTCATTTTAGGGGATTAATATGCTTAATTGTACGATTTATGCCCGTATTTTTTCTATTATGCTTGGTTTTGCTTGTCTTGAGAATTTTGCAGATTTTGACTTTATGAACCATTTATGTGAGTAGAATGGGGATTTTTGAGCCATTGTGGATCAAAAAAGATAGCAAAAGAGGCCCAAAGACATCCAATATGGTCAAACTGTGGCTAGAACCACGGTCCAAGGAGATCCAAGAGAAGTAACATAACAAATCAGGAAGAGCCACCAGGACAGAGGGCCTCATGGTCTGTCCGTCATGGGGGCCACAATCCGTGGTGGTCCCTACGGACTGAGCATGGTCAGCCTTGTTTCCCCAAGCTCACTAGTTTTCTTCGTGGTTGTTCGTGTTCCATGCGCGTGGCAATTTTGCATACTTGCTTTCAACCATGAAAAGTCATTTAGACTGCTTTATTCATTCCCTATTCCATTTCCTCTCTTTAACATCCATCATCTAGATTAGGATTTAGATTAGATTACAAGAGGAGAATGTGAATTGAAATGAAGATTTGCAAGGATTCCATTCAAGGTTTGCAACGACAATTCAAACGTGATCTTGGCTGAGCATTTCTCTTCTCTTCTCTTCTCTTCACTTCTCTTTTGACATTTTAGATTTATGTTTTGTAATTTTCATTAGGATTTTGCTGTTTTAATTTTGGATGTATGCAAATAATAGTTAATTTCACAATTTGCTATTCATCTCTTTGTTTATTTTGGAATTGTTAGATTATTTTATTGAATCTTAGATGTTTATTGTCCCTTATGAAATTTGATTTCTTTCGTATATGTTTTGGGTGTTATATAAAGAACTAAAATGTGAAATTTGATACTTGAACCCTAGGATTTGACTTGATTGTGTGATGTCTTGAAAGAGAATTACCGATCGAGAGACGTAAAATGATAATCATATGCTTAATGAATCTAAACAAATCAAGAGCCCTCACTACACCTTGAAGGAGGGTTGTGATACTTTGATTATTGGTTTTAACACAACCCATTGGGGAAGAAGTGCTTGGTTGACACATGAATTGAGAGATTGCTGGTTTTGTATAATTCCTTGATTATTTATCTATTAGGTTAGAAAGTAAATTAGTTTAATTGTAATCTCAAATTTTGATTCGCTTAGCCTATCTTAAGGGGTAAAGCCCAGTAGATCAACCTAGTCCTTGTATCACAGGCTTTGATTTCCTCTTGCTTATCTGGCTTGTCAATTTTTGTCAATTCATACTGCTTCTCTGAGTGTGTGATGCTTTATGATTGCTTGAATTATTAGAAACCACCATAGCAAAGCAGAGTAATTTTTTATTACTTTGAATTATTGAAACTTTGGTCCACATGCTGGGGTTTAAACTTATGAAATTAAACTAGAAGTGGAGTGAAAGATAAAGAATCATTGAATGTTTTGATGATTTCAAGATTAACACATGCAGGACAATTTAGTCTACATTAACATTTCATACTAGATCTAACATGAATGAAATCGGAAAAGAGAGGAGAGAAAGAAGCTTGGGTATGGAAGGCGTTGCTACTTGTAAACGTTGCTATTCAATCTTCTAATCTTCTACATTCTGTGATCAAGTCACTCAAGTCTGTAGCTACTCGGGCATTAGCAATGGTCAGCTTCTAACTTACCTAATGCAATGCTACTGCATTTATTATTTAATTTTATTCTTTGTGCTTTGCAATAGCTTCTCCCTAATGTTTGTAATGAACATATATGAATTAGAAAGTAAATAAAATAAAGTAAATAAAATAAAACTGAAAGATGATTGTATAAAAACAAGCTTGAACAACTCAAATTGAAAAAAAAAAGGTAGAGTATTAATTAGGCCAAATGCCTTAAATATCTATAAGAAATAGCTTTTGTAAAAACTATTTATCAAAAGTACACACTGTTTACTAAAAATTAGGAACATTAGCCCCTTAGATTGGTTGCAGAGATTATAATCTTGAGAATTGATCACTATTTTGAGTAGTAGCTTGATCTAGACGAAAAAGAATGCAAGTCAAAATTAAAATTGGATAATATGAGAAACTTTGTTATCATATGGAGATTGTAAGATTTGTTTGCCTTTTTTGGGAGGGAGGCTGGAGGGGTTTGTAATCGGTAGCCAATTCAGCTGTTATGCCTTCATTGAATTTGTTCATTTTGTTGATTTTCTACTAGGTGATAAGGCTGGGTGTAATTGTTATACTTGTAAAGGATGCTTTAAACAAGTACATAAAAACACTTAGTTTTATTAGAGTCTCAATGGGTTTCCCCCTATTTGAACTAAGAACTACAAGACTCTTATTAAAGTTGAGTTATTAAGGGTTTATAATTGAAGCACTCCTTCCTTATCTAATTACAATAACATATTACCCCTTCTATGTACATTATGTCAAGATGTCACTATTTGAAATTTTGCCTATTTAGGTTACTACTTCTAATTATACAAATTGAAAAAAGTAGGATTAATAAGGATAATCTATACATAGCTGGAGTAGAAACATTTTTAGATTTTGCTTGCTAATGGTAACGGAAGTAACGTAACACTTTGCCCACGCAATCAGTGCATGCTTAGATGAAAATGTTGGTTTGATAGATATGCTATGACATGTCATCTTATATTTTATGGATTTTTTTCAAGCTACACTGAATGGATGCTTCATGGAGAGCCAATCTCTCAATAATTTCCTTTTTTAATACCCTGTACTAGAAGCCACATTGAAGCTTACTGATACTAGCTATTTGTGTGATGAACCCCTATTTTACCTCATTTTAGCTCCCATTTGATCCTTGTTTCTCATTGTTTTTATGTCAAATATAGATGAGAAAGGGTCAAATTTATTTCCTTTGATTTAGTTGTACTTATAAAGTTATTTGTCCTTCTTTCAAGAGAAATTTCTTGTTTTTGATGAAAGGATAGCTTTGGAATAAATTACCAGGAAGAATAGAGGTCTAAGAAGCTCTAGGAACCAAAAGAGAAGCAGTGGGGAGAGTTTCAGCTGAACCAGAGATTTGGCATGGGGACCCTGTGCCAGGTGGCATCGCCATGCCATGGTGGCATGGGCACCCATGCCAGGTGGCACGACCGTGCCACTCCCCAGTTTTCGCGATCAAAGCCACTTTTAGGCTTCCCATTAGGGGCTCTTTTAGGGAGGTTTTTGGGAGAGGCGATTTAGGCTTCCTCTTCCCACTCTCAAACCCCATTAGGGGGAGAATAAATTAAAGTAATTAAGTTACATTAGAAGAGTATTTCTTATTCAAGCTTGTGGATTCGATCTTCAATTCAATCAAGCATAAGTTTTTTCTTCTCTTCCTCTTTCTATTTTGTATATTTATCATAATGTTTGGTTTAAATGCTTATGTGATGTTTAGTGATTATAATTATGATTTTGGATTGTGATTTAGCCTCTTGATGGCTAATTGATCTTGTTTAGGCCTTTACCCACCTTATTTATGCTACAAGTTAGAGTTTTCTTTCATGCCCGCCAAGTGTTCGATGAAATGCTTGAAAGAGCTTTCATCCGTGTTTTGGGGCATTCGACGTATGCTAAGAGGCGAGGTTGATTGTCTAGTGTGGGTAGACAGAATAGCTAGGATTCAGACATAAAAATGGTCTCGGTCGCTAGTTAAGCCAATGGTTGTCAATCTCGTAGTTTAATTGGGCTAATCCCGTAAAAATAGGAGGTTTGAACAATTAGTCTAACTCATGACCCTTGAGAGAGCGCTTGGGTAGTCTTTAATGATGCAATCAACCATATTTGAATACTAGCATAACTTGGAAAGGTTAAGGTTTGACTTGATTAGTTGGTTTATCTCTGATTTAATCATAATCGCAGTCTTTGTTTTTTTTTTTTAAAGTATTTTAGTTCTTTTTTCTTTCCATTTTGTTTTGCCTAACTTGAGACGCTTTAATTAGTTCTGGTATTTGGAAATACAACTCCCTTTCGGACGACACCCCGAGTTTTCAACGATGCACCTTGCACTTGGAGTTTATAAATATTAAAACTTTCCTAACAAGTTTTTGATGCCGTTACCGGGGAGTTGATGTTTTCCAATATTAGGGCTTACTTGGGCATTCGAGACTAGGCTTTTATTTAAAAAAAAAAGCCCCAAAAAAATTTTTAAAAAAATTTCTTTTCCCTGCTTTGCTTAATGTGAGCATGAATTATTTTGGAGATACTATGACAGACTATATGCTTTTCTTGCTCATTATGGTTATTGTTTGGAGAAATGGAAAATTTTGAATACAGTCTATGAGGGTGTGAACTGTGAGACCCGTGCTCTTTTAGAGTATTGAAATTTTTGTGCTAAAGATGTTAATGAAGCATGTGATTTCTTTGATTGTTTGGCTTGGGATACTTATGAATTTGAAACTAGTTATTCTTATTCTTACATCCCACTCCCTAATATCCCTGATTATACCCCTCTTGTGTGTGAAATTTGCCATTATTCTAATCACAACAGTAATTCTTGTCCTTGTGATATTTCTGATGATGGTTTTGCTAAACTATCAAGTATGATAGAGATAATGAATGAGCAACAAATTAAATATGCTAATAAAATGCGGGACTATGACCCATCACATGAGACTGACCTTAGATTTAGTTCTCCTAGACTTGATGTTAATCTGTGTGATGATGATGCATCTTTTCCTCCTCTAGAGTTCAGACTAGAGGAGGTACTTGACCCTCCCCTAACTACTTTGCTCATTGTTGCTCCATCCTCACCTAATACCCTTAGGGACAACACTGCGTTTATCATGACCTTTCTTGATACACCTTCCCCTTTAGCTCAATCAATAGAGTTTGAGGTAGGTGAGACCTTTGGTATTAGCACTAGTGTTGATGAGGATGATACTTGTTCTGAGTCAGACGATGTTTTTATTGAGGAGCATGATCTTCACGCGACTCTCACGGGGAGGCCATATGTTGATGTTGTAGCTATTGTTCCGACTAGTCCCGATCTTGTGGATAATATATCCCCCGACCCCCTTGATCCATTCCATGCTTTCTCTTCAAGTTCACTACCCTCTCCTTCCCTTGAGTACTGTAATATGTCACTTGTTAATCATCACGACGTGCTTAAGGGGAATGTGGTTGACGGTCTTGAGTCTCTAGGTACCTTTAGAGGGTATGACCCCTCCCTTGACCCTTATAGATTGTCCCTCGAGACCATGCCTGCGAAAATCATGTCGACCACCGCATTTGATTTTTCTACCGATTTTTCAAAGGAATTTGATAAAGTTAGGAGAGCACTTACCATTCTTTCAAGATTTATGTTTAAGTGCTCTTATTCACATTCATCTGAGTTGCATGCTCAGGTGTTTGATAAGTTTATGTGAGCTTTGACGGCATCTAATTTGGTAGCTCGGATCTTGACATAAGAAGGAGTAACTGATGCTCTCCTTCAACTTCCCATAGCACCGTCTTGAGGAGGTGATAGTTTAGGTGTACCTGGCACCTAACCTAGTAAACTCGTTCCCTTTTTTCCCTTTCTTTATTTTTATTTTATACATATAGCTTTTCCCCTTTCTTATTTATCTTTTGTTTTTGTATAGTTCTTTTTGTAGATTTATTTGTTAATATATATATATATATATATATATATATATATATATATATATATATATATATATATATATATATATATATATATGTATATATGTATGTATGTATGTTTTCTTGGTAGGGTGGCTCTTTAGCTCCCAATGAGGACATTATGAGACTCAGATGTGGGGAAGGAGAACCTATACAACCAGCTTTTGAAAAAAAATTATTTTTGATAGTTTTGGGGACTTTTGTACTATTTTGATTGGCCTTGATCTCTTTTATCTTGACTATTAGTTAGTATATAAGTATGATGTACGTGATCGATCTTTGTCTCAAGTGTGTCCTTCCATACCCCAATTCTAACCCCAATAGTTCATTGTAACTCAGTAATACAGTCCTGATTTATATATCATCATCATCATCCTAGGGTCTGAGTCTTTCATGTTTAACTCTCCTGCTTGCCTTTGTGCTTAGCCACTTTTATTTTCGGTTTCGTAAAAAAAAAAAAGAGAAAAAGGAAAAAAAGGACAAAGCTAAAGAATCAAAAAGAGTCTAAGAGTCGGGAATGACAAGTATCCCTTTGAGACATGCGCTACTGGGTGCTATCCTTTGAGGCAATACTACTACTGGAAAAGCTTTCTTCTTATGTTAATAAGTCAATAATCTGGTTGATGTCAAGCAAGTGGGATTGAGTTGATTCTGGTAAGCTTGAGTCCTAAGATAATGATACACTTGCACACCAAGCACTAGGATGGATTCAAAGTTTTGATGCATGGTGGGGTGAAAGGTTGATGTGTGGATGTCATTCATAGGGACAAAGAGCCTTGAAAAGCATATGATGCTTGTGCATAGGCTGATACTGAGTTACAAGGGTGATATGGTTGATTCAATTGTGTACAGTTTACCCCATTGTATATATATTGTGTTTTGTTCTTTTTATTTTTCGATTTTTGTTTATCTTTTTATTTCTCTTTTTCAAGATTTTGTAAGTATATCTTCAACAAACCCTCACGAGACCACATTGGTCCACTTGGGGGAACCAAGGAGTATAAAGGGCTTGTTGCATACGCTAAATGCAACTGTGACTTCTGTGAAAGTGAGTTAGGTCCTTAGGTTAGTTTTTCTTTATTTTGCTCGAGGACGAGACAAAATCTGGGTGTGAAGGAGTGATAAATCCCTATTTTACCTCATTTTAGCTCTCATTTGATCCTTGTTTCTCATTGTTTTTATATCAAATATAGATGAGAAAGGGTCAAATTTACTTCCTTTGATTCAGTTATGCTTATAAAGTTATTTTTCCTTCTTTCAGGAGAAATCTCTTGGTTTTGACAGAAAGGACAGCTTTGGAATGAATCACAAGGAAGAATAGAGGTCTAAGAAGCCCTGGGAACCAAAAGAGAAGTAGTATAAAGAGTTTCTGCTGAACCAGGGATTTGGCGTGCGGACCCTGTGCCAGGTGCAAGACCGTGCCATGGTGGCATGGGCACCCCATGCCACTCCCCAGTTTTCGCGATAAAAGCCCCTTTTAGACTTCCCATTAGGGGGCTCTTTTGGGGAGGTTTTTGGGAGAGGCGATTTACGCTTTCTCATCCCACTCTCAAACCCCATTAGGGGGAGAACAAATGAGGGTAATTAGGTTACATTAGAAGAGTATTTTTGATTCAAATTTGTGAATTCAATCTTCAATTCAATCAAGCATAAGTCCTCTCTTCTCTTGCTCTCTCTATTTTGTATATTTATGTTAATGTTTTGGTTTAAATGCTTTTGTGATGTTTAGTGATTATAGTTGTGATTTTGGATTGTGAGTTAGCCTCTTAATGGCTAATTGATCTTGTTTAGGCCTTTACCCACCTTGTTTATACTAGAAGTTGGAGTTTTCTTTCATGCCCGCCAAGTGTTCGATGAAATGCTTGAAAAAGGTTTCATCCATATTTTGGGGCATTCGACTTATGCTAAGAGGCGAGGTTGACTGTCTAGTGTGGGTAGAGAGAATAGCTAGGATTCTGATATGAAAATGGTCTCGATCGCTAGTTAAGTCAATGGCTGTCAATCTCGTAGTTTAATTGAGCTAATCCCATAAAAATAGGAGGTTAGAACAATTAGTCTAACTCATGACCCTTGAGAGAGCACTTGGGTGGTCTTTAATGATGCAACCGACCATCTCTGAATACTAGTGTAATTTGGGAAGGTTAAGGTTTGACTTGATTAGTTAGTTTGTCTGTGATTTAATCATAATTGAAGTCTTTATTTTTTGGGGGGGTTTTAGTAGTTTTGTTCTTTTTACTATCCCTTCTGTTTTGCCTAACTTGAGGCGCTTTAGTTAGTTCTGATATTTGAAAATACAACTCCCTGCGAACGACACCCCCAGTACTCAATAATGCATCTTGCACTTGGGGTTTATAAATATTAAAACTTTCCTAACATTTCGTAACGTTGATACTGAGGGATTGTTGAATAATATTTTTTGGTTAAATAAGCAAGGATGCATTCAAGATGATGCTAATATGCATGATAATGGAGATCTTATGGCTGGGGAGTATGATGAATTCAATGATGAGCCTGGTTCTTTCTCCCTATGATAATGATAGCTTCATGCCAATTGCCACTCCAAGTTATACCTAAACTATTGTGACATGTTGAAACGGATCTAGGCTAAGAAGAAATCCATTTTGCCAAATAAAGGCATAATCAACGTAATGATGACCTAATAAGATTAACACTTCAAGAACACTTCAATGGAGGAACAACCAAATCTAAAGGAAACTTTTTGGATTCTTAAAAGAACACCAAGATATAAACAACGCATCAATTAATCCCTTAAAACCTAAGCACCAAGGATTAATATAAAGGAAAGACTCTATATCACCACTCTAATAGGATATAATGATTGAAAGATTTTGAGAGAGAAAATGCCCTCTAGCCTTTTCATTCTTTCATAATCATCAAAGCTAAATGCAATATAAAAAATGAGGAATTACATAGCAAGATACTCCCTCCCATAAGCTTAGTACTAGCCAATAGCATTATAAGGATTTTGTCTAATAAAATAGAAGCTAATTGTACATTTAAAGGGGGACCACTAGGGGATAAAGCTACGTTGGAATTGGCTAGTCTTTTCGTTCACTCATAATCATCAAAGTTCAATGTAATATAAGAAATGAGGAATTTAAATAGCAAGATACCCCCTCCCATATGTTTAGTACTAGCCAATAGCATTACAAGGATTTTGTCTAATGAAATACACACTAATTGTATAATTAAAGTGGGACTACTAGGGGATAAAGGTGTGTTGGAATTGGCTAGACATTCCTTCCCAGTGGTGATGTCATTCACCTATCCAAATGAAGGAGATTAAAGTGGGTATTGTTATGGGAGCCTTTAAGAAGAATCTGACAGCTTTTCTTATCAAGTTTAGACCCTTAATTCTCCCATTTGATCACCCAAATAATTCCTTGAGTAAAAACATACACCTCCAGACCTGCACCAACCATGGCTCGGTTAAAACCCCATAACTTGCTCGATTCTTGGAATTTGATGATGATCTTAGGCTTGTTTTAAAATAGACATTTGCAGGTATCCATCCATCAAAATTCACCCAAAATGGAGCCCATTTACCTAGACAAAAATGAGCTAGAAGTCAGGCCATACGTTCTGCCTAGAACAAGGAAGTAAAATAAAATGGGGTGACTTGAAGTTAAAATAGTTAGGCTCTTTATTTAGGCTACTAAGTGTCATGCCACCTTACCTAAACTTAATTTGGGGTCCCTCAAGGCTCCTAAACCAACAAAGACTTTGGAGAGCCTAATACTTCGATATCACCCTCATAGGTGATTAAAGGCTCAAGTTGATTCCAAGTCTTGATATTAATAAGGAAGTTAGACCTCATGGTTTGCTTCACATCAACCTCCCCTCCTTGAAGAGGATTTACCCTCAAATCTCCAATGTCATCATCTTCATTCTCAATATAGGGAGTGAGGTCTCTAACATTAAAAGTAGCGGAGATGTTTTTGTCATTCGAAAGCTCTACCTTGTAGCCATTATTTCCTACTCTTTCCACGATCTTGTAGGGGCCATCTCCCCTTGCCATACGCTTGCTTTTCCTTCTTAAAGAAAACCTCTCCTTTCTCAAATGTAGCCATATAAGATATCCCGGTTTAAGCTCGAGATGAGTTTGATTCTTGTTGGCCTTGATCTTGTATTGCTTATTTACCTTCTCAATTTGAGCTCTCACTTGCTTATGTAGTTTCTTCATAGCTTTAGCCCTTTCCTCGGATTCAAAAGTCACTTTGGACTCTTGAGGAATGGGAATGAGATCAAGAGGGGTGAGAGGATTTAGGCCATAGCATACCTCAAAGGGTGAATGAGAAGTAGCATAAGAAGTAGTCCGGTTGTAGGAAAATTCCGCTTAGGGAAGCTTGGTGGCCCAATCTCTTAAGCTCTTACTCACCATACCTCTCAACAAGGTAGCGAGCATTCGGTTGGTCACTTCCATTTGTCCATCAGTTTAGGGTTGGCAATTAGTACTAAAAAGTAACTTACTCTCCACCATCCTCCATAGACTTCTCCAAAAGTGTGATAAGAACTTGGTACCTCTATCCGATACAATGGTCCTTGGGATCCCATGAAACCTCACCATTTTTTGGAAGAAGAGATCCGATTATATATGTAGCATCATCACACTTATGGCAAGTAACGAATTGTGCCATCTTGGAGAACCGATCAATAACTACCATGATGGTACCCTTCCCTCGGGGTTCGCGAAAGGGCCACTATGAAGTCCATACTAAGATCATGCCAAGGCATTAAAGGAATCGGAAGAGGGGGTGTAAAGGCCTTGATGGAAGTGACTCTTGGCTATATGATAAATAGCACACCTTAAGATTATCTTGTGGACATCTCCACCCATCTTGGGCCAATAGAAGTGCTCCTTGAGGATCTGAAAAGTCTTCTTGATGCCAAAATGCCTGACTAAGGCTCCTCTATGAGCCTCTTTGACAATCAAGTCCCTTAGATGAATCTTAGGGATGCATAACTTGTTTTCCTTAAAGAGGAAGCCCTCTTGCAAGGTATAAGGGCCATAGTTGGAGGGATCTTCAACCACCATCTTGAAGTCTTCATCTTCTAAGTACAAGGTCTTGGTGGAATGGAGTACAAAAGGCTTTGGACAAAGGAGCACCCAATAGGAGATCAATTTGGTACTCAATTCCTCTTATAGGAGAGTCCCGGTGATAGATCGTTGGGAAAACATCCCTAAACTCTTTCAAGAGTGATTGAGCAAGAGGATGTAAGGGCTTCACTTCCTCACTAGTGTTTGATTCAGCCATAAGTAAGGCAAATAAAGGTTTGCTCTTACTAATGGCTCTCTCCACCCGTGTCTCACCCGTGTAGAGGTTTTTCTCACTTCCCTTCCTTAGTTTAATTTTGAGGGGTTTAGGTGGTGGTTGGGGGGTTAAAGTGAGGTTACATCCCTTGTACTTAAGCACATATGTGTTGGCATGCTCATCATGCATCACATGATTGTCAAAAAACCAAGGTCGACCAAGTAATATATAACAAGCATCCATAGGAAAAACATCACAAAGGACCTCACCACAATAAGGACCAATTAAAAAAGAGTTAAGAGCTTGTTTAGAAACGGTTACCTCGCTTCCTTGCTTGAGCCATTGAAGAGTGTAAGAAGTGGACTGCACCTTGGTGGGAACTTATAGCTTGTTAATGAGAGTCATAGAAGTCACATTGGTACAACTACCTCCATCGATAATAAGCTCACACACTTTGCCTCCAATGATACATCGAGTGTGGAAGATTTGCTCCCCTTGAGTAGGTTCAAGGGGAACCTCTTTGGCATAAAGGGCTCTTCGGATCACCAATAGTTCTCCAACATCCGTGGTGACGACAGTGTGATCTTTCTCTTCAAACTCTTCCTCACTAGTTTCTTCCTCTAGAGCTTGGATCTCTTCCACCTCTCTAATAGAGAGGGTTC
The DNA here is from genome assembly GCA_029747015.1 of Carnegiea gigantea. Classification (NCBI taxonomy): domain Eukaryota; kingdom Viridiplantae; phylum Streptophyta; class Magnoliopsida; order Caryophyllales; family Cactaceae; genus Carnegiea; species Carnegiea gigantea. The sequence continues at coordinate 111,345 of JAKOGI010000868.1, read as the reverse complement.
TTTGATTTGGACAATCTGCTTAGAAGTGCCCATAACCATAGCATTTGAAGCATTTCTTTCCCTCCAACCTCTTTGGAGGTTCACTAGTAATCCCTTTACCTTTATCAATGGCTTTGATGGGTGTAAGGGTAGTTTCACCCTTGTCATAGGAAGGGAAGCTCTTAGAGGTGCTTTGGGGTCGATGAGGGAAAGGAGCTGCAAAGGGCTTTCGACTCTTAAGTTGCTTCTCGATCTTAATGGCTAGGTGCCAAACATCATTGAAAGGAAAGTGGGGTTGAAGTTCCACCTTATGAGCTATGCTAGGAGAAAGTCCTTTGATGAACCTAGCAATAGTAAGCTCATTGTCTTCATTCAAACCAACTCTCTTTAAAGTTGCTTAAATTCTCGAATGTATTCCTCCACCCGGTGATTCTCTTAACTAAGGGTTGTAATCTTGAGATAGAGCTCTTTCTTGTATGAGGAATGTAAGAACCTCTTCTTCATGTGTTTCTTGAGCTTGGATCAAGTCTTGATCTTAGACTTAGTTTACCTTACTCTATTCTTCTTCAAGGTCTCATACCACAAGGAGGCATACCCCTTAACTTGAGAATGGCCAACTTGAAAGCCTTTCATCATTATACTCCCTGAGCTTAATGATCCTCTCAATAGCTTGCACCCGATCAATGTAGTTTTTCGGTTTGAGGTTGCCATCAAACTCCGATGCCTCAACCTTGAGGTCACCAAGATCATCTCTAGGATGACCTCTACCCTAATTACCTCTATCCTCATGTCCTATGAGAAGATGAGTAGGCAATGTTAATAGGGTTCACATCAAGCTCCCTGGGTCAGAGAACTCGTCGTTCAGATCCCTTAACTCACTCTAACTCCATGGTGAGTTTTCTCACTTGTTCTTGAAGGTCAATTATGGCCTTATCTCTCTCATTTCATGGGCTAACTCTAGAGAGATGCCTCTAGGTTCAGAAGGTTCCACATTATTGGACATGGTTGAAGGTAGACAAGAGAAGGAAGAAGATTAAGTGTTTGAGAAAAGGTGGCACGATCATGCTAGAGGAAGCACGGGCCAAAATGAAGGGCACAGTCATGCTATGCAGCACGGGGTGGTCGTGCCAAATCACTGGAGAAAATTTTTCTGAGCAACAGAGTAGCATGGTCGTGCCAAATTTCTGCTCTGGCATGGGTGAGTGTTTTAGCTTTTTTGTAGAGCTTTTGGATTGTGTGTTGGTTTGGGATTGTGTTTAGGCTATTTTGGGGGTTCTCTGTGGACTAAAAGAGAAGTTTAGCGGCAAAAATATGGGTTTTTAGGGTTTTGGATTGAACAGAAAGCATGGAAGAGTGGTTGGGCCCTTTGAGGGGAATAAGAGAAGAAGGTGGAGTAAAGAGTACCCAAATATCAAAATAACTAAGTAAGAACACAAACAACAAATTTCAATCACAAAGTGTGAGGATTTGATGCTTACCCTTGAAGGATCCTTGTGTTCTGATATCAATTGAAGCGGATCTAGATTAAGAAGAAATTTATTTCCAAATAAAGGCATAATCAACCCAATGTGACCAATAAGATGAACACCTCAAGAACACTTCAATGGAGGAACAACCAAATCCAAAGGAAACTCTTTAGATTCTTAAAAGAACACTAAGATAAACAACCCACCAATTAATCCCTAAGGCCTAAGCACTAAGGATTAATATAAAGGGAAAACTCTAAATCACCTCTCTAATAAGAGATACAGATTAAGAGATTTTGAGAAAGAAAATGGCTTCTAGCCTTTTTATTCATTCATAATTATCAAAGCTGAACATAATATAAGAAATGAGGAATTAAATAGCAAGATGCCCCCTCCCCCAAACTTAGTACTAGCCAATAACATTACAAGGATGTTGTAAATGAAATACAAGCTAATTGTACAATTAAAGGGGGCCATTAGGGGATAATGCTAGAATTATCTACACATTCCTTCCCATTGGTAATGTCACTCACTTATCCAAATGGACGAGATTAAGGTAAGGATTTTTATTGGAGCTTCTAGAAGAATCTATCAGCTACCCACCAAGTATAATTAACCCAAAACAGAGCCCATTTACCCAAAAAAAAAACAAGCTAAAAGTCAGGCCATACGTTCTGCCTAGAACAAGGATGTAAAATAAAGTAGGGTGACTTGGAGATAAAATAGTTAGGCTCCTTATTTAGGCTACTAAGTGTCATGCCACCTTACCTAAACTTACTTTGAAGCTCCTCAAGGCTCCCAAACCAACAAAGACTTTGGGGAGCCAAATACTTGGGTATCACCCTCATAGGTGATTGAGGGTCCAAGTTGAATCTAAGCCTTGATGTTGATAAGGAAGTTATGCCTCATGATTTGCTCCGCATCATGTGTTCCACCAGGATTCCTCTTAAATAAGCTTCAGGTGTGTTATCCTTCGAGCCTAACGGGGAGAACGACTCTAGCATCTCTCCAGATATGAATTTTCTATTGATTGAGAAGGTGGTCAATTGTCTCACATCCATGCCTGGTCTCGGGAAGCTCTCGACTTTGGTGGGAGCACTAATTCTGAACTTCTTTTGCTTAGTGGGGATTGCGCCTTTGGTGATGATCTACACAGTTATTGAAGTGCTATAGCCACATCTACTTGGATAGCTTCTACATGTTTCTCATGAATTAGGATAGGTGGCTTAAAAGCCAAGTTTGGAACTCTTGGGTTATCATTTGGTCTCACATTTTTAGACATTATTTGTGTTGGGAATGATTATTGCATTATGTTGAACTTCCACATGAACTAGAGTGTTCGACCACACACTTTTGTTTAGTTAAGTTTGATGGGCTTAACTTCTTTTCACAACTCATACATGTCTGCTTCCATTTGTACCCTACTTTTCTTAAGGTCTTATGTTTGATCATCATGGGTTATCATGACAATTGGTAATCAGCCCCCTGGTGGGTGCCGATATGTTGGTAAGTAAATTTAGTGAAGATCTACTTTTTGTTAGAGAGATTTTGCGCTGATCAAGTTCTTATGACCTTCTAATTATGAAGCAGGCACAATAGGCCGAACACAATGATGGAGTGCTAAGTTAATTTCTGCTAATACCAACAAGACAATTATGTACTGAGGGGTTGCCCATGAGAACACCCTTTGACGCTCAAGTTAGGATCTAATTCATCACATAAGTTATAATAAATATATGGTGGACACATATCGAGTCTAACCTTCCCCAAGCAAACTCTTATATACCACACATACTATAAAGTGAAACTAATGTCAAAAACTTCTGCTGATGAGTGGGAAGGGTTTCATGGACCACATGGAGCCCTTGGACCATAAGCTTGAAACACTCTTCCTGTTCACGGAGCAGGACGTAATTTATATTTTGAGCAATGTTATCGTTATATTCAAAATTTAATGTAATGGTCATTTAATTTTATTGCCTCCAACATTTACTAAATCTAAACATGTGCATAGGGATGATTGGTGATCCAATCCCCACCTGAGATCTCCTTTAAGAATCAAAGCTCTAATCTAAATGTCTTAACCTCGTATTTTCTTGAGGTTAAACGCATAAAAGTTATAAGATGGTCAACCACAAGAACTAGGATTATATTCACTTTCATGATAAATTCCAATTCATTCTTCTGATCACCCTAGTACAAAGCCACATCTCTCAATGCAAGCAAATATCCAAAAAGATAGGCTGAAGTCTTTTTCAATCTTACGATCCTTAAGAATGCATACTTCTATCATAAGCGTACACTTCTCAACTGTAATACTTGAAAATCAATTTCCTAATGACAAGGTTGAATTAGGCCACTACTACTAACTCTAACGTATTCTTACTAATTTGAAAGCACTAAGCATGAAAACTGAAATCATTCAACTTGCAAAAATTAAATCTAATCTGAACATGATTGTATCTATGGATTAAACAACTGCCAATAGGTAAATCAATAAAACAAATCAAAGAGCATTAAATTTTAATTTAGAGAAAAGAGAAGAAGTTGGTAGGAACATATTGAACTGAAAACGCAAGCTGAGTTGAATAATTCAGACTTACACTTAAATTAGATCCGAAAGTATATAAATTAAAGTTTTTTGAGGGTAAACTAAATTAAAATTACCCCTAAAAACTAAAACTAAAGTTAAGATTGGGGAAGAATTGATGATTTCATAAATGCCCTAGGACCTCTAATTGTACTGGCGCCAACCATCATGTACTATACCTTTCTGAATTGACCCAAAATGTACAAAATTACCAAAATATGTTAAAGAGTTGAAACTTGCACTCAAAGCACCATATGTGATTCTCTTAAATATAATCAAAAACCAAGTGAGTAGAAATACGGTGCTTGTCGCTTTTGGTGCCCACACATCAAGCATTTCAACAAACCGCTGGTGAGCATAGAGAGAAATCCGTAACCATTAGCCCAAAGTACATTAGGAAGGTGCAATACAAGACTCATTACGCAGAGTCAGGACTATCCCTACTAAAGCTAGCAATTTTAGCCGCAAATCAACATGCTAACACAACAGGATCCCAGAAATCACGGCTAAGACAAGCAAATAAGCGACTGGAGATAGAAGAGGGAGAAAACTCGCCCTTGATTGAGCTTCAGTAATCGAAATTTGAAAGTGAATAATAATCTAACCATAATTTATTCTCCCCAAAATAGAGCTTTTAGAGGCACTTCCACATTCTCCCAAAACTAGGCAAAAAATGGGGGTTTTAAAACCCAAAGGCCAAAGAAATCCAACAAGATGGGGCCGATAGGGCCATGTCACTCTTTCGGCCAACCGATTTTGCATGTCTCCATATCTTCCAAAGCCAACTGCAAATCACCTCAAATAACACCTAAAAGTGCAAGAATAATAAAAGTAAGACGAGAATAGCACAAAACCAAAATTAGTTGAACTTGTAAGTACAACTAACGCTATTTCCAAAAAGAGAGGGTGAAAACGGAGCAAAACAATATATAAATATATGATGAATTACAGCAGAAAAACCAAAGGTATGGCAAGATAATCAAAATAACAATGCAAAAATATCTCACTTAAATCACTTTACAAAAACATCACCAGATAAAACCAAAATGACAACACCATGCCATGGAGAAGATGCATCAAATATGGCTGATCTCGCCACAATCGAAGGCAGCTAGTCTGAGCTGCGCTCGGATCACGACCCGTGAAAAAATTTTGTCCCTCAGGAACCTCATCAAACTTCCACTACTCTGTTGTATCTTGCCCACCAAATATGCAGTGGTGATAAGAATGAAACTTCTCCATCTCCTCTCATTTGCAAACTTCTCCAATCCATCTTTTATCCTTCTATGTATGTCCCCCTCATCTTGTCCTGTCTTTCCATCTGGCCTTTCAGGCAGGGCCTGCCCGAGACACCTTGCTAAGACGATAGCATCTTCTAATGCCGTGCAACCACCTTGGCCAATTTCGGGTGTCATGGGATGAAGGGCATCACCAGCAACACAAACATTATCTTTGCTTATATTTTTCAGTAACATATCCCAAGGCCATCTCATCTTCAATGGAACAACACTGATGTTATTGAGCTCTGTCTTCTCTATGACAGTCTTTGACATTGTTGGCACGTTGCCAATATTGTCGAGCACAAACTTCTTCACCTTTTCTGGGTTGTTTTCCATCTCTTTGTCCACTATAATGAAAAGGCATTACAAGTCAATTTTTGCTTAACTCGACCCAGACCTAGGAAAATAGGAAAAGTACTCTGGCACTCAACTTAGACCCAGGATAAGGTTCCAACTTTCCGACTTCTACTCAAACCTAGATTGACCTGGCAAAACCTAAGGCAACTTTAAATTTGTTTTTCCCATATAGGTTGTATTTTTTTCATAAGATTATTGGCTCAATTCAAAAACAGACTAAATATGACCAGAACCAAAATTCATTGATCCAAACCCCTACTGAGTTAGAACATTGAAATGAATCCTTTATTTTGCCCGATTGCAACCGCACACTACTTCCCACTTGTACATTTATTTAATGCACATCAGATTGTCAAACATAAATCACTACTTCAAGCATCAGGGCTTACTATGTTCTGGTGACATGAAAGTCATGAACCAATACACGGACTTGTCATCACAAGGAACAAAACCATGTCGAATTCCATTTCCATAATGTCGAAACATCTTAGGTTCAAGACCGTGGCCACCTGGGAAGTCTGCAATACCTCTAGCTGCTGCACGTTGAGTATGGACTGGTTTCGAAAGCTTTAGCCACTTGGCTACCACTGAATTGACTCCATCGCATCCGATCAGTACCTGCAACGTTGAAAGGCAATGGAACAATGGCTCCACAAGTTGGTCACTGTAAGCTCTTAATCTGATAATACAAAATCGGTTCTGAGTACCGTAGCTTTCAAGACGGAGCCATCTGCAAGGTGGACCAGTTTTAGATCTCCCAGCTCCTCAATGTGAACAACCTTTGAAGAATACTTGATAGTTCCTTGTGGCAGCTCGTTTGCCAATGTTTGGAGCAGAACCTTCCTTATCAGACATCGAACTTCATTGTTTCCGCTATAGTGTTGGGTTCCCTCCATAATTAGGAGGAACCACATGTATATTTTAAAAAAAGAGAGAGAGAGAGAGAGAGAGAGAGAGAGAGAGAGAGAGAGAGAGAGAGAGAGGAAGTCAAGCAAGCTTGCATTGTTGCAGCAGCCGAAAGAAAAGGTGGAGTAGCATAGGTAGAAAATACTTAGAAAAGCATTTAATGCCATGACCAAGCATATGCTCAAATTTGCTGCAAAGCTTCTCTAGACATCAAGAAAGTCAAAGTTACATATGCAAGAAGGATTATTTTTTATAAGTTAGAGGAAGACTTTCTTGGCAGCTAGTAGAGGTGGACTTGTGTAGATTTGCAAAATGTCCACATTTAATTTCAAGCTCCATTCTCCCATTATAAAATGGGAGGTATTCAGGGAATTGAGAAGTAGAACCAAGTGTGAGCAAAACACTTGAGAGTTGACCGCATACCACCAAAAATAGGTAAGGGAATTTCACCAAAGCTAAGTGTGAGTGATTTTGTATTCCATCCCGAGTGGGTGAGGTATTGAACATACCCTCTAATTTTTAGAGGAGTTAATTTGTAATCCTACTATTACAAATAGTGTAGCCATTTTTCGGACCTATGGTCCCGTGGTTTTTCCCTTCGTTTTGGAAGGTTTTCCACATAAAAATTCGTGAGTCTCCATCTGCTATATTTTCATATTTTTTATTTCACATCTTAAATTATACAAAGAGGAAAAAGGGTTCGCTTCCACTACATTGACCCGATTTTTCCCAACAGTGGTATCAGAGCTCAAGTTGAGCAACCACATTCTTGTGCAATTCAGGATGGAGGGTGCTATCACTTACGAGAGTGACATGGTCAAACTTACAGTAGATAATTACTCCTAAGTAATTGCTCCTACTGGTAGTCGATGATGGAAGACCACTTAATTTGCAAAGATCTCGTTGAGCCCATTCAAAATGAAAATATGCCAACGGGTAAAAATGCAAATGAGTGGAACATGATAAATCGCAAAGTCGTAACCACCATCCGGAAATACATTTATCGGAGTTTGTTTGAGCATGTGTCAACCTTTGACAATGCATACAAACTTTGGAAACGCCTTGAGTCCTTGGTCTAAAAGAAGACTCTACATAACAAAGCTCATCTTGTCAGACGGTTGGTGAAGTTGGAATACAAGGATGGTCAAAATATGATTGAGCACTTGAATAATTTCAAGGGGCTCGTAAATCAGTTAACGAAGGCTGACATGAAGGTTGATGACGAGATGCGGGCATTATTGCTTCTTAGCTCGCTTCGTGAAAGTTGGGACACATTGGTAGTTACTTTGAGTAACTCCGCTCCAGTAGGGAAACTAACAATGAAAACCGTCACTGATAGCCTCTTAAATGAAGAAGTCAGAAGAAAAGAAAGAGGTATTTAAGTGCAATCCGAAGCCAATGTCGCTGAGAACCGTGGCAGATATGAGAATAGGGGAAGAAACAATGGACGAGGAAAGTCCAGGGGGAGATCCAAATCTCGCTCCAGACTAGTCTGCTACTATTGTGGCAAGCCGAGCCATAAGAAATCTGATTGTCAAAATTTCAAGAGAGATCAGAAGGCCGAAAAAGTCAAACCAAACCAGAACGAACACAAAAAGAGAAGAGAAGAGCATTACTGCTATTGCATCATAAGATCACAATGAGATGTTCCTCATTGGAGAAGAAAATTATGTTAATTTGGCTTGTGATGATTGTTCCTGGATTATTGACTCAGGAGCCTCTTTCCATGTTACTCCACATGGGAACTATTTCTCATCCTCCCAAAATGGTGATTTTGGTACTGTCAAGATGGGAAATCCAGTTTCAAGCAAAATTATTGGTATAGGTGACATTACCATGACGACGAACACAGGATGCAAGCTAGTGCTAAAAGATGTGAGGCATGTTCCACACTTGCGCCTAAATCTTATATCAATCGGCAAACTTGATGATGCTGGCCTGGTGAACCACTTTAGTGGTGGAACATGAAAGCTCATATGGGAGCTTGATAGTTGCCAGAGGTGTAAAGGAAGGTTCCTTGTATGTTATGCAAGGAAAGTTTTACAAAGGGGAAGTTAATATTGTACATGACAACTCAAATTTGGAGTTGTGGCACAAGAGGCTTGGCCACATCAATGAGAAAGGACTGCAGATCCTTGCTAGAAAAGAGCTCATCGCTGACTTAAAAGGCGAATCGCTTCGGCCTTGTACTGATTGTTTAGCTGGCAAATGACACAGGTGACATTTAAGAGAAATGACCGACTCAACAGGAGAAAGCACATTCTTGAGTTAATACATACTGATGTATGTTCCATGACTGAAAGGTCACTTAGCGGAGCATTATACTTTGTCACCTTTATTGATAACCATTCAAGAAAAGTTTGGATCTTTTTACTAAGATCAAAAGATGAAGTACTCGAAGCATTAAAGGAGTTCCATGCAAGGATGGAACGAGAAACTGGTCAAAAGTTAAAGTGCATCCAAGCTGACAGTGGTGCAGAATATCGTGGTCCATTCGAAGCATACTGCAAGTTGCACGGGATCAGAATTGAGAAGATGCCACCAAAAACACCGCAGTTGAATGGTTTAGCTGAGAGAATGAATCGAACCATCGAAGAAAGAGTTCAATGTATGCTTTCACATGCTAAACTCCCTAAATCTTTCTGGGGATAAGCTGTGAAGACCGCAGTCGACATTATCAATCTTTCACCATCAATTTCTTTGGATGGAGATGTCCCAGAGGAAGTTTGATCCAGGAGGAAGGTCTCCTACAACCACTTAAAAATGTTTAGGTGTCGAGCATTCGTTCACATCCCGAAGGACGAAAGAGCCAAACTTGACTCAAAAACAAAGGCGTGCATCTACCTTGGATCTCCAAGAGATGAATTTGGCTACCGACTTTGGGATCTGGCAAGCAGAAAGATTGTTAGAAGTCGAGATGTTATATTCTTTGAGGACCAAACCCTGAAAGATGCAAAACAAGAGAAGCTTAAGTTAAAGGTTATTAGAAGTTCTAATCCTGATTCGTACCCTATGGTATACGGTAATCAGGGGGAGGAATCACTCGAAGAAAATATCGAAGCTGGCACAAATGAAGATCACGTCTCTTCCTCCAACAATGATGAAAGTGAAGATTTGGACGAATCTGACTTAGAATCTACTCAGTCAGAAATTCAAGAAGAGCCTCAGTTGAGACGATCCACCAGAGAAAGGCGACCGTCCACAAGATATAGTCAAAATGAGTTTATAACTCTTACAAATGAGGGAGAACCTCAAAGTTATGAAGAAACAATGATTGACAATCACAAAGCAGAATGTGCAAAAGCCATGAAAGAAGAAATGCAATCCTTGCATGAGAATCATACATATGATCTTGTTGAGTTGGCCAAAGGAAGACGAGTCTTGAAAAACAAATGGATTTATAGGCTCAAGGCTGAAGAAAATAACCCAAGGCCGAGGTACACAACTCGGTTAGTTGTTAAAGGGTCTAGACAAAAGAGAGGGATTGATTTCGAAGAAATATTCTCTCTGGTGGTAAAGATGTTATCCATCAGAGTTGTTCATGGTCTGACTGCCAGTCTAGATTTGGCGATTGAGCAACTCGATGTCAAGACGGCATTTCTGCATGGTGACCTGGATGAGGAAATTTATATGGAGCAACTTGAAGGATTCAAAGTTGCACGCAAAGAAAACTTGGTGTGTCGACTGAAAAAGGGCCTATACGATCTTAAACAAGCACGGAGATAATGGTACGAGAAATTTGATTCTTTCATGGCCGAGCATGATTTTAAGAAGACACTCACAGATCACTGTGTCTTTGTTAAGAGATATGGCCATGGTGATTTCATCATTTTATTGTTTTATGTCGATGACATGCTAATCGTTGGACACGACCCAAAGAAAATTTTAGCCCTGAAGAAAGCGTTGAGCAAGTCATTTGCCATGAAAGATTTGGGATCAGCAAAACAAATCCTTGGGATGAAAATAACAAGATATCGATCCAAGAGATTATTGTGGCTATCTCAGGAGAGACATAGTGAAAAGTTGCTAGAAAGATTCAACATACATAAAGCCAAGTCTGCTAGCATGCCACTTGCAGCCCATTTCAAGTTGAGCACCAAGCAAAGTCCAACAAGTGAAAAAGAAAAGGCAAAGATGAAAAATGTCTCATATTCATCTACTATTGGCAGTCTCATGTATGTCATGATATGTACCAGGCCCGATATTGCTTATGCCATGGGTGTCGTAAGCCGGTTCTTAACGAATCCGGGGAAAGAGCATTGGTTAGCAATGAAATGGATATTACGATATCTTAGGGGGACATCGACAAAATACTTGTACTTTGACAAAGGAAAACCTGTGTTAGAGGGTTACACAGATGCTGATATGGCCGGTGACATTGACTCCAGAAAGTCGACATCAGGATACCTGACCACTTTTGCAGGGGGAGCTATATCTTCGCAGTCTAAACTCCAAAAAATATGTGGCTCTGTCGACCACAGAAACCGAATATATTGCAGCTACTGAAGCATGTAAGGAGATTCTGTGCATGAAAAATTTCTTACTCGAATTGGGTCATGAGTAAGAAAAATATGTGTTACGATGTGATAGCCAGAGTGCTATACATCTAGCTAAGAACTCCACATTTCACTCCCGTTTAAAATATATTGATGCTCGCTATCACTGAATATGGGAGGTATTGGAAGAAAAACTCCTACAGCTTGAAAAAGTTCATACCGATGAAAATTGATCAGACATGATGACCAAGATAATACCAACTAAGAAGTTCGGAAAATGTTGCAAAGGTGTCGGCGTGGTGCCCCCCAATTAAGTCGGGAAGGGGGAGATTTGTTGGGTTCCCTCCATAATTAGGAGGAACCAAACGTATATTTTAAAAAAAAAAAAAAGAGAGAGAGAGAGAGAGAGAGAGGAAGTCAAGCAAGCTTGCATTGTTGCAGCAGCTGAAAGAAAAGGTGGAGTAACCAAGGTAGAAAATACTAAGGAAAGCATTTAATGCCATGACCAAGCATATGCTCAAATTTGCTGCAAAGCTTCTCTAGACATCAAGAAAGTCAGAGTTACATATGCAAGAAGGATTATTTTTCATAAGCTAGAGGAAAACTTTCTTGGTAGCTAGTGTAGGTAGAGGTGGACTTGTGTCGATTTCCAAAATGTCCACATTTAATTTCAAGCTCCATCCTCCCATTATAAAATAGGAAGTACTCAGGGAGTTGAGAAGTAGAACCAAGTGTGAGCAAAACACTTGAGAGTTGAGTGCATACCACCAAAAATAGGTAAGGGAATTCCACCAAAGCTAGGTGTGAGTGATTTTGTATTCCATCCCGAGTGAGTGAGGTATTGAATATACCTTCTAATTTTTAGAGAAGTTAATTTATAATCCTACTATTAAAAATAGTGGAAGTATTTTTCGTACGTACGGTCCTGTGATTTTTCCCTTCGTCTTAGAGAGTTTTCCACGTAAAAATTCGTGAGTCTTCATCTGCTATATTTTCATTTTTTTAATTTCACATCTTAAATTATATAAAGAGGAAAAAATGTTCGCTTCCGCTATATTGACCCGATTTTTCCCAACATATAGATGGTAGCCACTCATTAACTTGGGAATAAAGTATGCATACAAACCCTTGCACTTGCTCATATGAAGTTGGGTATTCTCTTAATTAATGTTCACCATACTGGTGTGCATTTTATTTTCTTGGACCCTTCAATTCATCTCAGATATTCATGTCCTGTAATTGATACTCTGACACATATGGTACTGTTCCATTTAAATCAAACATGCCTATTCTGAAACTTGCCGATTTAATACCTAAAAAGTGGCCACACTGACCACCAACAACTGTGTAAATCCTAAGACTTATCACTTGTAAGAGTCTATAAGGTGTCACACTGTGGCCAAAGTATACTAGTAGCAACTGAAGTTACTAATATACTACACCAGTGAGACCACATCGGTTTAAATAGTTCCTAATACAATTTCATACTGCTGCCAAGTTCTTAATAATTCACGTTTGCTCAGCAGGCTTACAAGAGGACAAACTGAAATCTCAAGATGGGCAATCGCATGAGATTGTTGTAAGAACTCACAATGAAATACTAGATATGATGGAAGTCCATTATGCAGGATTGCCTTCAAATAAAAGCATTTCAGCCGATATTACTTTCTCTTCAAGTTATTTTGAGTATGAACATGGGTATGTATATTTTGCAATTCATTTTAGATAAGACAACAAAACAATCTGAGATTTTATAAAACGTGCAAATTTGAACACGCACCCATACTGAAGACTCTTAATTGGGTCTAAATAGCACAGGTTGGGCTATTGGTCGCTTGTACCTTGATCAATTTTGCAGGCAATTTTAAATAATGATGCATTGCTATCAAGAACCTTAGTGTTAACAAAGGATAAGTTCACTGACCGTAGCCACTCATCTTCTTAACACACCCCCCCCCCCCCCCCAAACAAAAAAACCCGCAGATGTGGATTTGTCTTCCTTTCTGGATAGTACTTTCAAGAGTTGCCGTGCTATAAAACTGTTTCTTTTTCCGAGAATGACTTGGAATTTTGACTGGTTCCAAGCTATTTGCTTCTTAAGCAGTAGTCCTCACTCGCTGGATATTCAGGAATTTATTTGGCCAGCAATTGGTTTTTTTTTTTTTGGGGGGGGGGGGGGGGGGGTACTCACTTTTCCATCAATAATGGCATCCTCGAGGTAGCAATGCCTGACACAGTTGAAAAAGTCTGTACTCTGCATAAGAAAGGCAGTCAGACAAATGATACAGACTTCAACCATGTTTAACAAGCAGACAAATAAGTCACAATTTAGCTTGAATTTTAGCAACAGAATCAGTTAATAAAGAGTATTTTACTCTTGCAGCAGCAGATGATGTTCCCTTAGTTGATGGCCAACTCCAAGTGCATCGAGGGCTCTCCATGCATTTGCCCAAATCAGTACTCCATAGCCTGATACCCTCAGACTGCTTGAGGATTCCAGTATTATGCTCTTCACCCCCACCCTGCAAGCATAATACAGCATCCGTACATCAGCCTTCTTTTTCTATTACTAATCTAGATGAGTTTAAAAAAAAAAAAAAAACAAAAGAACAAAGTAGGGATCAAACTAGCCATTAGATCAATTGAGAAAGAGAGAAAGGGATTACCTATGGAGGGCAAGGGCTGTGGCAAGGCCAGCTACACCGGCACCCACAATCAGAGTCTCTCCATTCCTGTCCATCCACCAAACTCTGTCTGGAAAAAAACCAGAAACAACAACTGTGGGACGCACCTCTAGATTAGTATAGATTAAGGACAGTGGAAAAGTCCAAATGACGCCACCAGTAACAGTTTCGAAGTATGCAAATGTGTTGCTGTTATTACGACACCGCCAGTTCTCTCAAGTGGAAAATTTGCTCTTTGATTTGCATAATAAATATTGTTTTCTGAAGTCGTCATGGCCTTTATATAATTTGCAAACCTAGGGCTGACAAAAAATTATCCGATCCAGATACTCAAATTTGTCCGATCCGAAAAAAATCGAGTATGGACACTTTTTCTATGTCCGAATTTGAAATCCGGACATTCGGACATGTCCGGATTCAAACCGGATCGGGTCCAGGTTTAATGAACCGGGTCCGGGTTGTCCGAATTTAGGTGCAAATCCGGGTCCGGACAAATTCGAACAACCGGACTGTCCGGACCCGATTTTTTCGTGGGCTTGGGCTGAGGCAGGGCTTTCAATTTTTGCTAAATTCGTTTTTCACTTATGAAAACCCCGGATTGTAGAATGAAAGTTGAAAACCCTCGACTCCTTCTCTCTCCTCTAAAGCTCTAATCTATTCGCTGCTCCTGCTCGGTTACTGGCTGCTGTGATGCCCTCTAAATTCTCTCTCTCATCCTCGCTCACCGGCGGCTCACTTCCTCTGTCTCCCAATCTCCCATAACGCATCTCTGTTTGGATCCTAATTCGTTGCAAGCATCATCATCAATTCAAGGTAAATTTCCTTCATCTCTATCAGACGACTCAAACCTTCAAGCTCATTCTTCAAATTCCCCTGATTCGTTGCCTTTGCTGCCCATGCCCATGAATTTTGGTGATTTTTCTTTCGTTTGAACTTTGAAGCAGGCTCACGTCATTGGAGGATTTGGAGGTGCCCAGTTGCTGCTTCTTTGTGTTTCGACTTATTTAATATATTCCATATTCTGTTTATTTAATATATTCCATATTCTTTGTGATTCGTGGTTGTGGGTTTGCAGTTTGCTCCTTCTTTGTGCTTCTTTCGTTTAATATTCTGTTTATGTTCATGTGGTTTTAACTTATTTAATATTCTTTGTATTACTAATATTCATTGCCTTTGCTATTGAGGATGGGTGGCCTGGTGGTCATGGCCTATGGCTGTTGTTCTTCGTTTAAATCCAAACAGAATGTGCTATACATTGTTGGGGAACTTTGGATTTAAAATCGGACATCCGGTCCGGACATCGGACAACCGGGTCCGGGTATGGTCTGACTGTCTGATTTTAAATCCAAACACGGTCCGGGTATGGCTATTTTGTCTGATTGTCCGATTCGTCCGTACCCGAAATGACCCGGACCCGATTTTTTGTCAGCCCTATGCAAACCCCCCCCCCCCACCGAAAAGCCCAACCTAGACAAGGGGGGAGCGCGTAAGAAAAATCTCTTCCAACAAGATACTAGGGTGAAACTCGCACATTTTGTACGTGAGTAAGTTTGAACAGTTAAATTAATGATAAAATTTGCTACTAATTGTTTGAAATTTATTCAATTAAAATGTGATTCTTAAAAATACAAAAGTTGTTAATTAAATTCAATTTAAAACTTTAAATTTTTAAATCAAGAATTGTTATAATAGGTGAGTTTGGATAACACATGCTAATGAATTCAGATGAGAGATTAGTATAGCGTAAGTTGGTAAGCTTAGGTGAATAATCAAATAGAAAAGTATGATAGTAACATTAATTTTAAAAACCTAGAATTACAAATGATGGAACAATTAAGTAGGCAGAGCAATATCAATGACAACATATATCATAGTAAATAAGATAGAAATGATGATATGTAGTAAAGAAATCTATTCACATCCTTTTGATTCATTCAACTTAAATTAAGTCAATGCTTATTTTGAGACAACAATATAATGTTTGGTTGGATGCAATGTAACGATAATATAATTCAATAAACTTTGCAATATAATCATAATTACTTAGTTTGTGATAATCATGATTACAAAATAGTTCTTTTATTGCAATACTCTTACGCAACCAGACTTGTTAATGAAAATACAATTACAAACTTGTTTGCATTACAAGGTAATCATAATTATAAGATAGTTCTTTTATTACATTAGAGTTAATCCATTCTTCACAAAATTCATATAATTTAATCCAGAAAAATCAACCCAATTAAACAAGAGGAGGGTGAGAGAGTACTAAATTGCTCAACCTCTTCAAATACAAAATGACTTTTTTATTTTAAAAAAACTAATATTACACCTTATTAAACATAATCAATTAACTAAAAAAAAACCCCTACTTTCCTAGTACTATCTTTCAGTTTATTCAAAAATTCACACCCGTAAAAATATTTTTTAAGCTTGTAATAAATATTATTTTGAGAATGTTTGATTAAATACTATTTATTTTTCATAAAAGTCATAGAAAAACTAGGATTTGCATTGTAAAGTCAAAATTGCCCCTTGAAAAGTATGACCAATTGAGTAAATTTACTACCTTGCCCCAATTTTACTATTATTTATAATAGTAACTCATGTTGTAAAATGAATCTTGAATATATATATATATATATATATATATATATATATATATATATATATATATAAAAAATTACCAAAATATCTCTCATTTAACTATTCATTGAGAGAAGAAGTATTAATTTAAAATGATCAAAATACGCATTAAATAATAAAATTATCCTTAATAGTAGCTTGTCTTATTATTCCCTTTTAAGGTAGCAAGATAAAATAAGATAGGTCATTAATCTAGACAGACTAGCATAGTAAGTAAGATGTAAATAGAATTTAGATAAAGTATTACTTCCTAAAAAGGGTATTTCATGTGTATCAAATTTAATGTTTGTACTTATTAAAAACTAAAAGAGATTCGGAAAAATATGGGCCCTATGTCCCGTCAACATCCACCATGGCAATGAGTCCAAGCAAGCTGAGTTAGGAAACTCACGCATCAGTCTGGACTAGTAAAAGAGACCCAAACAGGCTCGAAAGAAGGGAAACAATGAAAAGAACATGCTACCCCCGAGCTACTCTGGTTATAAATAGAGACCCTCCTAGCGTCGAAGGGACGGATCCCCAAGCCGTCAGAGCATATTTCACTTCATTTATGTCATGATATTGTTAAACATTTATCTCTCATTTTCCCTCAAAGATCCCATCTTTAAAGTTTCAATCTTTGCTCCTTCTTCTCGATGCCTGACTTGATCGTTGGAAAAGTGCTCCTCGGGTCCACACCTGAGGTTTGCCTTTTTTACAAGTCTGGAGCTCTAAGCCAAGTCGACTTTGAAGATTGCCACGCGTAAACACACTCTTCTGACTCATAAAAATTAGTTTCTCCAGAAACAAAAAGTATTGACATTTTTCATTGAAAATAACAAATGGCAAATAAAAAAGGGATGCAAATTACAAATAACATGATTATATTTTGAGTTAACATGTTATCCATTCTTTCATTATGTATATTTTGAGTGTGTTAATAGATCAAGCCAATTTAGGTTGAATTTGGCCCGCTAATTTGCAAGCCATTTTGGTTCACGTTCAAAACACTCTATTTTGACGAAAATTTGGCCGAATTTTCCTGCCAAGCAGCTTCGAATTGATCTATCTCTCAGTGTTATGATGGAAACCATCCATGTAAAATCCGTGGCACTGGTAACCCGAGTAAGAATGCTTCATTATTGACACAATATGCATGTAAGGATTCGTTTACACCGAGATTCTTCTCCTTAAAAGTAACACTTAGCAATGGAGTGGCCCCTGACTAGCTGCAGGACCATTACCAGGATTCTGTCGACGGCGGCATGCTTTGGCAGCATAATTACTGGTGCACGTTCAGGGCAAATGTCTATATCGCAAACTTGGTCAGTTCAAATATTTGACTGAAAACATGCATCATATATGGCTGAGGTTGCCACAATCAAAGTCAGCAGTTCTGAGAAGTGCTTGGAGCAAAATTCCAGAGAGAAATTTCTCCCTCAAGAACCTAATCAAACTCCCACTGGTCTGTTGTGTTTTGCCAACTAAATAAGCAGTGGTGATAAGCATGAAACTTCTCCATCTTCTCTCTCCTGCATACTTCTCCAATCCATCTTTTATCCTTTTATGCACATCCTCCTTGTCTTTTCTAGTTTCTTCATCAACTCTTTTAGTTAAGGCCTCCCCGAGACACCTTGCTACGACGATGGCATCTTCTAATGCTGAGCAGCCACCCTGACCAATGTCAGGCGTCATGGGATGAAGGGCATCACCAGCAATGCAAACATTGTCTTTGCTTATATTTTTCAACAGCATATCCCATGGTGATCTCATCTTTAATGGAGCAGCAGTCATGTTTTCGAGCTCCGTCTTCTCGACAAGGGTCTTTGATTTTGTAGACACATTCCCAAGATTGTTTAGCACAAATTCCTTCATCTTTGCTCCGTCATTTTCCATCTCTTTATCCACTGCGGTCAAAAGATACGATGAGCCAAATGTCTATTACATTGATTTGGCAAAAGTTACAAAACCAAACAGGATTTATACCCAAAATAACATAATCCAGCTTTGGCTTGGCTTGACTGGAACCTTTTCAAACCAAATCAACCTAAAATTTGTTTGATCAATATTAATCACGAGTTGCTGAGAAGTACAATGCATAAACTGACAATAAACCTGAATGATGACTAGACATTTTGAATCACACCAATCTGGTTAGATCAAATCAGAAGATCAACCCGAATATTCCATTTGTCTGTTCTGATCCAAGCAGAACATGACACCATTACCCGGCTATGTCTAAATGCGCATTAATGTATCTGCAAAAATAAATCGCTATTGTGTCATTAGGCCCATAAGTGTAGCTATTTCCATGGGGGCTTACTTTTTTCAGATGTCATATAAGTCATGAACCAATACACAGACTTTTCATCGCAGGGTACATAGCCATGGCGAATTCCGCTCCCATAATGCTGAAGCACATTAGGTTCAAGACCATGGCCATCGGGAAACTGTACAATGCCTCTTACAGCTGCACGTTGAGTATGGACTGGCCTTTGAAGCTTTAGCCACTTGGCTACCACCGAGTTGACTCCATCACATCCAATCAATACCTCCAGTTTTTGAAAACGAGTGAAATTAAACAATTAAGTGGCTTTAAGTTAATCATTATCAGCTATTCATCTCATGATACAGCTTCAGTTGAAAATATACCTTGGCTTTAATGATGTGGCCATTGGCAAGGTGGACTAGTTTAAAACATTCTGCGTCCTCAATGTGAACAACTTTTGATGAATACTTGATAGTGCCTTGCGGCAGATCCTTTGCCAATGTCTCGAGCAGAACTTTCCTTATTAGACATCGAACTTCATGGTTTCCACTACATCATTCAGTCATATAAAACACGAAAATGTTAGACAAGCAATAACTTCGCAGAAAGTTTGGGCATCCAAAGTGCTTATGTGATGACTACTCCTGGGTCTGTGAAACAATGTGTATACAATAGATACCATCTTTCTATGCTACAACTTACACTGTGAAAGAGCCCAATAATATTCTCAAATTAAGGTATTAATCCACTATGATTGTATGTTTTCTATTTTACTTTCACTGTATCCTCAACAATCAGACATGTATGCACTTGATAGTGCAAGTCAAATATGCCAAATTTCCAAAGAATGGCTGAATCCAACAGCTAGACAGACTCCTGAGCTCAATCCTAAGAGTCAATTCAAGAACTGTGGCTTATAAACATAATCCCTAAATGGGGCAAAGAAGACATAGGCAACCACCAGGTTATGTAGTATAGCACCAAAACCTAAGAAATTAGACGCTACTATAGCAGACACTTGAAGCTAATAACTTAGCCTGATCAATAAGGCAGCAAATTCTCGGCATGGAACTTGAAGCTCAGGAGGAGACCACCACTGCAAGTGTAAAGAATGTTCATGATGAGATGCTGTCACAGATGTTAATTTGTTTGCCTTCAATAGAAATGGTTGTACTTGCTTTATCTATCTTCCTTTTAGACATGATTTTACTTATGATGCATGGTTGTTCCAAGAGTATCCGGTAAACTTATTCCTAGACATTCAGTCTTTAATTTGAACTCATAGTTGAGATGATATCTTAACATGGTACAAGAGCATCTTCGTCTGGGAGGTCTCCTATTCAAATGTCAGCCCCCTAGCGCTGAGTCACTGCTGAACGGTTTGAGAGGCAGACTTGTACCATCCATACTTTAAACCCAAAGGATATTCATGAGGGGGCATTTGGGATTATACAATAGACCTATTCCAAGGTATTCAGCGAAATCTTTCGGCCTAGATAGTTCCTTGAAAGCTATCCAAGATAGGGTAGCTTCAATGCTAAATACAGGATGCGGTTGTTCATCTTAGCTTCAAGCTTAGATCGAAATGCATGTCCCCCAATTTCTATTAAATACAAAAGCTTAAAGTTCAAAAGCAATGATTTGGAAAATTGTTGGGGCAAGTGATTTTGATGATTAAAACATCTCACTTCTTCCCTTTCTCCATGAATGATGCAGTTGAGGTAACAAGGCCTGAGACAGTTGAAACAGCCTGCATTCTGCATCATGGACCATGAAAAAGACTTATAAGAAGCAGGCTTGAAGGCTGCCACAAAAAATATATGTTGTGTTGTGGTCAAAAGCCAGATATGATATGGTAAGGCATTACTCTTGCAGAAGAAGATGGCGTTCCCTAAGGTGGTTGCCGACACCAAGTGCATCCAGTGCTCTCCAAGCGTTTGTCCATGTCAATATTCCATAGCCTGATACCCTCAGGTTGCTCGAAGACTCCAACAATGTACTCCTCAGGCCCAACCTACAACCATCATAAAGCTTCAGAATTCAAATCCAAATCCATACCCATTTGCTAGGTTCCACTTAGACAGAGTGGGGAGGGACTCAGATGTAGGAATAAATTCCTTAAGTTTACAGAAACTAATGTCAGACCCCAGAACCCGGATTAAGAACAATTGATTGCCCACTACACCAGAAACAAATAGAATTTTAGCAAGGTATAGTACTTCTATCATCCACTATAATTCAAGCTGCGAAAAAGTATGCCTAAAAAAGATTCTTCCAGTTGCCTGGAAAGCAGACAAAAACAAGGGCGGAGTGGGGACGGGCCGAGGGGGAGGGGAATTACCTGTGAAGTGCAAGGGCTGTCGCTAGGCCAGCTACACCAGCACCCACAATCAGTATCTCTTCACTCGGCTCCATTTGCCGTGGTGAATATATGTGCTATGAATCAATGGAATTGGAGGCACCTCTAATCCTAGATATAGACTTGGTGGAAAAGTCCCAAATGATGCTACAACATGAAAGCGTAAGGGAACATCAATCGGATATGCCCACACGTGCCCAGACAATCCTACCTGCTGTTAGAGAAAAGCTCGCCACATATAGACCGCCAGTGTTATTTTCCAGAGCAAATCTGTTTTTATGCGCCGACAATAGTTTTTTTTTTTTTTTTTGGGGTTTTTTAGTTCTTTTCCACGCTAAAAAGGTTGGGTAATTTGTGAATTGTATGGTCGAACAGAACATATGAATTATGTAGGACCGTAATACATTGGAATGGTGATAAGAGAATGCCAGTCATGGGAATCTTGGGCATTCTAATTTTCTGGGAGAGATGTGTTACGGGAAATAGTTATGGTAAGACACTCTACTTTTTAAGGAGATACATCGTTTGTACATGCAAGCTATGGGAATTTTGGGCTTGAATGTATCTTCAATGCTTCCTGTTGACGACAACTACAACAAAAACAAACTACTACACCACAATCCCCCTGAAAGTAGTTCTGCACTTGCAAACTTCACCATATGATTTTATACAAGAGCCATAACTACACAGCTTCATTCCCCAAGTAATTTGCATTCATGTTTTGCCAAGCTAGGCATTAGCAAGAAATCCGCAGACAGCTGTGTGCGTTGATCAACTAGCATGCAAATGAAGGAACCAGCTGAGTCAGAAGCAAGGACTCTGGGAACATGAACAAATAAAAGAATGCACTGCTCACCAAGTTTAAAAGGAAAAATTACAAATTACGCATAGCAAACTCAACCTAAACACCTAGAACAGAAACAAAATCGAAAACCTGCCACAAAAATGGGGCAACAAGATGCTGAAACTTTTCTAAGCTAAGTCTATAATGGTACACATTCATTTTTATGTCCTAATGGTACAATTAGTCAACCAAAAAAACGCCAAACATAGAGACTGAGCAGGCATTGCACACTTTTTATAACAGGAACTCCTGCGCAATTTTTTTGGGGGATTCAAGGAAGACCAATTAGGCATCTCCTGCAGCAGCCTGGGCCGGGCCATTGAAGCGTCCACCACGGCCACCCCTTCCACGCCCTCCCCTC
The DNA here is from genome assembly GCA_029747015.1 of Carnegiea gigantea. Taxonomy (NCBI): domain Eukaryota; kingdom Viridiplantae; phylum Streptophyta; class Magnoliopsida; order Caryophyllales; family Cactaceae; genus Carnegiea; species Carnegiea gigantea. The sequence goes on along the minus strand of JAKOGI010000868.1, from coordinate 89,129 downwards.
CCACGACCACGACCTATATTACCAAAAAATATGTATACAATGTCAAAATTTGTAGATGAATATCCTATTCTATCAATTTAGGATTGGTGCAAAAGGCCCAACATGAGAGACAGAAATAGCCAAAAAAAGCAACAGTATTCTACTATTCTATCACGATTCGCAAGACATCACCAAGCCACCTTGACCTCACTCACAACTTGTAGTGTAATCGGGGAAAATGATAAAGTCCCTAAATCTTTGTGCAACTACAGACGCTCTATGCAAAAGAACGAGGTTATATGATAAATTACCTCGGCCTTGACCTGGTGGGCCGCGGTTGTAGCCACCCATGTTCTGCTGAGTTTCAACCAGAGGGCCATTGTAATGGTATCCTCCTCTTCCACGACCACGAGAACCACGGCCTCTCCCGCGACCCCTACCCCTAGGATATCCCCGGTTCTGATCCCAGCCTCCATCGTCATACTCTGAAGACATAAACCCATTTCCTGCAGAACAATTTAATTCTATTAATAAATATCATTACTTGCAGACCAAAAAGTATAATCAGCAGCAGAAAAATTCATTGTGAAATAATCACTCCATATTGATCCTCCCCCTTCTCCAGAGGACATGCCTATGCTGATCAAATTGCATCCAAAAAGAGTTCATAAGATAAAAGAACAAATACAAACCTGCTGGGCCTCTGCCTCTTCCCCTTGGTCTACCTCCACGACCCCTACCTCTGGCATTTGGAGAGCCCTCTGTACAACTCGAAGTTGTCAATGACAAGGAGCGAATACTTTGTTAGGAACAAGCATCTGAGAGATTTGTATAATACCTCCTTCATAATCATAATCATGTGATGCTTTCACTTGATCAGCAGGCAGTGGAGGCTGATACCTGCAAATCATAAGAAAGAGTCCTGTAAATGAAACACAATGAAAAAACCTAGATTCACAGGATTACCGCTTTATATGAAACCCGTAAAACTACCAAACCGTTCAGTCATGTCCCACCACTGCAATGGCACAACTACACATTGAAACTTGAAAGGCTAAGTGCCTCCACCCAATCGCCTAATTTTTCATACAACATAAAACTTGAGCTAGCTCTCTCAAGAAGGAAGGTAATGATGCAAGCACAGCCAGTGAGAGATGGTATTACCAGCTACAGCAACAGAACATAGAATAAGCAACTGATAAACCCCCCACAAAAAAAAAACGAAAGTGCACAAGTGAAACTGCTCTGAAACGTGCATCAATTTGGGAGAACTTCACAAATAACAGCTAGAAATCACTACAAGCTCCCTCATCCACTTCTTTATCTCCCCAAAGCCCAGACATTCAACAATAGCTCCAGTTCAGAGAAATAGAGAATAAATAACAGGCACCAACTCACCCAACAGAAGATGTATCCAGCTGATTCTTCGAGAGGGTTATTGTGATCATTGAAACATGCCTAGTGGTTTCCAAACTGTAACAAGAACATGACAGTCAGAACAAATATTCTACATTTTAGTTGACATACACAACGCAATATCATAAGAATTAGCAATGGCTGACTTATTATCCTAAAAGAACACACAAAAAAGGGGTAAAAATTATCCTGTGTAAAGCACAGTAGCACTGAACACTTACGGGAGGAGACCTTCCTCTAGTGGCTCCCATGTGTCAGTGATATCGGTGGATCCAATTGATGTGATCTGATGCAGACCAACAATTCTTCTCTGCATTGAAATTATGAATCATGTAAAGATAAGATTCAGAATTTTAATACAAGGATGATTTCAGATAAAGCAATGAAGACCTTAATCAACTCCACGATTGTCACAGTCTTATTGATAGCTCTACCCATTGCCTTGAACACAATTTCATTGGAACCTTTTTCCTGCACATTGCCAGGGTCCACAGGCAGAAAAATTAGAGACATAACAAGTATGAAGTTCACAGAACAATGCATCTAGACAAACAACAAAAAAGAGGGCTACCCAAGGCCAAAATAAGCAATTGGCAAATCCTTATCCAAGGTAGTTGCACACGTATGTAAACAATACCTAAATAGTTTGTGAATCTCCACAAAGCCATACTGGGATTCCTTCCTGACAAGTTTATTATTTAATTCAACCCAAGGCGTTCAAAGCACTAGATTTGCACATAACTCCAAGGATGTGATCTAGACTTCAGTACAACTACAAGACCAATTAGTAGCCAACTCATTCAGGAACCAAACCTAGTAAAGCCGTCAGAGTTCTAGGAACGTAAGTCATACTACTCAGTAAGAACAGACTCTATGTTGGGTGAGACTGTGGGCAAAATAGTCAATTATTAGTGCAAGTGCTATCATGTTTAACTCCCACATACAGATATGACAATGACCACATAGTGTGATTCCATCCAACATATCCCATCAAATCAAACCTGACACCCAATCAATCTTACAGTCTTCACTCAATATTAGGATGATAAAGTCTCAAAAGAAAAACATAGCGAACTACTTGATGAGGACCAACAGAACACTCTTAGGTCAGTAAACCAGCACGCACCCATCATTTGGACAGACCCCCCAAAAAAATTTTAAAAAATACAACTTCATCAACATGGTCTATCAAAATGGAGACCAAATTTGTCAGTCGTACTTCAAGCTTTTCGCAAATTCCAAAAAGAAAGTCTCAAAAGAAAAACATAACCAACTACTTGACGAGGACCAACAGAACACTCTTAGGTCAGTAAACCAGCACACCCACATGATTTGAACAAACCCCATTAAAAAAATTTTTTAAAAAAAAACACAACTTCATCAACATGGTCGATCAAAATGGAGACAAACGTTGTCAGTCATACTTCAAGCCTTTTGGAAATTCCAAAAAGATTTTGGCCCACCGCATTCATGGGCAATATTAGTTGTGCTTAGAGATGGTTGCTATCAAGTTAGGAACGTGAAAATTGCAACAAAAAGCAGACTGAAAGATAGTTTTGGGAGGTAAGAAGGTCTGTGGTGTAGATGTTCCTCGTTGAAGTAAATGAAACATAGGAAAAAGCTTCTAAGTTGGCACACTTCGAGAGAAGGGGGGAAAACCAGAAAAACAGAGCAAAAAGCTTCTAAGTTCCCTCATGCTCCTTTTTGAAATACATAAGGAGTCATGCTACAGACGCTTACATACGAAAGCACTAAATGAAAGCACTAAATGGTTCAAATTTACTTCATATAAACAAGCATATGATTCAAACTAAAGACCAACGATCTTTGCCGCCATCAAGATTATCACACTCTATTCATGACTCAAGCTTCATGCAGTCCACTCTTGTGAACTCAAAATGCAAACCTTGCACAAATATAGCAGTTACAAGGATGAGAATAATAGTATCTTTACCTCCTCAGTCCTCACTATAGAACAAGGGGTATCTTTTCATCACAAAATTTTGTCGTCCACTATTCCCACTAATCTGATAAAAATAGTATCTTTTTTAAGCTCAAAAAGTGATTTGTCGGTCAGAACTAGCAGTTAACAGAATCTATAGAGCATTAGCATACCATTAAACCAAAAAGGCAGCATTTTTAATCAATTAGACATCATAAACAGTGAAAATAAACCCACAAACGCCAATTAACCACACATAAGTCGCCACTTCGAGCTTCAAATTGGATATAAATCAGCTCAATATAACGTACACCATAATACAACATCAGCTACAAGTGAAGAATGAAAATAGACATTGAATCGAGACTGTAAGCCTTCCATTGGGTTGTTTTACAATGAAAATGAAAGCATTTATGCCTAAATACCTGAAGAAGAGTCATGGCGTAGGTGATATAGCTGCGCATCCTGCCTTGACTTGTAATGCGAATCTCATTCTCATCAATCGGTGTCTCCGCTTTTGGCTTCTCTACCCTTGTGTACCGATCCATCTTCTGCAACAACACAACCAAAAAAACACTGCTTAATCACAGCAAACACAAAGAACAAAAATCGAACAAAAGTAAGAAGAGAGAGAAAAACAACCAGAGAAACGCCAAAAAAAACAGAGGATATAGAAGGACAAACACAGAAATCTGAAAGAGAAAAGGAAGAAGAGAAGAGAGAAACGTGCCTGCGCTGTGAAACCTGGAAGAGCCCTCTTCTTCGGCTTTGTATCGTCTATTCCGCCCTAAAGCTGCAGGCTGGCTACTTGTATTGCTTAAATACCCCCACTTCCCTGGCTTCCAAAACTGCCCCAACCAACTCCTTATCGGGCCCAAACCGGTTCACCTCTTTGCTTTGCGCTCCCACCTCCCCCCCCTCCCCTTTCTTCCCCCCTATTTTTCGTGGGGGATTTTCCAGCGACGGATTAGGTCAATTCTCAAGGCCTGCGGCCCTGGCAAGTGGCAGCGTTGTTAACCTGTTGCAGGCTTATAGCGTTATTTGCAATAAGCAAAAGGGATAAATTTCATTAAACAAGCCTTCTCACATCACCATTGCAAATTCAACACGAAAATACGTATATAATTCTAAATGTCAAAATAATATATCACTTCAAAAAATCTTACTTGAAAAATATTAATTACTGGACATATGTCTTCCCTCGTAATGTTGTTTTTTATTAATACAGCATGAGGAAGAGTCTTACAGATCTATCATACACTTTTTCAAAAGAAAGATATGTTGATTTGTTGTAGACTTTATAGAAATAGCTGACAAGGAGGATTGTACTTAAGATATCAGAGACTATCAGAGATCCAAGTGGGCACCCTCTAATGATCCATCCCATAAACATCCAACAAAGACAAAACAAACAAAGACAAAGCAAACATAAACTCACATGCAATTGTAGAGATAGATTTAATTATAGTATGGTTCACAGTTGGAGAGATAATACATTCAAAAACACCATATGACAAGAAAAGATACTTAATATCCTAAAATTAAAAGACAGCTACGGACGAGGAATTGGTCGAAAATAGCTAATAAAATCACTTTTCCAGCCTAGAAGTACCAGGGAACTTGAGAAACTGTAGACCAGAAATGCAGTATCAATTGCCTTGTGAAAGATCATTTGGTTCACATCTTTTAGATCCAATCATAATCGAGACGAAAGTTGATTCGAAAAAATAAAAATAATGGAAATGAATTCCTTATGTCTATATTATTGAGAGCGTTTACCAAAATTTGTAGTGAAATATAGTAAACGATAAACAGCAGGTATTGAAGTGGTTTCTAGTTCTCAGTATCAGTTGTTTAGTTTAATTTGATAAGAAAATTTCATTCAAACTCATACCTGAAGGTTAGAGTGATACCTCATATTTGCGATTCCAATTAAAAAACATTAACTAAATATCAGGTTATCGGAGCTACTGATTTAATTCCTATACCTAGATTAAAAAATAATTAACTCAATGATCCATTAATGTTTGATTAGTGCGTCTTACTTGGAAGTTGGATTCACATATCTAGAGGTTTCATGAACCTTGAATAGGTCATTTGATTTTTTTTTCCCCACTCCATCATAAGAATAGAATTATTAATTCTCATATTTGATGTTTGGTTCATAATTCTTGACAATCACATACTAGAGTTGTCACTCAAACTTTCAGGTATGAGTTTGGAGAAAACCCTCCTCTTCCATTGGTTTATATGAACTCATACCATTGGAATTAAATTTCACATTCATTAGCTAAACCAAGTAGGTGACATTAGTGTGAAAATAATTTTGTTATGGAATGGCTCACCCCAATCAGGAAGTTAGGCACTTGTATTTATAGTTGATACAGATACAATTAAATTATATAAGTACCCTTTTCCTATTACACCCCCTCAAGTTATACAAGGGAGTAGACAGATAGATTGGACTTATAAAATAAAAATGGTTGAGAAGAGAACCCTTTAGTAAAAATAAATTGAAGCTTAGTAGGTATATGTCGAACAACTAAATCACCATGAGCAACACGTTCTCGCACAAAAATGATAATCAATAGTGATATGCTTGTTGCGATCATGATGGACTGGATTGGCAGTTAGATACATGGCACCTACATTATCACAGTATATCTTAACTGGTGAGGCAGTTACTGTACCAAGGTCAAGTAAAAGCTTGCGAATCCAAATAGTCTCAACAACAGTATAGGCAACAACTCGATACTCAGCTTCAGGATAGGATTTTGAAATAGTCGGTTGCTTCTTCAAGCATCAAGCAATAAGACTGGGTCCAAAAAATACTGCACACCCAGTGATAGATCAACATAAGTCACGATATCCAACCCAGTCAGCATCAAAGTAGTCAACAACAAGGGAAGGAGCAGTAGCCCATAATCAAGTGTTCCCTGAAGATACCTGAGAATACACTTAGCAGCCAACAGGTGAGTGGTACGGGGAGCATGCATAAACTGGAAAACTACATGAACTGCATATGTAATATCAAGACATGTCACAGTCAAATATTATAAAGCACCTACCATACTTGTGTACTCAATAGGGTATGTAAGTAGCTCATCATCAGAGACAGATAGGGTGGTCATAAGACTAGAAGGAGTGTGAACAAGTTTGCAGGTGTATATATGAAACTTACGAAGAAGATCAGAAGCGTATTTACATTAGGTTAGAAACAAACCTGCTGGGGAATGAGTAACTGGCACTCCTAAGAACTAATGAAGGTCGCCTAAATCTTTCATGGCAAACTGACGGGAGAGCAACTTAATAAAGAAACGAAAAGCAGAAAGAGAACTCCTCATCAGGACAATGTCATCAACACACAATAAGAGAATAATTGTATGCGAACTGGAGCGAAGAATGAACATGGACGGATCAGCCTGACTACAATGAAAACCATGTGTTAGCAGAAAGCTACTGAATCTATGGAACCAAGCTCGAGGGGCTTGCTTAAGACCATAAATAATTTTTTTTAAGCAACACACATGCTTAGGAAGAATGGGATCAATGAAGCCAGGAGGCTCACATATGTATACCTGCTCACTTAATATTCCATGAAGAAAAGCATTTTTAACATTAAGTTGATGAATAAGCCACTTCTTAAACAAAGCAATGGATAAGATGAGACGAATAGTTGCAGGATGAACAATAGGAGAGAAGGTCTCATGAAAGTCAATACCTGCCTGCTGATGATTGCCTGCAGCAACCAGACGAGCTTTGTACCTCTCAATGCTACCATCAGACTTGTATCTTATCATGTAGACCCACTTACTAGCAACCAAGTTCTAAGCAAAATTATGAGGAACAAGTTACCATGTATCATTAGCCATTAGCACATTAAACTCATCAGCCATACTTTCTTGCCACTGAGGTTTCTGATAAGCTTCCTTAAAGGAAGCAGGTTCGATTTTAGGACAAGGAGAGGAGAGAGAGAGAGAGAAAAGTTTCCTGGTTTTGGTAATACCAAATTTGGACCTAGTCTACATAGGATAGACATTAGTAACACTAGAAGTAGGAAACGAGATTACAAAAAGGGTCGGAGAGGCACCGGGAAGGGATGAGGTCAGATGAGTGGGAATAGAAGGTGTAAGCGGACAGGGGAAGAAAATAGGATGTTGGCACTAGGGGGTAACTCAATGGGAACCACAGTTGGGCTGGGTGGCGAGGAGGGCCACAACGGAGAGGAATGAGATACGGGCGGGCTAAGTGATGATGGGGAGACAGCCATACGTGACACAACACTAGAGTTATGGGAAAGAGAGCCAATAGGGAGCTCATCAAGACAAACTAACACCGACCCTGAAGGGGCAAAGCGATCAGAAGTGGAAGTGCAAGAAAGAATGTCAGTCACAAGCTATTCATAGCTAATAGCATCAATTGGAGCAGCATGTTTCAAAAACTGAAAAGCAAAAATTTGTTCGCGAAATTGGACATGTTGACTAGTAAAAACTTTGCCAATTTTGGGGTATAGACATCTATAACCTTTATACTGAGCAGCATACCCAAGAAAAACACATTGAATAGAACAGCATTGTACTTGTTTTGCAAGATGCAGAGAAATTCAGAAAACAAGCACAACCAAACATTGTTATGATTGTGTAGCCGGGGGGTTTACCAAATAGTTTTTGAAAGGGACTGTCAGAACTCATAACAGATGTAGGAAGAAAATTTAATGGTGAAGGCAACTGTGTACGCAATAGCAACCCAAATTTGAGGTGGTAACAAGGATTAAATTAGAAAGCCATGACCCATCTCAAGAAGATGGAGATGCTTCCATTCTGCTACACCATTCTGAGCCTCAGTGTCATGACAAGATTTTTGAAAAAAGAATTCTCATTTAAAGAAAGAAGTCCTACATGGGAGAGTTATCAAACTCACATCCTCTATCACTTTGATAAATTTTGATGCAAGTTCCAAACTATTTTTCAACCATAGTTTTGAAATTCTGACAAATTGGAAGAACCTCCTTTTTCCTTTTCATGAATAGAATCAGCTAAAACGAGAGTAGTCATCCAAAAAAATTACATAATAATGAAAAGCTGAATGAGAAATAGTAAGAGGTTACCACATATTTGAATGTATTAATTATAATGGAGAAACAAAACTGTGTTTAACATGTTTAAAGGAAGATGATGTGATTTATAAGTCGACAAGTGACACAGTTACCATGAAACACTGAACTAGAGACAAGTTTATTTTTCCCAAGAGTATCTAAAACTTTAGCTCCATAATGACCAAGTCGCCTATACCAAACATCGCTAGAGGAACCCAGAGTGAGAAAAGCAGGGGTAGATTCAGGCATGGGACTAAGAGAAACAGAGTAGACATTGCCGCTACTAGGGGCCTGCAACAGGACATCACTAGTGGAGTTGTCCTTTACAGAGAAACAAGAACCCTTGAATTCAACATGACAATTGTTATCTTTACAAAGACATCTAATGGATAAAAGATTATGTTCAACTGTGGAACATGAAGAATAGAACGAAAAGGCAAGGTCTTAGAATGAGTTTTAATGGTTAATGAGCCAATGTTAGCAATGGGCAATAATGAACCATTCCCTATAATAACTTTTTCAGAACCTAAATAAGGAGTCAGAGAAGATACACTACCTTCTTTAGGAGTCATGTGAGCAACAACAGCAAAGTTTGGGTACCAAAGGCTTTCAGTAGCTTTGATTGGTGAGAAAGTGGCCATAGCAAAAATACTGGAGGCAGGTTTAGGTTGATATCTAATAGGACAAGAAACAACAGAATTCCCAGAAATTTGCAAATTTGACAGATAATATTAGGAGCTAATCCCAACACCCCCTCAAATGAATCACTACCTGCAAATGAAGAATTAGTAGCAGAAACAGAGGTACAATAAATATCGAACAATGAAACAACTAAATTGCAATAAATAGAACCTATAGGCATACTCCTGGAAGATGTGGCGGGTTGAGAAGATGGGTTGGAATTATAAACATTACTATTATGACCCTTGTTATTGCGGTTGTTGTCACGCCCCTTATTGTCACCTTTGTTTTTACGACCTTTGTATCGATTGGTCTGGCTGGATGATGCAGAACCAGAATTACCACCTACTGGTGTGGTGGGCGTGGCAAACGCTTGATGGTTGACTAAGCCATGTTGACGGTTGCAAACAAAGTGGACACGATCGTTCATGAAACAGCAAACGTATACAAACTTCAACAAAGGTAATACCACCCGATAGGAAGGATAGATTATTAACAAAATTATCGTACTTTGAACCAAGTCCATTGAGGGTGTGTTGAATAAGTTCCAGGTCAGAAGCAGGAGACTTGATAGTTGCTAAAGAATCAGTGATGGACCTAATGTGATGCAAGTATTCATCCATGGGTGAAGACTCAGGCTGATCAAGATTCGAAAGCATTTGCTTCAAATCTATAGCACTTGTGAAACTTGCAGTATTAAACTGGGATTCAAGATGTTGTCAAATAGGGGGCAATGAATGAGATGCTGGACCTCTATAACGTGGTTTTTGGAGATTGTAGCAAAAATCCACACTCAGATGAGTTGAATAAGTCAAAGCCTCATTTGATAAGCTGGATTAGGTTGCGAAGGACCGAACATTGTTATGAGATAGAGAGGACGTTGTATGATAGTACCGTCAAGGAACCCATGAACTTGATGCATAATAAAAAATGAGATGAATTGCGTCTTCCATGTTAAAAAGTCCTCAACTGTGTCAAGAGGAGTGGTGACGAAATTTGTCGCGTTGATCGTCCACATGGCAAGTGAGACCAAGGGTAAGTGCTTGTTTATAGGGCTAGACTAGGACAGACATTGGGTCAGGACCGAATGGGGCAGAAAACCGCTATTGAGAACTAGGTCAGGAAGGCAGTTAAAGGTTGCAAGTGCTCAGTTTGGACACCCAAAAAGGGAGGTCAAGACCAAGGAGATGACAAGGGGTGTTGCCACGAGAAGTGAGGTAATGGAGGAAGGTTCAGAGCTATGGTTGCAGACAGAGGTGGCAGGGAAGACTGGTGGCCCGAAATTGACAAACTCGAGAAGACAACTGAAGAGGATGGCAATGAAGAAATCAGTTAGAGGACTTCGCCATCATCAAGGGTCGCATGAATCGGGGATAGATCGATAGCATAGCAGACGATTGGTGGTGTTTCACTGCCATTGGTGGCCATGACGGTGGTGCAACAAGTAGCTTGCATGAGAAGAAAGAAGAGAGCGACTAGTTATAGTGAAAGCTCGGGTATTGTGGTTTTTGGTTATTTTTGTTTTTTTGGGTAAAATAAAACAACAAATTATTGGGTCCAATTGTGCTCTGATATCATATGAAAATCATTTTGTGATGAAATAGCTTATCCAATCTAGGATCTAGGCGCTTGTATTTATAGTTGATACAGATACAATTAATTATGTAACCACGTTTCTCCTATTAATTAAAAATCAGAAACAAACCCATAGCTATTGATTTCAATTCTTATTCCATTTCTTTCCAACTTTTTTAACCAACCCCCAAGATACGTGTTTGCCATTTACGGTAACCCTTCACTTTCCATGGATTTACATTTATGCTTTCAAGTATAGGAATCATCTATTCCCATAAACTCATAATCACAAACTAGATGGCTTAGCCAATCCGATAGGTATGGGGTTACACAAATCCCCTCACTACCTGGTTTATATAAACTAACACCTCTAGGTATTTCTTTTACCTATACATTTAGTAAACCAAACAAGCATGGGAATCAATGATAAATGAAACCCAAACAACGGAATTAGGAATCAAAAATCATCCTTGTACCCACTGTTCAATTCTAATTCCACACAGTGCCTACTTAATTGGACCAAGTGGCACTACAAGTTGAGCCAAGTACATGATGCTATTAAATGACAAACCATTCTCATTCTTTATGGTTTCATTTGGAGCTAAAAAGGCCTGAGATGGCATACAATAAGAATATATGATGCAAGCATTACGTGAAAATTACTAAAAGAAAAATGTTCCTACACAACCTGGTCAAATTTAAATTTGAACCTGTCAATTTAAATCTTTAAAATCAATTTTTTGATAGTTTGCTATAAAACTATTCTATTTACTTCTTTGTTGTTTGCAAATCTAAGTTGATCCTAATATAGACATAAGATTGACAAAATTATTAAATGAGTCTACACAAAGTAGCGTATTTTTTCTCTAGTTTCCTTCTTTGTTTTACTTCTTCCTAATAAGGTTGAAACAAATAGATCCTATAGATTTGTTCTTCTAGTGTGGAGGCAAAAAAGCTTAGCTTAGCTGAAAACATTATAAAATACTATAAGAAACTTTTTTTTTAAAAAAACCCTCTAATTAAATAGTTAGAAGATAGTTTGAAAATTTCATTTGAGCCTTGTTGTTTGTGAGGTGGGGATTGTGATGTGTTGAAGTGAACTGAGGTTATTGCATATTATTATTAAACCATCTCCAATGGCTGACTCGCGAGCAAAGAGGATGAGCTGGTGCATGTCCGAGCCGAGAAATGAAGCACAGTGGCTGGCATGCGGCCCGCTCTATTTTTTTTGTCGTACATAAAAAAAGGAAAATCTATGTGATACTTGCAAGGAGACAATGGAGAGGGTTCTGATTTTTTTGGGTTCTGATCATCCGACCAGATCTCAATGAGCTTCACCGAAAAATGGCAGAGAGAGAACTTTGAGAGAGACTAGGAGGGTAGAGAGATAAAAGGGGGAGAAGGAGATGTACTTGGAGTAGGATTTGAAAAGCCCGTGGTTGTGAGTGTGGAGAGAAAAAAGAAGAGAAGAGAATGTATTTGAGGTAGGAGGACAGTTGAAAAGCCTATAATCGTGGGTGTTGGATTTATTAAAAGGGGGAATAATTTTTATGTTGTTTTTGTTAAGAGTTGGAATATAGTGATTATTGATATAATTATTTTATGATTACTATAATTGTTATAATCTATGATTACTATCAATTGTTCTTCTAATTAACGTCTTGTAGTGTTTTTCTTTTTTTTAATTATACCCTTTAATTAGCAGTGTTATCAAATTATTATATGCAAATTATTTTTCTAAAAAATAATAAAGCCAAATAACTAATCAAAATAAAAAAACCAAACCAATTAAATATGATTAAATGTGGAGTCTATAGGTATTATTTTATCTAACAAGTCAAAGTAGCGAGCCTTCTATTGGAGATAGTGAGGATTGTGAGCCAAAACATTGGAGAGAAGACTGATGTGGTAGTGGTAGGCCTCTACTGATGAGCCAAAAAAGTGGCTCACAATTGGGGGTGCTCTTAGGCTATATATTAGTGTTTTAAGACTTATTTGGGAGTTTAAAAATAAAAATAAATACAAACTACACAACATAGAAGTAGCAACAAAGTAAAATGTTGGTTTAATTTCCCTATCCTTCTTCATGTCAAAAGCCTAATTCTCCAAATGTTTTATCATTTATTTTCCACATAATGGGACTATTAATGTCCTTATAACCAGTAGTATCCTCTGTATATTTTATTTTTGAGTTTATTGTTTAATAGTAATGCTATCTTTTTGAATAAAATTTTTCTCCTTGTATGAGTTAATGTGTACTTGTTAAAACGTTTCTTTTTTGTTTTCTTACTATTTGATAAGCTTATTCCCTTACTTAAATAGGCTGAGTTTTTATAGACTGAAAAGTGATTTCGTTAAGACTAAGGTGCATTATTATTGAATGATGTATTTTTTGTGGCTAAAATGATCTCATAAGTTTGGAGGTAGTTGTCATCTGTTTATAATTAACTTTTTAGATACAAGGGCTTATTTAGTTTGTTAAGATTTATTCATATAAATATTTAATTTTTATTGGCAAACATATTAAAGAATGTTCGATACATGTGTCATATCATTATTTATTACTAAACTTTTTGCAATTCTCCTCTCTCTATGAAACCCCACCAACAAAGTCTTTCAACCCCTCCACCCCGGCGCAAACCCAAGGCCCTCCCAAGTCACAAGCCTTACCCCTTACTCGTGAGCCCCCTCCCCCCAGGCTCCCTTTTGTGCTCTGTTATTCTCTGTTCTTCCTTATTTGGACACCAAAAGTGTCCATTTAAGCACTCCTAATCACTTAGTATTCACTCATAATCGAGATTATTTTTAGTTTTTATTTGGTTTTTTTGTGATTTTGCAGGAAATAAAGATTTAATGAAATAATGGGCGTAAAACACATGCAATAAGAGATGAAAATCAAGAGAACACAAACCAAGCCAAGCTAAGTGGACCCATTAATGCTATCCAATTCAATTGGAAGAAGAGAAAAGATTCATTTGTTTGACCCAACTCATTGCACCTACTAACTTACCTCTCGTGAACCAGCGAGTAGAGTGACCCAGTGTGCGTGGTCCAATCTCCAGCCTAGCAAAAATCAGGTCGAGCACCAGCACCAACACTAGCACCAGCACCAACACTAGCACTAGCATCAACATATCAACGAAATTTCATGTTAATTACAATTAGAAAAGTGAGAATGTCAGCTTGAGCATTAGAAATCTAGTGAAATTAGAAAAGTAGGAGGGGGTTGGCACTAGTATAAATAAGGGTGCTTGTAAATCATCAATTTCTCTCCCTCTCCCTTATAGCATTAGTTTTAGAGTTTGAGAGATTATTGCAATTGTGGGAATTCTTTTAATTTGAATTTAATTTCAATTTTTTATTCTAGTTTCAATTTTTCTAGTTCTAGTTTTGGTTTAATTTTTCTAGTTCTAGTTTTTGTTTAATTTTTCTAGTTCTAGCTTTAATTCAAAGTTTTCTATTTTGGTTTTGATTCAAGTTTGTTAATTTCAATTTTAGTCTTCCAAAAAATTCTTTTTCATTTAAAGTTTCAATCTTTATTACTCTTTCGAGTCGATGGTGGATATTGAAGTGTCGAGATGATCTCTTGTTGTGGATATTGAAGTCTCGATGTGATCTCTCGTTCAAGATTCAAATTTTCTACATCAAGTAAGGCTAAGTAGCCAAGGTACTTTCTTTCTTCTCTCTTATAGTTTTTATTTTAATTACATGATTTAGATTAGGGTTTTTGTAAGGCTACTTGCAATGATTGGAAATTAGTTTTAGTTAGATTATTTTATATTAGTTTAGCAGCTTAATACTAGTGATTAAATTCAACCCATCTCTGTGGACGACCTATAAAGTGTTATTACCATGACTGTATACTTGTGGCTTATTTTTACAACTCCTGAGATACAACAAGTTTTTGGCACCATTGCTGAGGATAATGTTGAAATTGATTACTAGTTTTAATTGTTAATTGTTTACTTTATTTACTTTAAGTAGTTTAGTTTATTTGCTAAGGTAGTTTAATTGGTATTAGCAGATTATTACTAGGAACAGAACTAGAATTGAAAAAAAAAAATATCAGTGCAGTTTTGTTTGCATTTTCAATTTCTATTTGGATTTTTTTAGGGTTAATCTAATATTGATTTTGCTGTTATGATATTTTATTCATAGGAATTTTTAGAGTCTAGATGATTTTTTGTGGAATTTTTGGGCATCTATGGAATTTCAGCAATTTCTAGACATAATTTTCTGTTTTGATTTTTCTACACTATTCTGGGACAGAAAAAATTGAGAAATAATTTATTCATGTTCCTTATGATTGTTCTAATTTTTTTAACTCTAGTGTTTTGATTTGGGAGTTCGTTTTTCTGTTTTATTGTAACTTTTGATTGTTTAGGTTTTAGTTTATTTTCTATTTGTTTTAGTTTAGGTGGTGTTTTTTGTTATTGTTTTTGTTTAGCTTATTTTCTGTTTTTGTTTTTGTTTAGCTTATTTTCTGTTTTTGTTTTGTGTGTTAGAAAAAAAAGGAAAAGAAAATGATGCTTGTGCTTTGTGTTTGTGTTTCTTTTCAATTTTTTGTGTTAGGTTACTTCTTATTTTTTAAGTCCTTTTGGTCTTTCTTTTCTTTTGGTAATATAGTTTTATTTTCATTAGTTTATTTTGTTTTGTTAATTTAATTATTTAAGTGTCTTATTTTTGTTTTAAAGATTAGTTTTGAATTAGTGTGTTAGAGTCATTGATTTTTCCCTCTTTAAAAAAACCTTAAGAAATTGAAATAAGATCGAAAATCTAAAAAAAATTGAAAAATTTCTTAAAATTGAAACAGAGTTTCAAAAATGTCAGTTTTTAATTTCCCACAATTTGAGTATTAAGCTTTTTAGAGTTAACTAATGAGACATTATCATGCTCAGTTGAACCAAAGTTTTCAAAAATAGAAAATTTCTGAGGTCATTGCTGTGGGTCTAAATACTAAATTCCTAGGTCATGTTGAATCTATGTGTCCAGGAGGTTTATTAGGACTACTGTAAAGAACTAAAGACAAGGTTTGTAATTTTTTCGAAAAGTTAGCTTGGGACACTTATGAGTTTGAACAAGTTAGAGGAACCGTAAGATACCCTACCTACAGCGAGTATATTTTTGCTACTAATCCTCATCACCAGGATTACTTTATAGATTCATACGGTCACTAATATTACTCTTGTGTGGCCCATATTTTGTGTGATTATTGTGAGTCTTTTAATCATAATACTTATAATATTATGTGGACGCTACATGTGCAAGTCTTGAAAAGACAATAAATGAAACGACTAATAAAATCGTACAGACTATGAAAGAGAGAATTGCGGAATATTCTCACTATCTCAACCAGAATATGGACGATTATAATGAGTTCGACTTTAGTTTAGAATCTCCTAAACTGAAAGTTAAACTTTTTGATGATTTTGAGCTCTCTTATCTTTGCTAGGCTTGTTTTACATGATGATATTTCTTTTTCTAGCCTAGAACAAGAGAGTGACCACTCTATGTCTCTATCCTCTAACCTTGAACCTAAATTTAGCTCACTTGGAGATGTCCCTGAGGATGTCCTAATTTCTACCAACCCACCTACCCCTTTTAATGATTCTTTTGAGTTTGAAGAGAGTGAAGAATTTCAAAATGCTAGTGAATTAGATCTGAAAATCACAACTGAAGATCAACATCATGATATAGATGAGCCAGAAGATATTTGTTTACAGGAGTCATGTGAGGGGAATGTTGAGCCCACCAATTTAGAATTTGATGATGATATTCTTTGCGTGGAATACGAATCTTTTTCATATAGGCTAGATGAAAATGAAGGTCTGGATGTGGGTTTTTGTGTTCAATATAAATCCTGTTCTTTTGGACTCATCATTCGTGACCTTATCCTCAAGAAATCCAAGTCTGAATTTTTAGAGTCTAACAATGTGCCTATAATTGTTAATTTCAACCAGACTCTTCAACATATTGAAAGTAAAGGAGTTATAGACTTAGGACGCACTATTTTGCCTAGAAATTTTGTTCCTAACGGTCAAATTTTTAGGTTGATAACCCACTTGCTGACTAAGTTTGAGTATATCTCTTTGCTTGACATTTGGGCCTAGCAATTTGATAAGTTGAAACGGACCCTTAATTATGCTGCGTTGATGTTACGGATATACTCTATTTGGCCTCAACTCTCTTATTTTTGCTGTATTTATCTTATTGAGAATTGTTCTTGTTTATTTGATAAGCTGCTATGATCGCTAATGAGTTTTGATTTGAGTAGCAATCTCTAGCTTGATATGGAGTGACTGATGCTCCTGAGCCTCTATCTAAATAGATTTTAGAAAGCCATAGCTTAGTTGAAATTCTGCACCTAACCTAGTATTATTGTTCTATCCCTTGGATATTTTGCATATTGTGTTTTTTATTTTATTTTTTTTAGATGCTGATTTTCCCACAATGTGGACATTGTGTGATCTTGGCATGGGAGAGGGGAAGTTATGCTTTAAATTTTTTTTGTAAAAAAAAAAATGAGAAAAGTTATTGCAAAATCAAAAGGATTTTTTATTTTTGTGTGATTTTGGGGGTATTGTATCATCTTCAGTAACTATGACCCCTTGTGACCTATTATTGGTTTGTATATTAGTATAGTGTGCATGGTATAACTTAGATCAAAGTGTATCACTTTATATCCCAGTTTTGACCTGTCATCCCATTATAATGTAGAGTCTAATCCTTATTTATATATCACTATTATCTTAGGATTATAGGCATTTGTGGTTTGATTCACCCATGTGCCATTTTATGTAGCCAAAAGAAAGAGTTGAAAAAAATTCAAAATAAAAAGCCAAAGAGTCGAGAATGACAAGTACCTTTTGAGGTATGTGTTACTGGGTGCTACCCTTTGAGACAATATTGCTACTGGGAAAGCTTGCTTACGAAGTCAATGAGTCAATAAAGAAGTCAAGTGGGATTGAGTCGAACCGTTGAAAGTTTGAATTCTAGGGTGATTGTACCCTTGGACACTACGCACTAGGATGGACTCACTATTTTGATGGTACGTGGGGTGAAAATTTGGTGTATATATTGGTGTCACATTTGGAGATTAAGAGTCTTGATATGTATATTATGATTGTGTATAATCTTATATTTGGGTTGTAGGAGTGATTTGTTGGTCAAATGTGTACAGTTTTCCCTTATGTATCTTGATTATATTTGAAAAATTTAAAAAGATGTTCTATTTTCTTTCTGTTTTTCTTTTCTTTTTCAGAGATTTTGTAGGTATATCTTCTACAAACCCTCATGAGATAATCCTCGTCCACTAGAGGAAACCTAGGAGTTTAAAGGGCTTATTGCACGTACTAAGTGTAACCGTGATTCCTACGAAAGTAAGTTAGATGTCTTAGGTTATGTCTTTGTTTTCTTTTATTTTACTTAAGAATACATAAAATCTTAGTATGGGGGTATTTGTTTGGGCACCAAAGGTATCCATTTAAGCACTCCTAATCACTTAATTTTTCACTCGTAATCAAGATTATGTTTAGTTTTTATTTGGTTTTTGTGATTTTGTAGGAAATAAAGATCTCAGGAAATAATGGGTGTAAGAGACACGCGATAAGACATGGAAATCAAGAGGATACAAATCGAGCAAAGCTAAGTGGGCCCATTCATGCTGCCTGATCTAATTGGAAGAAGAGAAAAGATTCATTTGCTTGACCCAGCTCGTTGGGTCTGCTGACTTGGCTCCCATGAACGGGTGAGCAAAGCATCCGAGCATGCGTGGTCCAATCTCCAGCCTAGCAGAAATCAGGTTTAGCACCAACACCAACATCAACATATCAACAAAATTCCAGAGGCAGTTTAGGATTTTGGCAAAGAATTTTCCAAGTCTATTTCCAATTGGAATAGGAAATTAAATACAATTAGAAAAGTGAGAATATAAGCTTGGGCATTAGAAATCTAGTGAAATTAGCAAAGTAGGAGGAGGTTGGCACTAGTATAAATAAAGGTGGTTAAGGGTGCCTTTAAATCATCAATTTCTCTCACTCTCTCTTACAATTATAGGAATTCTTTCAAGTTGAATTTAATTTCAAATTCTTGTTCTAGTTTCAATTTTTCTAGTTCTAATTTTAGTTTAATTTTTCTAGTTCTAGTTTTAGTTTAGTTTCTCTAATTCCAGTTTCAATTCAAGGTTTTCTACTTTTAGTTTCGATTCAAGTTTATTAGTTTCAATTTTAGTCATTCCAAAAATTCTTTTTCATTCAAAGTTTCAATCTTTATTACTCTTTCGAGATGATGGTGGATATTGAAATCTCGAGGTGATCTCTTATTCGAGATTTGAATTTTCTACATCCAGTAAGGCTAAGTAGTCAAGGTAATTTCTTTCTTCCCTCTTATAGTTTTTATTTCAATTTCATGATTTAGATTAGGATTTTGTGAGGCTATTTGCAATGATTGGAAATTAGTTTTAGTTAGATTATTTTAGATTAGTTTAATAGTTTAATACTAGTGATTAAATTCAACCCATCTCTGTCAATGGCCTGTAAAGTTCTATAACCATGGTTGTGCACTTGCGACTTATTTTTACAATTCCTGAGGTACAACAAATTTTTTGTCTAACCATCAAAAGGCCTAATCTAAAAAGCACCATAGGTCATCGCCGCCCTTTGGTGGCTGTTAACCCTTTTATGGGCCTCCATCCTTGCCCCCTAGGTCATTAGCCACTGCTCTGCCGGTTGTTGACTTCTTGTTAGACCTTCAATGGTCTTCTCTCTGTCTCTCTCTCTCTCTCTATTTGTCTTTCTCTCTTTCTCTCTGGTCAAAGAGAAGTTTGTATTTCTTTTTCAACCGTAACTGTATAAGGTAAAATCAAGGCATACCCTGGTGTTACATGTTTAGTACCAACTTTGTACATTTTAATTACCATGAACAACTTGGTTATACTTATAACAATAGTTATTTTAGAGTTTTTACTTGAGTTATATTTAATTTATAGAAAATCAGAAAAAAGAAGAAAAAGATGAAAAATTAAAGACTTGGGTTTAATCTCTCATCCTACCCTTGGCCCAAGTATCCCTTTTGATCCAACAAGAAACAAAAAAAAAAAAAAAAGGAACTAAAAAATAACCTAAAATCCCTAGCCAGTCTTACATGATATTCCTATTTCCTTCCCCTTTTATTTTATCTCTTCTCTTTCTTCATTCTCTGCTGAGTCTTCCGATCCCCTCTTTGTCTTGCTGGTTCATGCGCCATCTTTATCTCCACAATCTGACTTCATCTCCGCCATTTGCTTCATCTTTAGCATCTTCATCACCATTGTCTCGCATCATCATCAAAGCACACCATCATCTTCCTACTCCCCTATCACCCAATTATATCATGCCACAGTTCCTTCTCTCTCTACTTGCATTCTCTTTATTTTCGGTTAGACTATCATTTTTTGTTCCAATTTGTTGTTCATTCATTGTCATTGATTAGGCTTGCGAGGAAATTCTTTCTTTTTCCTCATTCTGTCATTTTGATTATGCTAGATGTCGATGAATGGAGAAAATGACGTACATCAGTGATTTTAGAATGTATGTTTGTTGCTTTCGTTATGATAATATGAACTCTGCATTGTTGACTTGTGGCCCACCTTCCATTTTCTAGTGTTCAATAATGATGTTAGTTGGCTTAGGATTGTTAGGTTAGGTGGATGATTAATTTAGTTATGGTCTCATTTTCTTTGGCTAAGGGTGTGTTTGGTAGGGGGGAAAATCATTTTTCCAGAAAATAATTTTTCATGAAAAATATTTTCCCAAGAAAAATGATTTTCCACTTACATTTTCAGCTATTTGGTAGAATGGAAAACAATTTTCTTTTGCACTTTATTTTTTGTTATTTGATAGAATGAATCCCCCCACCCTCACTTCATTTCTTTTTACCATCAACCCTCTTTCCTGCTCATTGCTCTGACCTGATCCAACCAACGAATTCTGTTTCTCACTCTTCTTCAAAATCAAACCCAAAACATCAGTAAGAATTATACCCGGTAATAAACTCAGAAAAAGAGAGGGTTAACATTAATAAATCTCAATTTTTCCACTATTCTCAAGGATTATCCAGTTGACTTTAAGTGATATTAAACCCAGATTAAAGAAAATGGCGAACAGGGAGACAATGTATGTCTCAGATTGCGAAGCTCTTCAAAATGGCAACAATAACAAGTTCAGAGAACTCAAGAAATGATTGCAAAGATTGACGATGGAGATCATCGATGAAGATGATGAACATGAAGAAGAGGGGAAGAATGAGAGATGGAATGAGAGTGAAAATAGAGTGATTCTGGGCACAATTAAAAAAAATAGAACGAGAAACAAAGTTGGGCAATCAAAATCGGGCCTGGAAAATCGTTTTCCCTACTTTTTCAAGGGAAAACAATTTCCTTCAAATAGGGTAAAATAATTTTCCTTTGAAAATGATTTTCTCCTCCTTGTTTTACCAAACGGCGTAAAATGGGCAAATTATTTTCCGGAAAAATGATTTCCCCCCTACCAAACACACCCTAAATGTAGCGCATGCTTTATTCTAGTGACTTAATTTAGTAGTCTGGTTTCCTTTGATTAGTATCTTATTCTGTTATGATATATTAGCCTAGATTAGTTATTTATGACGTTATCTTGTACGTTGTCTCTGAGGATGACCCCTAACTGGTAATGCAATAGCCACACGCTTGTGGTACTAATTTTTCACTCAATAAGTTTTTGGCATCGTTGATAGGGATGGCAGTATGAGATTAGGTTATGCTTTTGTTTTATTTGTTGGTGGTATCCAGCCTAGTTGTGCATGTTATTTATTAGCTTAGTTGTGTGTTTTCCGTGATCATTTTCTCTTTAAAAAAAAGAAAAAAATTGAAAATTGAAAATTTAAAAAAATAGAAATTTGAAACTCCAAAAATTAAAAATTGAAAAGGTTGACAAATTTAAAAACTGGTAATTTTCCATTTCCGTGAATATGAGCACATTGTATTTGGCAATATTTGAGTAGATTGAATGATTTTCATGCTCAATGTGTCGATTGATATTTTGAGAAATAGGAAACTTGCCAGGTGATTCTTCAGGGCCTTAATAATGAATATTAGGTTCATGTTGAAACTATGTATCCTGGGGGTCTGGGAGGTTTGTTTGCCAATACTCTTGCTGAAAAAATTTGGTGCTTCTTGGAATACTTGGCCTATAATACATGGGAGTACGAAAATGCTAGAGGGATATTTAGTCACCCACTCTCAACCCTTATGTGATGCATGTTATACCTTTGGATGCGGGTCAGTTTAGAGGTAACTCTTATGAGCACCCTCATTCTCCATGTGTTGCTATTCCATGTGATTATTATTATTCCTTTTATTGTGATATTAATTCTTGTCCACAACTTGGTAGGTTACAAAGATTAACGTTATTGACCCCTTATAAGAGGGTGTCCTATTTGATTCATATACTTAAGACCAACCTTAATTTAGGTTCTCCTACACCTAAACTTGAGACATATAAGAATTAGGAGCGAGGCATCTATTTCTTTGGGATATGATTTTCATGTTGACACATATCTAGCCGACCTTGAGAAAGTGAGCGGTTTCTCATTTCATTTGTAGTTGCACCTTAGAGTTAGCATAGTGAATGACACCCCTAAGGGTAGTTTGACCATTCATGATTCACTTCTTC
Organism: Carnegiea gigantea; assembly: GCA_029747015.1. Classification (NCBI taxonomy): domain Eukaryota; kingdom Viridiplantae; phylum Streptophyta; class Magnoliopsida; order Caryophyllales; family Cactaceae; genus Carnegiea; species Carnegiea gigantea. The sequence continues at coordinate 66,754 of JAKOGI010000868.1, read as the reverse complement.
CTTCGGGCCTCTTAAGAGAGCTCAAGGAAAGAAAGAGACATGAGGCTGATGCCCGCTCTAATGATAAGCATGACATATTTGTTGAGAAAGACGATGTCTTTAATGTAGAGCACTCATTTGAAGTTCCTTATGCTGTGGAAACAGGTGACGTTATACCATTCGTGGAGTTTGTTAATCCCATTTCTGTTGAGTCGTTCCTGACTTAGCCCCACTTCTCCCATTTCGCCCCTTTTCCTCTGCAACTGTCCACCCTCTTTTAGACCCTCCCGAGTCGACCTTTGTACAGTCTAAGATTTTGTGCCTGTTAGCCATTGTTTAGATTAAACTCTTGATGGTGGTCGCACTGAGAGACTTGAGAGTCATATTAGTTAGAAGATTTGACTTTAAGCCATCATCCTTGCACTGATTCTTACATTACATTTGATTTGTTTTGTCTAGTTACTCTCCCCTTCCCTCTTTAAGATGTCATGCTTCATTTAGGACACACAGACCACCCTAGATGGTCTATACAGGCTTTGTGGTCATATCATCTCTAGGTTGTTGTCTTATGCTATGTCTGATTTCTCATATATACATCCTTATCATGATTAGGCTCAGAGCTTTGATAAGATCAAAAGAGGCTCAATTTGCATTCCACTTGTGTGCTACATTTGGGTTACACCTCCTAATTATTGCTACTTTCATTCTTGCGAGGATTGTTTTCAATCATTTGACAAGTTGTCAACAACATTGGTGGGGATTAATATGAGTAGCAGCTTGTTAGTTAAGATCGAGTATCTGATTATGCAGGAGCCCCATTGGTATCAATTATAGACATGCATTCGCTTAGGTCCAGCATCTAACCTGGTGTATCTGTTCCTTTTCTTCTGTTTCATTTTGTATATATCTTTCTGATTGAAAGAATTCGAGTTTTAAAATTTATAATCCCAAGTGTAATATTGTACCATTGAGTACTTGGGGTGTCGTCCACTGAGAGTTAGGTTTCAAGTACCGGGGTTAGCTAGAGCGACTCAATCTAGGCCAAGAAGGAAGGAAATAGAAACAAAGCTAAACTAAACTAATAAAAGAAAAAGAGGTGGCTTGAGACTATGATTTGACCTATTGACTAACTCAATAGACAATATGAGTCCTAACCTACCCATCTTCAACTAACAACAAGAGATGGTTAGTTAGTTGCACCTTTGAAGACCACCCAAGCACTCTCTCAAGGGTCATGAGCTAACCTAATTAATCTAACCACCTATTTTTATGGGGTTAGCCAAATTAGATTACAAAATTAGCAACTCTCAGATCTAACTAAGATCGAAACTACTTTCATATCCTGAACCTGGCTATCCCCTTTCCTAAACTAGGTGATTGACCTCACCTCTAAGCATAAGTTAATCGTCAAAAAATATAGATGAGAGTTCTCTCAACCATTTCGTCGAACACTTGGCAGGCATAAGGGAAAACTCTACGTTCTAAGCATAAGTTGAGTGTGGTTAGGCCTTATCCTAGCCTAATTAGTCATCAAGAGGCTAATAACAATCCAAGCCAATCAAAATTAATCACTAATTTTCACAAAACATAATTAAACTTAACTACAACTAAACTAACAAACAAACACGCAAATATGAAATAGGGAGGAGAGAGAAAGAAACTAAACTAATCTAATCAAGCAAATTAAACATGGATTGACAATAAAAACTAAGCCTTTAAACTAAACAACTCAAATACAAGAACAAAACTAACAAAGTCTAAACAAGAACAAAATATTGAAATAGACAGAGAGAGAAGAGAAAACTCAGGATTGATTGAATGAAGATGAAATCCACAAGCTTGAATCCAAAATCCACCCAAGCAAATCCTAATCTTCCTGATGTAATTCCCCCTATCGGGGTTTTTATCGGCTAAAACCTAGCTGAACTACTCTAAAAATTGCCAAAGGTAACCCCCCTATTGTCCCGAAACAAGCCTCTTTTATACAATTCGAACCGGGAAGAAAACAGCATGCGGGTCGCCCAGAGGCGCAATAGCTGTCACCTGGCCGATGGCCTGGCCGTCGCCACCCCCTGGCTGGCGGCTGCTGCTGGGTGGGGTGCAACATCTGTCGCGCAGTCGATCAACCTCCTGTTGCCCGTTGCTTTGTCTTCTTCTTTGGTTCCTTTTTTGCTCCTTTTCGCGGCACTTGCTCGGTTGAACTTATTACCTACAAAAGTAAATAAACAAGTAAAAATCCTAAAAATTATATTATTACACGAGCTAAAATTAGGTAAAAGAGGCACGTAAAATACGACAAATTAGCGCCTAACACTTTCTTTGTCAATTTTTAGTCAATTTTTTGTCTTTGGATTTGGTTTGTGGATATATGTTGATACATGTTGATTTTGGCCCTTCATTTCCATAATGGGACATTGTACAGATGTGATGTGGGTGATGTGCCCACTTGTACATATTCTACGAAAATTGTGCATGATGGGACTTGTGTGCTTTCCTAGGTGATTGTAATTGTATATTGCTAGGTTATTGAGTTACATGTAAATAAATTTTGCATGAAGGGATTTCTAGTTTAGGATGCAGTTTCGGCATTTTATAATGACCCCCTCTCATATGTGTGATTTTATACATACTTTAATCACTTTACCATCAATTCTTTGGGACTTCTTGCTAAGTTAGCAAGTGGACTTTTTGTTTATCTAGTAGCCTTATAAATTCTTTTAAAAATGCCAAAAGAAGGGGAAAGAAAAGGGCCTAAAAAGTGAATAAAAACTCAGCACCAATATTCAAAGTCACTATCTTCATTTCATATCTTTAATTAGCATGAATAGATGTTATTATACTTGATTACACATCTATTTGAGCAATAAAATAAGTGCTTTGTGCAATCCAATAAAACCCACTTTTTTTATTGAGAAGGCTCAAATATTTGTAAGTGGGTTTTTGACGTGTGCTTTTTTATTCTTGATAGCCACGAGAAAAAAAAAGAGCAAAGAAGTGAATAAGGCAAGGAAAACATGGATCATGTTAATATTAGTAACTTAATTTCTAATGATTGATACAAATTTGCACATGCACCAAAGTCATTGCATATTGTGGTGTGTGGGCTCAGAAATTGGAGTTGGGGTGCATCTTGTGACTTACATGTCTTTTGATTGAATATTCTATTTGTATATCATTCGGTGACTTGGTTATTAGGGTTTGCCCAAATTGTGTACATAATCTCTCGATCACTTGCACATATGATCATGTTTTGAAAAAATAAAAAAGATCTTCCTTCGTTTTTAAAAGATTTTGTGGATATATCTTTTGAAAATCCTCAAGAGATCTTACTCATACACATGGTGAACCAAGGACTCTAAAAGGCTTGTTGAATGCGCTAAATGTAACTATGATTCCGATGAAAGTGAGTTAGGATTTTTCTTTTCTTATTTTTATATTTCTTTTAGGGTAGCTCAGTTCAGCGTTACCCAACGACGAGCAAGACTTAGGTGTGGGATATATTTAGTACCAAATTACATTTGATTACTATAAACACCTTTATCATACTTGTAACGATTCTTATTTTAGAATTTTTACTAGTGCATTTATTTATTTTGCAGAAAATTTAAAAAAAGAAGAAGAAAAATGTGAAAATTGAAGATTTGGTCCAATGTCTCGTCCTAACCCTAGCCCAATTGCTCCTTTGATGGAACAACAAACCAAAAAAAAGGAAATAAAAATAACCCAAATAACCAGCCAACCTTCACGGGATATTCTTCTTTCCTCCCCCTTCTATTTTCTCTATACTTTTTCTTCGTTCCCTGCTACGTCTTTTGGTCCTCCCTCTATTTCGCTAGCTTGTGCACCATCTTTAGATCAAACATCTGACTTTATCTACACCATCTTCAGCATCTTTATCACCATAGCTTTGCATGGTCATCAAAGCACACCATCATCTTCCTACACCCGCTATCACTCAATCAGTTCTGCAAACTTTGGTCCCGGCCCCTTCTAAATCGCCGCATGACCATCCTCATCATCGATCACCACCACGCATCAATAACAAAAATCAACGAACAGATCGAGCTAACAAGGAAGCAATATCAAGTTCAAGGTCTTAGCTTAGCTTAGTTTAGAGTAGATTTTTAGGATTTAGTCTAAATTTAGGTCTTATTTCTAGTTCTAAGTAGGCTCCTTTAGTGGAGCTTGGAGTAGGTAGGTCGAGCTCCAGTAGCAAGGATAATCGAGCCTGCCCTCATCTCAAGCTACTGTTCCTCCTCCCTTTACCTCTATTCTCTTTATTTTAAGTTAGACTTTCAATTTTTGTTCCGGTTTATTATTCTAGCTGTTCATTGTCATTGATTAGGCCTATGAGGTAAAGTTCTCTCTCTAACTTCCTCATCCTTTCATTTTGATTATGCTAGATGTTGACTAATGAAGATGGTGACATGCATAAGTGATTTGAATATTGGTGTTTGCTGCTTTCGTTCTGATAATAAGAACGTGTATTTTTGATATGATATATTAGCTTAGATTAGTTACTTGTGACCTTATTTTGTACTACGTCTCTAAGGATGACCCTCAAGTGCTGCTATGATAGTTGTCGCTTGTTGTATTAATTCTTCACTCAACAATTTTTAAGCATTCTTGTCGAGGAGAGAGGTATGAGTAGTTACTCTTTTATCCTCTTTGTTATCTGTCTCTTGAGAGCTGCTCCCTCTCTGTCTTGATTGCAGAACGCACAGAACGGTCGTCTGGAATAGCCCAAGCCGCTCGCCGGCGACACCCAGGGTACCGGAGCCGGTTCCTCAACGGGCAAGATTCGTCGGCTTCAGGCGATTTTTGTTGCCGAAGAGGGTGGCTGGGGTAGGTCTTCGATTTCTCTTGTATTTTGTTCCTTTGCTCTGTTACTTCTGTTTCTAGCGCCCCCTTTTTTTGGCCCATGTTGCTGCATTTTTGCCTTGAACCGATCGTCCCTGAGCTATGACAGCCACCAGGCCATATTAGAAAGTTCGATTGCACTTTCCTACCCTTGAAGAAATTGGCTTGTTCTTGAATCCTGTCGATTTTGCTGATAAATTTTGACCCTTTTTCGGCTTCTTTTCGACTTCTTACTTTGGTATTGGAATCTGTATATTGAAATCTGTAACTGAAGTTGTTTACGCTTAATTAGAAGGTTTTTCACTTTGAAAGAGCTGCCATTTTTTTTTTACTTCATTTTAGTGTGGCAAGCCTTTTGGGTTTTTACTTCGGCTATTAGCCTTTTTCTTGATTGGGATCTGTTGTTCTTTTTGAAAATTTGAGTCAACTGTAAGGGGTAGGGCAAGATCGGCTGCTTCTGCGTTTGCTTCCATCAATTTGTGTTGACAGAGCAACTGCTGGGCATAAGCTTTGTTCTCGTCACAATTGGGTTGTTGTGCACTCCACTGGACTTGGCATTTTCCAACCCGGGCCTTTGTTTCCTTAGAGTTGGTTGCTTTTAGCATTACTTGTTTATTTTCCCAGAGGTTCAGTCAGCTCGCTGTGTGCTGATTGTACGCTTTTGCTAGTTTTCCTTGGTGTTATTATCCCCAGTTTTTTCGTTGTGGTCTATTTATACGCTGTGCTGAAGCATCTTTGGTGGGAAATTGTGGAGCCTTCTTTGGTGTTATTTTCCCGGGAATCGTCTGCGTTTTGGCGTCAAGTGCTTTGTTGTTTAGAATTTGTTGTATTGAATTTGTAGTGTTTTCAGCTGCCTTTTTGGTTTTTGTAGTGTTTTGGTATTGCACACTGCTAGTACTCATGTTGGTCTACTGCATTCTTCGTTCTAGTTCAAGTGCTGAATTCTTTGGTTTTAGCATTCCTTTTATTATAATTTTCTGCGTTCTTTCGGGGCCGCTCTTTGGGTTACTATCCTTTGTGGCTAGGTGAGTTTCTTTTTATCATTAGTAGTATTAGTTTTTAATAGTAGCTTTCCTGTTCGTACTAGCTTTGTTTGGTTGTTTGTAGTTGGTCGTTGCTTTCCCGGGTGTCCTGTGTTGGTAGTTGGCTAGGGTGTGGGCTGTTCTCATAAGCGTCTGCTTCTGTGGCGAGTCATGTAGCTATTTCAGCCTGTCCTCCGGGGAGTCTTGGGGTTAGGAAGGATTTAGGGTTGCGAAAGGTGCGCCTAGCGTCCTGGAATATTGGGTCTCTTACGGGTAAGTCGATAGAATTAGCTAAGGCTTTGCGTAGGCGTAAGATTAGTATAGCTTGCGGTCAGGAGACGAAGTGGGTTGGGGCTAAAGCTAGAGAGATTGATGGGTATAAACTGTGGTACTCGGGATCAACTAAGGCGAAGAATGGAGTTGGTATCTTGGTTGTGAAGGAGCTGGCGGACCAGGTGGTCGAAGTGAGGCGCAAGAGCGATCGTATTATGGCCATTAAGGTTTTGGTGGGTTCAGTTTTTGTGAACGTGGTGAGTGTGTATGCACCTCAAGTAGGCCTGCCGGAGGAAACTAAGAAGCTCTTCTCGGAGGACCTAGACGAGGTCATACAAGAGGTCCCTCGGAGCCAGAAACTGTTCATGGAAGGAGACTTTAACGGCCACATCGGTGCGGAGGTAGCGGACTACGATGGGGTCCACAGGGGCTTTGTTTTTGAAGAGAGAAACGCGGGAAGGGTCTCCGTGTTAGACTTTGCGGTGGCCTTTGATTTGTTGGTGGTCAACTCCGTCTTCAAGAAGAAGGAGGACCACCTAGTGACCTTTAGGAGCAGCTCTTGCAAGACCCAGATTGACTACTTCCTAACGAGGAAGGAGAATCGGAGATCGTGTAAGGACTGCAAAGTGATTCCCAGCGAGTGTCTGAGAACTCAACATAGGTTGCTGATTTTAGATGTAGTGTGCAAGTATCATAGGAGGCCGCAGAGGAGAGTCGGAGAACCCAGAATAAAGTGGTAGACCCTCACAAAGGATAAGACGTGGCTAATAGCAGAAAGAATAACCGAGGAGAGAGCCTGGAGGAGGGCAGAAGACGTCGATTCGATGTGGGAGGTTGTGGCAGACTGCATCCGAAGGTCGCCTAAGGAAACCCTAGGTATTTCTAGAGAAGGCGGGACCAGGATGGAGGGCGCTTGGTGGTGGAACGAAGAGGTAAAGGAGAAAGTCAAAGCAAAAAAAGAGACTTACACGGAGTTCATGGGCAGCAGCTCGGAAGAAGAAAGGGAGCAAAAGAAGATTGGATACAAGGTGGCCAAGAAGGTAGCCAAAAAAGATGTGGCCGTAGCAAAGAGCCAGGCGTTTGATAGATTGTACCATAGATTGGGGACGAAGGAAGGGGAGAAAGAGGTTCTTAAACTGGCCAGGGCGCGAGAAAGGAAGACTAGGGATTTGGGAGTGGTAAGGTGCATCAAGGATGAAGAGGGAAGGTGTTGACTGAGGATGTTGAGATTAAGGAGCGATGGCAAAGGTTCTTTGTTAAACTCCTAAATGGGGAAGGGGTGCGAGAGGACCCTAGTGGGGGCGAAGAGAGTAGTGAGCAGAGTGCGGATGATCATATAACAAAGAAGGAGATTAGGGAGGCCTTGAAGAAGATGTCAAATGGTAAAGCAGTGGGCCCGGACCAGATACCGGTGGAGGTTTGGAAGTTTTTGGGGGAAATAGGTCTAGAGTGGCTTACGGTGTTGTTCAATGTTATTTTCAGGACCGCCAAGATGCCCAGAGAGTGGAGGGTCAGCACAGTTATCCCACTGTACAAAAACAAAGGGGATATTCAAGAGTGTAATAATTTTAGGGGCATCAAGCTGCTCAGTCACACTATGAAGTTTTGGGAGAGGGTGATTGAGAGAAGGTTACGAGAGGTTGTGGAGGTTTCAGAGAATCAATTTGATTTTATGCCAAGCAGGTTGACCATTGAGGCGATCTACCTCCTCAGAGGGCTCATGGGCTTGTTCAGGGATAGAAAGGTGGATCTCCATATGGTGTTTATTAACCTGGAGAAAGCGTATGATAGAGTCTCGAGGGAGGTTTTGTGGAGATGTTTGGAAAAGAAAAGGGTGTCGCCCGCGTACATCCGTGTTATCAAGGATATGTACGAGGGAGGGCGGACGCGTGTTAGGACACCGGGCGGGGTCTCCAATGACTTCGCTGTCAGTATGGGCCTGCATCAGGGCTCCGCCTTAAGCCCGTTTCTTTTCACATTAATTTTGGATGAACTCACTAGAGGTATCCAAGACGAAGTGCCTTAGTGCATGTTATTTGCAGATGACATTGTTCTTATCGATGTGACCAGACAGGGGGTGAATAACAGGTTGGAGAGTTGGAGGCGTACACTGGAAGATAGGGGTCTCCGGTTAAGTAGATAAAAAACGGAATACCTCCATTACCGTTTTAGTGGAAGGACAGAAGAGGGGGGAGACATCACACTGGAGGGGAGGGTGATTCTAAAGGTCGCAAAATTTAAGTATCTGGGCTCGATCATCCAGCAGAACGGGGATATCGATGAGGATATTAGCCAGCGGATAAGAGTGGGTTGGTAAAAGTGGAAGTCTGTGTCCGGGGTGTTGTGCAATAAGAGAGTGCCGCTAGGACTGAAAGGCAAAGTCTATCGGAGGGTAGTTAGACCGGCTGTTTTTTATGGATCAGAGTGTTGGCCCCTAAAAAAGATACAGGTCCAAAGGTTGATGGTAGCTGAGATGAGAATGGTCAGGTGGATGTGTGGTTTTACGAATATGGACGGGATTAGAAATGTCGTTATCAAGAGCTTAGCCGAAGTTGTCCCCATAGAGGAGAAGATGAGGGAATCGAGACTTAGATGGTTTGGCCACGTTAAGCGGAGAAGTGTGGCTGCCCCAATGCGGAGGTGCGAGATGATCGTCCCTCCCAGTGGAAAGAGAGGGAGGGGTAGACCGAAGAAGAGTCTAGAGGAAGTAGTTAGAGAGGACTGGAGAGTTGTTGGTCTGACGGAGGACATGGTTTAGGATAGAAGACTGTGGCGGGATAGGATTAGAGTCTCTGATTGTAGGGGACCGGCTTCGTAGGTGGCTGTAGCTTCGATGGGGTGGGGCGGGGTTTTGTGTGCTTGTCTGTAGGTCGTGTTTGGCTAGGCTGTGCTGGCTTCTAACGCCCCTGGTTTGTTGAGGTATATCCCCGCTCCTTGTTTATCTGCTCTACTTACCCTTCTCCCCAGTTGGTAACTTGGTTCACAATCATTTCCTCTGTAAACCGTTTTTCCAAAACTGTTTTATGGGTCTTTAGGAATCAGCCTCTCTATGGGTAGGAATACCGGTAGGGGTAAGGTTGCCTACAGCTAGATCTCTCCAGACCCCGCAAAAGCGGGACCCACATTGGGAGTTGTTGTTGTTTGTTATCTGTCTCTTGATTAATTGTGCATGTTATGTTATTAGTTTAGTTGTGTGTTTTTCGTAATCATTTTCTCTTGAAAAATATCATAAAAAAGGAAAAATCAAAATTGAACAAAATAGAATTTTGAAAATCCAAAAAAATGGAAAGGTTTAAAAAGTTGGGACCAAGGCAATTTTCCGTTTCCCTCAATAGCGTGAAGTATTTCGACAATATTTGAGTAGGTTGAATGATTTTTGTGCTCAATGTGTGTTCAAAAATTTTGAGAAGTGAGAATTTGCCAAGTGATTTTTGATTGCCTGGATGATGAATATTGGGGTCATGTTAAATTATGCGTCCTAGGGGTTTGGGAGGTCTGGTTTCCAAGATTCTTGATGAAATTTAGGACTTTTTTGAATACTTGGCTCAATATGAAAATGCTAGAGGGAGTTTTGGTCACTCATTTATGATACTTATGTGATGCATGCCACTCCTTTGCATGAGGGTTAGTATAGGGGTAGATCTTACGAGCACCCTCATGCTCCTTGTGATCCTATTTTGTGTGACTAGTGTTATTTATTTTATCACGGTACTAATTCTTGTCCTTTACTTGTTAGATTACAGAGATTAGAGGTATTAGCCACTTATAGTAGGGAGTGATTCTTGAATGATTTACTTGGGATTGACCTTAGTTAGTTTACATGTTCATACACTCGAGGTCAAGACATATGAGGATGTAGGTGTTAGGAGTGAGGCGCCCATTCCTTAAAGACATGGTTTTCATGTTTATATACACCTTGCACTTGAGAAAGTGAGTGATCCCTCATGTCAAATTTTCATGTTGATACCCATCTACTATGTTTGTAAAAATTTTAGTCTCTGACATGGAGGTGAAGTTGCTATATATGCAGTTCTCTAAGTGGACGTTATGGATGTTTGTTTTTGGAATTGACTTAAGCTATCTTTCAATTCCGCTTTTACTATTTATTAGATTATAGTATTTTAGTTGCTATTAGGAGTCTTTATTTGTTTTTATTGACCTTGTGTTGCATCTTCAACTGAAGTGCATCCTAATTAGCAAAAATATGGTGATTTTGTTTCGGTTGCCACTATGGCAATTTGATGTGCTTATTTGGCTGAAATTGCCTTAAAAATCATTTTTTATGTTTTCTAATCAAAATTCGGCTCTTAGTTATACGTATAATTGATTGTAGTTATCAAGTTTTTGCAACCACTTTGAGTATGCATTCGGTTTTTGGGATTTCTCTCCCCAAAATTGACTACGCATCTTGATTCTTCTTATGTTCCTTTTAAGGCCATGATTATGCTTATTGATGTAATACTAGTTATTGTCTACTCAGTGATTCTATTCACTTTCTACACTTGAATGCTATAGCGTGTGGAAATTTGTCCTTCTTGTTTTGGCCACTTTTATATGTTCTTATCCTTGTATCGAGGTTTGTCGTGTTTGGTCATTATTTTTGGAAATTGGGTGAATTTTACTTTAGTTTCCAGGGGCTTAATTGTCTAGAAATAAAAATCATTAATGCATGCATTCCCCAAGTGACACTTCCAAAAAGTTAGAAATAAAAGCAACAATTTCCTACTTCTATTTGTGGAGGTAGTTTATTCCTTCTGAAAATTAGGACTATTTTATTGTTGTCTTTGTCTAAGGATATTTGAATATGCCCCTCAATACCTTCGATTTGATAATTGGGCATGGCATCCATGATGTTAACTATAGTTTTCGATCCAATGTTACCCAAAATTGCATTGAATTAAATTACGTGAAAGAAGGAAAAACAGAAAAAGGAAAAAGAACAAAAAACAGAAAAAAAAATTAAGGAAATTTCCGATTATTGGTGCAAACATTTAGAAAGTTTCCTAATTACTTACACATTGGACATAGATATTGCTTCAAGAGAGAGAATTAAAAGTCTAATTCTATTTGACTTGGTAGCTTTGGAAGTTGGCGGAATTGGGTTGACTGCGGCAGAATTATGGAAAAGTCATTGAATGCCCAAGGTTGTGGAAGATTACATAAAGGGTCTTGATGGGTTTGATCAATATTGGGTAAAATAACCGCAAGTGCACGGTGCAGCTGTAGCTAGCAGCTATCAAGTACGGGCCGCATCTACAGGGAGTTGTGTTTCCAATTACCAAAGTCAATTAAAGCGTATCAATCTAGACAAATAAAAAAAGTGAGATGAAAAGGAACTGAACTACTAAAACAAACAAAAAGGACTTTAATTATGATTAAACCCATAAGTAACTAACTAATTGAGTCAAACCCACCCCTTCCAAAGTTATGCTAGCATTTAGAGATGATCAATTGTACCATAAAAGCTCACCTAAGCCATCTTTTAAGAGTCGAAGGTTAGTTTAATGGATTTAACCACCTATTTTCATCGGGTTAGTCCAATTAAACTATAAGAGTAGTAACCCTAGATCTAGTTAGAATTTGGATTATTTTTCATATCCAAACGCTAAATGTTCTCTCTACCCATACAAGATAATGAGCCTCATCTTTCATCACAAGTCAATTGCCCTAAAATACGGATGAAAACTCTTCCAAACATTTCATCGAACACTTGGTGGGCATAAGAGAAAACCTTAAATCCAAACATAAATAAGGTAGGCCAAGATTTAAACAAGATCAACTAGCTATCTTAGGGGTTAATCACAATCAAAGATCAAAACTTCAATCACAACTAAACATCCAAAAGAAAATCAAAGCAAAGAATTAATAAACTAGTAAACAAAACAAGAAGTATGAAATTAAAGAGAGAGAGAGAAAGAGAGAGAGAGAGAGGGGAGAAACCCAGTCTTGAATCGCGAAATGAAGATCTTGTACATAATATACACTAATTTTCTCTAAATTATTCTCCCTATAATAGGGTTTGATGGCTAATAGAAACCCTAAAAACAGTTGAAGGAGAAGTCCTCAAGATAGTCCAAAAGATGTCTCAAATAAAGTCCAAAATCTGCTTAAATAACGCAAAAATTGGAAAGACGCATGGACGTGCTTCGACACATGGGTGCCTGTGCACCCCACACACTAGCAAGATGCATGGTTGTGCACTACCCGTGTGCAGTTTTGGGAGTCAGGACTGAATTCTACAGGTTTTCGGCACGATTGTCCATTGTACACGACCAACCATGTACTCTTTTTGACCCTTTAGACTTGCTTTTTTGACCCTCAAAACTTCATAGGACTTTTTTTCTCCTCAAAATACGTCCTCATGGCCTTCTTTTAAATCAAAACTAGTGCGATTTTCTCATCTTCTTGGCAAAAACTGTTGAAAATAAGAAAAATCACTTATAGAGCACAATGTGGACCGAAGAAGACAAATTTGACCATTTCTCATCAAGGTCCAACATAAAACTAATGGAAAAAGAGAATCAAATAGGGGCTAAAATGAGGTTAAAATAAAGGTTTATCAATCAATGACCCCAAAATCTACATCGAAAGAGTGTAAGTAGGATCCTCTTGATCTAATGCTAGATCTTGAGTGATGATGTGAGGTTTGAGTATCTATAGCGTATTCCAAGCACTAATGGAAGGCGAAATTTAAATTCATCAGAGAAGGGATGACTCAACCACTAGTTAGATATGACTGATACGTATGGTGTCGTCAATGTACTGGCTCGTGATCCATCCTTACCTATTGTATTGAATTTATCGGTTGCTACTGGTTGTGTTTTTTCCACACAATGTGAAGGAGCTTTCCATGTCGACAAATTGCGTAGTGTTCCTTCTCTTGTGGTTTGCATGTGCGTGGCTATTTTTTCTATTATGCTTTCATGCCCAACAGGTGGCATTAGAATTGGTTGTGGCGGACTTAGGGACAAGATACGTGGAATATACAGACAAAAGTAGATGATTGTTGGCTCAATTGTTAATGGACCAAGTGATGCCGTTGATTGATGAAGTGCGACATGCTAACGAGGGTGATAAGAGTTAAAGTTGCTTAAAAATTGGCGATGTCATGTATATAAGGTTGGGTTAGAGGGGAGATTTGTAATTTTGGATCGAACCCAACATTGTATTGAATTATTTTTTATTAGTTTAGTGAAAAAAGAAAAAGAAAGAGTAAAAGGAAACTAGTGAAAGGGAAAAAAAATTTAAATAAGGAGCAAGTTTCCCATTAATCTCATTGTTATTTCAAGTTGTTTGGTATCTTAGCGTAATCCCATTGGTGCAAGAATTTGGAAAGTTTCCTTATTACTTGCCGGTTGGATTTGGATATTACTTCAAGAGAGAGACTTAATTAAAATCTTGTTGTGTTTAGCTTTGGTAACTTAAGAAGTCAACGAAATTAGTTTGATTACGCATATTATTACATACAACTAGGTGGATAAAAGCTATGTCCACCTGGTCATTTTTGGTTATATAATTAATTTGCACCAGTCTACAGCAACAAATGCAAATTCTGTAGTAGTAAGGGTCTTACCTTGCATACAAGAGGTTGGGGATTCGCATCATGCTGGCTATAAGGTTTTTTCCCTGCCTTTTTGACTTCTTTGTTTTTAAATAAATCATTTAGCCTAATAAATTAAATTATTTATTTGGACATCATTTAATAGTCAAGCAAGTTTCCCCTTTTCTTGCAAATTTTTGTAATTAAGATTAATGTAAAATTTTAAACTCCATTTTATTTATGTATAGACATAGTAATAGTAGTCATAGCAACAACAACACATCAGAAAATGAATATAAAGTATTGCCCATTGAGCGTATATTAAATACCTCACTAAAGTTGTGGTGTAGCTCACTAAAAAAAGTATCATGCCTCAAAATAGGAACAAGAATATGTATGTGCTCACTAAAGTTGTATATTATATTATTTGGTTACTCTTTTTTTTAATTATGAATAATTAGTATTGCTTACTAAATCATATTGATCATCAACTATGTTTCATAACTCGCCAAATATTTGTCACAACTCACTAAATAAATGTTATAACTTACTAATTAAATAGCATGACTCACTAAAATAAATAGTACAGAACACTAAAAAATAATTTTTTTCAAGTTCTAGAGTTACATCATAGCTAACGTATTTTTTGTTATGACATAATAGTGCCTGTATTATATTTAGTAAGAATAATACAAATTTAGCCAAATTCAGCAAATATAGTAGAACTCACCAAATATATATCATAACTCATTAAACATATGTCATAGCTCAAAAACATATTAAAATAAATGAAATATAGTTTTCAAGTATTTGATCATTAATTGTATATTTTAAGTTTTTAACTCATCAAAATATAGCATAAATAGTTCAGTAAAAATTCAGAGTACAAGTGACTAAAACTTTTTCAAGTATGTCATTATTATGCATTTAAGGAATCTTATATTTCTATTAACCAACAAATATATCATGATACATTATAAGATAAATGTAAAACATTGCTCACTAACATGTACCCTACCTCACCAAAAGTCACAATACAGCTCATTAAAAAAATCGTATGTCAAAATATGAACAAGAATTCTATATGCTCAATAAAATTATGTATTATATGTTGGCTCACTCTTTTGTTTGTTTTTTTTTTGGTTGGGTTATGAATAACTAGTACTATTCTCTAAATTAATAATATTGATTACCAAATATATTTCCTAAATCACTAAAGAATTATACAGCTCACTAAATAAATATCATAACTAACTAAAAAAGAATAATATAGAAAAATATAATATAATTTAGTGAGTTTTAGATGTACAATAAATTTTTTTCGGTTACAACAACACATTTTCATAAGGTACATAGTATTTTTACTAAATGAAGCTTGAGTATATAAGATGTGCTGGTTTGGGTCTGACTACTCACTAAAAATATCTATTAGCTTACTAAAAAATGTATCTCAACTCACTAAAATATATAGTATTTTTAGTAAGCGGAAACAGATGTACAACAGTGTATTTTAATGAACTATAATGTCATTATTACACATTTAAGGAATCTTATATTTCAGTTAACCAACAAATATATCACAACACATTATAAGATAAATATAAAGTATTTCTCACTGAACATATACCGTAACTCATCAAAAGTCACAATACAACTCACTAAAAAATCGTATGTCAAAATATAAACAAGAATGTGTATGTACTCACTAAACTTATATATTATACATTTGCTCACTCTTTTTTTGGGGGGTTATGAACAATTAGTACTGTTCACTAAATTAATGACATTGATTACCAAATATATTTCTTAAATCACTAAAAAACTATTATAGCTAGCTCACTAAATAAATATCATAGCTCACTTAAAAAAGAATAATATAGATAACTATAATATAATTTCCTGAGTTTCAGATGCACAATAGCATTTTTTTTTTTTTGTGGTACAACAACAGATTTTCATAAGATACATAGCATTTTTACTGAACGAAACTCAAGTATATTAGACGCGATGGTTTGGGTCCGACTACTCTCTCAAAATGTATATTAGCTCACTAAAAATATGTCTGAACTCACTAAAATAATTTAGTGAGCTGTACAGGATTTTTAATGAGCGAAAATGAATGTACAGTAGTATATTTTAGTGAGCTATACAGCTTTTTTAGTAAGCCGAAATCCGATTGTACAACTGATTATGTACAATCGGTTGTAGGTATAACAACTGAGGTTGATTACAATAAGATTATGGAAAAGGTATTGGATGCCCTATGTTAGGGAAGATCACATATTTGAGAGTGGGGTTAAGATATCCTCTTGACCACATTTGGGGCCTTAAGTGACGATGTGAGATTCGAGTACGTGCAGCGCATATCTCGTTGCACCGCAAACCCCAAGTGAGGAGGAGAATGTGGAGGGGAAAACATATGCTCATTAGAAGAGGGTGACTCAAACATTGAGAAATGTTGTGAGATATTATATCTTTACTGTTACGGTAAATTTACCGTTATTGTCAATCGTGGCCTTTTTGTTCAATGTAGAGGGTTTCTGCGTTAAATTGTGTGGTGTCCCGTCTCTTGTGGTGTGTATGCCTATGGTGCTTTAGTTCCTATCATAATGGTTCTAATTTTGCTCTTATGAGCATGATCCATTTCTTTTAGTTTTCATATGTTACGTCTATGGTATGTCAATCTTAATGCATATATGCTATAATGAAATTCTTAGGCATGCAATCCTTTTTAGCTGTTGATGATATTTTCATTGTAAGACCTAATACCACAAGCGGACAATGGATGTCATAGTATTTACAGGTCATCTCCTTATGATTGGGGATGAAATTGAGCCATCAGCTAAACTGAAGTATCACAATAACCTTAACTAATGAGAGTTGAATAAAAAATAGCTAAAATATGTCAAATGAGCTAGAACTGATCTAGTAACATGGCTATAACATCCAGATTATCAAATTAAATGGTGATCACTAAAACAAGCTGACAAAACTAATATAATTGGCTAACTTTTTACCTTGTTTTACTTAATACACTTTAAGAATCAGAAGAGAAATTAAACCAATAAGCCAGTTAATTCTTCCCAAACAAAAATGAAGGTAGCATGACTGAAATTACCGCAACTGTAAAACAACAAAACAAAGGCATCTATCACAATCTGCCAACTAATAAATAGAACTCAAGGTGGAGAAAAGAAACAAGTCACTTGAAATAAACAGCTAAGGGTCAGGAGCCAATAAATAAGCAATACACAAATTAGAGCATTCGATTATGTTTAATGGTCACATTCTAAATACCCACAATAGAAAGCTACTGTTCAATTTGGAGAATAAAAACTGTGAGTGAGAAACAGAAATTAGGATTAGAAAGAGAAGAAGAGAAGAACATAGGCGTCCATATTCATTTAAGAGCTTAGCCTAGCTTGCTTTTGTCTATCAATGGTGGAAACTGCCATGCCCAGACGTTGGTAGTAGTAGAACACAAGAAAATGTTGGATTAATCTCCATGAAAGGAGCTTCAAACGTTAGGAGGAGCATCATCGAGGAAGGTGAAAGCAGCGACACTGATCACAGGGGAGGAGAAAGGAAGTATCAAAATTGAACTTAAAACCATGAAGTACCAAAGACGAAACCACAAATTCAACTTTAAATTACCCAAAGGAAGTTCAAATACTTAAAGTTGAAACCTGCAAATTCAACTTTAAATTACCCAAAGGAAGTTCAAATACATTCTATGGACAAAACATATCCATCTTCTTATTTTTCTACAAAAAAATTCGGTTAAGTATCCCGAAATAATTATTGTAGCAATATAAAATCGAATATTTAAGGATATAATAAATATAAGGATTTTCAACTGAACAATAGGCTTACGATGGTTTCTTTGTGTACGTGTTGCCAGCTTTCATTATTTTAGGGTCGATTGGAAATTAAATAACTGAAAGTGTTAAGAAAATAATAATTGGAATTCGAGCATAGTATTTGCGAAAGCGATAAAGGATGTAAATATTGAAGAATATAAAACAAGATCGAAAAAAATAGAAGGGGGTACATGATTTTTTATGTGGAAACCCAAATTGAGAGAAAACCACGGGCGGCAACAACGACACAAAATCCACTATAATATGCGTGAGTACAAAACGATCTCAAAGCAAACGCTTAAGGAAGAGATCAACAAGAGAGATAAAGATCTCAAAGCAAACGCCCAATGAAGAGATCAACTACAACGAAAATCTCTCAATATTAACTCTTAATAGAATGTGGAATAGAAAAGGGAAGTGCCGAGAGGTACTCCCAGATGCCCCACTCCGAGAGGCCAACGCCTAATGCCCCGTATCAAATAAGGTTAAACAACCTAGTATTTATAGAGAAGTCCCAAAGGTACCAAGGGTTTAACCCTAGCTGCCAACATATGTCTTGACCACCAAACACAATCTTTACAGAAAAGAAAAAGATATTAAATACAAAATATGGAAATAATATAATTTCCATAAATAAAATATCTTCAACCGCACAACTTGAGCCTTAGGTACCAATCAATAATCTTCGGCAAAGGAATTTGGGACAAATCCCAACAAACTCCACCTTAGACCAAATTCCTTGGAATGGACGGATATGACAAAATCGATCTTGTTATGACGTCAAAATTCTCAATATCAATGAGAAACATCCTTCAAGAGAATGCTCGAAATCCGGATCAATGACTCCGGCTCTGATACCACTTGTTAAGAAAATAATAATTGGAAGTCGAACATAGTATATGCGGAAGCGATAAAGGATGTAGATATTGGAGAATATAAAACAAGAACGAAA
This sequence comes from Carnegiea gigantea, assembly GCA_029747015.1. Taxonomy (NCBI): domain Eukaryota; kingdom Viridiplantae; phylum Streptophyta; class Magnoliopsida; order Caryophyllales; family Cactaceae; genus Carnegiea; species Carnegiea gigantea. Next base: position 48,268 of record JAKOGI010000868.1, on the reverse strand, counting down.
AAGATAGAAGGGGCACATGATTTTTTACGTGGAAACTCAAATCGGAAGAAAACCACCGGCGGCAACAACGACGCAAAATCCACTATAATATGAGTGAGTACAAAACGCTTTCAAAGCAAACGCTTAAGGAAAAGATCAATAAGAGAGATAAAGATCTCAAAACAAACGCCCAATGAAGAGATCAACTACAACGAAAATCTCTCAATACTAACTCTCAATAAAATGTGGAATAGAAAAGGAAAGTGCCGAGAGGCACTTCCAGATGCCTCGCTCCAAGAGGCCAATGCCTAATACCCCGTATCAAATAAGGTTAAACAACCTAATATTTATAGAGAAGCCCCAAAGGTACTAAGGGTTTAACCCTAGCCGCCAATATATGTCTTGACCACCAAACACAATCTTTACAGAAAAGAAAAAGATATTAAATACAAAATATAGAAATAATATAATCTCCATAAATAAAATATCTTTAACTGTACAACTTGAGTCTTGGGTGCCAAGTAATAATCTTCGGTAAAGGAATTTGGGACAAATCCCAATAGAAAGTTTAGTTATATTGAATTTCATCTGTTTTTCTAGGCTGTTGATGTCCGGAAGTTGTTTCTCTACAGCTTCCAAATCAAAGATACCAAATGGATGGATGATAAAGTTGATTTGACTTATGTATGTTACATTATGCAATAATATCCTTCTTATTTTATTAGCTACTGTGCATATTTTCTAAAATTAATTGATAAATTGACCTCAAAAAAAAATGATAAATGAAGAAACAATTTTAGGAAATGTACAAGCTATCTAAAAATCTTTAAGTTGCTAAGCGCCTTTATCATAGGCTCCAACCCGTCTAACTCAAATGAACACCATTAGGATCATCGAATGAGAATTTGATGCAAATGCTTTCTAAATGGGTCACCTTTTATGTGTTAATCGAACCAAAAATAGAATACACATGTTTGGCATCCTTAATTTTGTTACATTGGGTGCTTCTTTTTGTTTTTTTTTTTTTGGGGAACTAGTTGTTTCCATTATTGGGTACAATTATTATTCAATTGTTGGCTTATATTGTATAAAACTCAGTTTGAAGGGTACACGTATGATTTTGCAGTTCACAAGCTTACATGTAGTACTTGGTATTGTTTGACATGTGTATGCATACTATTCGACAATATTTATCAAGTACAAGTTGTTTATATAAGATATAGATTAGCCAAAAATATGTAGGACAATCATGGTGAAAACACACCACCGCAATTAATGCAATCGAAAATTCCCACTCACCATGTCTAGTTGAAAATTTTTGTAGGGTGAAGTACAATGGAAAATCAACGGGAAACCTGTTTACCTCTCTCATTTTTTTCATAGGTTGTTTGCTTGTTTTTTTTTTTTTTTTAATAGAAAGATGAAGATTCATTAATGAAAAGAAATACAACAACTAGAATCAAATCATCTACCAAGAATAAACCTAAAATATCAGCATAGTTCTCATCTCCAAAAATCAAATAGTACATATGATGTCAGCTGATTTTGTAGCGTTCTTCAGGCCTCTAATCGCATTTTTCCACATTGTTGCATCTTTCTCGAATGGCGACGAGCTATAATGTAATCCCTGGAGTATATATTATCTATCTAATGTGATAAATCATGCTTGAAAGGAAGATCACCATGATAACATTGATGAAATTCTATTGTTAATTCATCCCTGAATTAAATATAAGCAACTTCATAACATCCAACAATCTTCCACGACTTGAAACCTCCATATCTAGGAAAAGTCACACTAAGGCGGGAAGAAAAGCTTACACTAGGGCTTACACTTAGGTAAGAGGAAAACACTCACATTGAGTTGAGGAGATAAAACCCACTTCAAAAGCAACAATCATAACTTTCACGCAATGGAGAGAAAGTCTAGCTAAAATACATATATAACTACTTATAAATCTCATAGTAAATTACTTGACGCATTAAAAACTAAGAAAAATTGGAGATTAGCACTAGCAACGGCTGAGAGCACCCTTTCATAGAATAGGTGGAGACAACTAGAGTTTTTCATTATGAGAAAGAACTGTAGGCAGTTTTTCTCCACTGTTCGTTCTAGAGGGACAAGAGTGGAAAATTTCATGTTTGCATTTAATTTTCAATTTTTTTCCCACTGATTTTTGCATTTGGAAAATGATAATTGTTATTAATTTAAAAACTGACACTTTTTCATCTGTCAAAGAAAAAAGGGAAAAAAAATTCTTATTGCTAGAATAGTTTTGACAAGCGAAGGTATTGTACAAAAGTGAATAGCATATCTTTTAATTATACGTTCAAAAGCACCACGCAGCTAAAAGCATCAGATTTATGCAATGAAAATTAAAAACGGAGAATAACATGTCTTAGCAAAAACTGCTTAGCTGAAGCAAAATTTAAGACGTGTTTTCACAACAACAAATAGAGCGCGTAGCTGCATTTATTTTGTTCCATTGTCACAACTATACCCCGGCAAGTAGGATGTCAGTTACATCCGAATTTGAAACAGATCCGATCCAATCCGAGATAAAATTATCCGATTCAAATCCGAGATAGAAAAATTCGAGTTCGAATTTGATAAAAATAATCCGAATCTGAGTTGAATTCGGATCGGATTCAGAAGAAGGATAAAATTCCGATCCGACTATTTTTTTAAATATTTCAAATTTAGAATTTAAGTTTAACTTTTAAAATTTTAAGAAATAAAACCTACCCAATATACCCACCCTTCCCTCCCCAAGCTGCTAGCCCAAGCCATTGTTTTTTTTTTTTTTTTTGGTCAGCAAGTTTTTTTTTTTTTTTCAAATGTGAAAATTAAAGCGTTGAAACCCTAATATTTACCTTAGTTACTCTGTCTCTCATCGCTACTTCGCCAGTGGCTCTCGCTAGTCGCTCTCGGGTCTCGGTCTCTCGCTACTTGGTAGTCAAACTATCGGAGGAGTCCCTCCTCAATCCTCGACTCCTCGCTCCAACTCCCTGCTCTCTCTTTCTCTCTCCCCCTGAGCCTCTATCTTCTCGCTGGGTTCTACAAAGTAGACGCTGAGCATTTCATTGTCTCTCTCTAGTCTCTCATGAGTGCACATCTCCTCTTTCTCCTTAATTTAACAATTCATTCAATAAAATCTAAATATATATTTTTATAACTTGGAGTGTTATTTAGATTTTTGGGGTTAAGAACAAAAGAAGTTAGACTTTGGGTTTTGTCATTTTGGGGTTTGGGAAGATTGTTGATTTTGATAATTTTTTGGGATTGATTTGAATTGACGATTCTGTTGATGTATTATATTTTAATAAGCGTTCAGTTTCTACAAACCTTTACAATAAAGTCTTCAATCTTCACTTTTAGCAACCTGAATGTGTTACTAAAAATGGTTAATGAGGATCCAATTGGGTAATATGTAGTGATTTTACTATTGTTGTGATTAAGATACAGATGGAATAGACATGGCCATATAAAGAGGCATCAATATATGGATCATTGATATGATCAGAATTATATTCTAGTACTTAATTCTAATGAAAATCTCGGCTCCATACAAATAATACTTATAGATATCATTATGTACCCCTAGCTGGAGACCAATAGAAAAGAAGGGCTAAATGACACAAGTGGAGGATTTGTACTCTTAATTTTTTTCTTTTTATGAGCTGGGCATGTTACATGTGATATTTCAGATGTATCTCATAGTTGTTAAGACTTGTAATTGTTGGAATATGTTGTCATTTTGTGAGCTTGAAATATATTAATTTTTTATTCTTCGTTTAGCTTAAATGTTCCGAATTCGATTAATACGATATATGAACGCTACCGTCTTTTGAGACATCCTCTTGACTTGTTCAGATTGCTAGCTCTAGCTTTTAGGCAACTTCAACCATATGTGATGACCAAGCCTCATACTCTAACATGACGAGCAGCTCACCCATTGAGGGATCGTTATGGGTTCTCTTCATTTCTCTGTCACAATGAAGCTCTTAATTTGGCAATTTGAATTGGATTGAGATGTTTTTATCCTATACATTTTTCCCAAAAAAGTTATGGAGCTTTTCAGAGAAGTTGTATATTTTTTTTTCCTAAATGGAAATGACTGGCAAGTGTAAGAACTGAATTTTGGTTCAAAATTCACCCCAAGAGCAAAGAGCAAACGTATGGAGTTAAGGGAACCCATATTTTGGGTGTTGTGAGAATGGAAACTGATGTGTACAGTTACTACCAAACAAAAATCAAGGGAACCCAGAGAGAAAGGAGCTGGAAAAAGAGAGGGAGCATTGATGGGCTAAACCTGTGATTGTGATCAAATAAAAAGCAAACTATAAATAATCCTTTCCTGGAGAGTCTTGGTGTTATTGACTCTCGAAAAAAATTACGAATGAGGGTGTACATGCTGTTTGTTACACCATTCTACCGTGACCAAGCTACTGCTATGACTTTAGCCCTAACTGCTTTAAAAGACGAGGTATATTCGTGCGAAATTTCATGTAGGAGTGACCATATTGACATGAGTACTAGAAAAAACTCTTGTAATGTTTAATCATGAATTAGTTGAGACAATATTACAAATTCGATATCCTAGAGAAAATGAAATTGAATGAAACAGCAACAATATAAATGAAGGTATTCTATAGGAGGAGACATGGGAGAAAGAAGCAGAACAAGTGTAAGAAAAATTCTCCTATGCCTTTAATGAGATTTGAACCAACACCTCCTTATTGAAAGGCGGGTCTACTATCTCTAGACCACCTTTTTTGTGGTCCTACTCATAATTCTTAGTTAATAATGTTATGTTATCAAAAGCTTTTAACTTTTTATTCTTTTTATAATGTACACAAAAAGAGTGGAGTTATATAACCGAATTCTCAACAAAATAGTATATATGTCTTTTGTAACCAAATTAAGAATAGACTCCAACTTCCCATCCTTCGACATCCTCTCATGGAGATCGATAGGGTGGAAATGAGTGTTCACGTGAGCAACCAAATTACACCCTGTAAGAAATAAAATCAAAGCTATATGAAACATTAAGATTTTTCACAAAAGAAAAATCCTAAAGAATTTCACAAAGATTCTGGCATCCCATCCTCCCATATACCTAGACTTTAGCTTGTCGCTAAGGAAAAGGCAACCCCCCTCCAACACCAATCTTTTAAAAACATTCAAGGTTGCATTCCTAATAACCAAAAGGCATGCTTGTGGCTTTTCAAGTCCAGCTCCCTCGAACCCATCTTCCTACTTCAGATTGGCAAGAAGAACACCCCTAAGGTGATCACAAATTAACCACAAAGCCCCATCCTCTTTGTCCATGACCTATGAGCCCAAAGTCAAATTTAAGCTTGAACATGCCTGAGTTTGGTAGTTCCAGTAAGGAGTCGCACCATCCCTATCACTCTTAACATTCTGCCTTATGTCACGGGTTGATAATTCACTCGAACTTAGACTCATGCAGCTAGCAAACTTTGCTTAGAACTCTTACTTTGTTTGCTCGTAAGCCTTGAAGGATGCCTAACTTAGACTTGAGAGGCTAAATAAGCGCGCGCGCGCACACACACACACACACACACACACACTCTAAGGGAACTTAGAGAGAGAAAGTAGAAAGAGGAGTTTGAGAGAATGTCTTGTATATTGCATTTGAATGCTTAACTTAGACTTAAGAGGCTAAATAAGCACGCACACACACTCTAAGGGAACTTAGAGAGAGAAAGTAGAAAGAGGAGTTTGAGAGAATGTCTTGTATATTGCACTTGAATGCTTTCAATGGCTTGGTTTACAAATGAGCCCCCCTTGGAAGTTTATACACACATCTACCTCCTCAATGGACGGTGAAGATCTATTCGATCATACGGCTATTATTACCCTTCCAGAATATTCTATACAAATATCCTACATGTAGAATAGTGTGGAACATTCTGGAGAGTGGTCTAAAATATTCTAGTGTAGCTTAGAAGGTTCTAGGACTCTCCACAAAGTCTTAGATACTCTAGAAGCTTTTAGAATAGTGTAGATGATTATAGAGTGCTTCAGAAGGTTCTAGAATATTCTAAAACATTCTAACATATTCCAGAAGATTCCAGACCATTCTGAAAAATTCCGGAACATTCTAGATCTCTATGAAAATATGGCCCGTGACATTCTGCCCCCACCCAATCGGGCAATGTCCTCGTTATCTTTGGGCCTTTGTATGCTTAGCCCTTGAGTTGCCTCGTCTCCAGGAGGTGTCATTCTTATTTGGTTGGGTTGATGTGTCGTGGCTAACTACTCGGCACATCGATCCTTTGCTTGCTTGCATCCCATTCTCATTCTGGCACGTTTCTTCCTTTGTGCCAACTTATCAGGTGATGTAAGGGATATGACACTTGTAGGTCTCTCATCCCTTTTGAGGGCGGATCGGTGGCCTGCCTCTTTACTCTCCGTTAAGCGAAGGGTAGTTAGCACCATTTCCTTCTCGACTTCCCATCTCATGGGTATTATATGAGTTTGTCCATTGTCCATGATAAACAAGGTGCGAGCATGAGGAATTATGATGGCCTTTGCCCTATTGAGGAAGTTCATTCCTAGATAGAACTTCCGATCATCAAGGTGAGCCACGGTTTTGTCGACCTTACCTTTTTATGGTTCGACTTGGATGTTCGTACCTCGAGCAACTCCCTGGATTGGAAGGCTTTTCCTATTAACTACCTTCACATAGCCCTTCTCCTTTTTAGAAGGTAGGTTAATCTCATCGGCAAGTTCTTTCGCCATGTACACATTGTCTGCTCCTATGTCCACCGTTGCTTGGAGTTTCTTACCTCCCGCTTCAGTCTCCATAGACATGTGGCTACCGGCATTCTCTCCCATCTTGGATTGAATGGCACTTAGGAGTAATATCGAGGCAATACTTGTTTCCTCTTCATGCCTCTCCTCTTCCATCACAAGCGGAGCAAATTTCCCACGCTTCGGGCACTCAAAAACCCGATGAGGCCTGTTGTACAAGAAGTATGAGTATTTCATTGGTGTCTCATCCTTCTTATCTCTTCCCTTGTCCTTAAAGAATGTTGGCTTGTCCCGCCTGGGAGACTTGTCCCGGTCTCCATCATTGTCGTTATCATTGTAGATCTTCTTACCTCGTAGCTTTGAGGAGTCTCTCTTGAACTCGACTAAGCACTCGGCAGTGGCGATAGTGGAGGCTAGGTCTTACACCTCATGCCTCTCAAGTTCCATGCGGGCCCAATTACTTAGGCCATCGAGGAAGCAAAAGAGGATGTCCTGCTCCCCCATGCTTAGGTTTCCAAGAGAAGCTCCTGGAACTGCTTCACATATTCTCGAAGGGGACTCTCCTTATGTTGGAGGTGTCTTAGTTTGGCCCTTGCTTCCCGCTCCGCAGCCTTGGGGTAGAATTGCTCTTTAAGCTCTCTCTTGAAACCATCTGAAGTGGTGATGAGGGTGGATTCTCGGTTGACATCGTCACATCTATGATGCTACCAAACAAGAGCTATGTCCTTAAGAGAGAAGAAAGCATGGTTTACCTTCTGTCCTTCATCGGTGATGTCTACTGCTCTAAAGTAGGCCTCGAACTTCCAAAAAAAGTTGTCAATCTGCCTAGCATTCCTCACCCCATTGTAGGTTGGAGTTTGGAGCGCATTCACCTTTGGAGTGGTGGACACTTGACCCAATCCACCATTGCTCGCATTGGCCACCACGGCCATGCATACTTTGAGTTGGGTTTCCTAGGCTTCGACCCTTGCCTTGTACGCCTCAATCTTGGACTTGTAAGCCACCACCTTGCCTTTACAAGCTTGGATTTGTCCATCCCGAAGAGATGAATGCACTCGACCTCTTCGATGCGCTTCTCTATGTCATCCACCCTACCCCGAGGTTCGACATGGAGTGGTTAATCTCCATAAGCTTGTCATCTACAGGGATCGATAAGTCCTTGTTCATGTCCTTGCCCTTCTTCCCTCCTTATTGAGGGTTGCCAGCATTAGTGACACTTGAAGCCGTGGATATCCCAAACTAAAACTCTGATACCAACTATCACGGGTTGATAATTCACTCGAACTTGGACCCGTGCGACATGGCAAACTTTGCTTAGAACTCTTGCTTTATTTGCTAGTAAGCCTTGAAGGATGATTAACTTAAACTTGAGAGGCTAAGTAAACACAGACACACACACAGACACACACACACACACACACGCACACACTCTCAGGGAACTTAGAGAGAAAGTAGAGAGAGGAGTTTGAGAGAATGCCTTCTATATTGCACTTGAATGCTTTCAATAGCTTGGTTTACAAATGAGCCCCCTTGGGGGTTTATATTCACATCCACCTCCTCAATGGACAGTGGAGATCAATTTGATCCTACGGCTATTATTTCTCTTCTAGAATATTCTATACAAATATTCTACATGTATAATAATATGGAACATTTTAGATATTAGTCTAGAATATTCTAGTATAGCTTAGAAGTATCTAGGAGACTCTACAAGATCCTAGATACTTTAGAAGCTCCTAGAACAGTGTAGATGATTCTGGAGTGCTCCAGAAGGTTTTAGAACATTTTAGCGTATGCCAGAAGGTTCTAGACCATTATGAAAAATTTCGAAACATTCTAGATCTCTCTGGAAATACGGACCGTGACACTTAGCTCATGATAAGCATTGACAAAACTGACAACATTAGTAGTCCAACCGTCCTACTCAAACCATGCCTCCCAAGTATGAATATGTTGCATGGATTCCAATGCTCTCATATAATTACAACAAAATCCTTGACCTATTGGAGTTGAGGGATTTCGCTGCATACTCAATGAAGTCCTAAGAGCACCTACAATGCAGGTTTCACATGTTAAAAATTTGGCTCACAGTCCAAAAAATACCATGCATCAATGATCCGCTTCGCCAACCCCACGGTCCAGCTCATGGTTGTGATCCGCCACCCACACACATTTTCTCTTTTTTTTTTAACCAACTAAACCCTTAAGAGTCTAAAATTCAATAATATGCTAGTGGTAGGGTTTATAAAATATTATTTTATTGGGTGATTAAAGTTAGTGATCTATAGGATGTAGAGAAGAAGAAAAGGTTGGCGTGTGGGATTATGTGGAGGGTGTTGACCTCCACTTGTGTTTCAAAATTATAGATCATCATTGCATATGTTCTAAGCCTTAGAAAACATACCAGTCCATAAACTCTCCTTAAAATTACTCCCTACCAAATTTCATACGAAAAAAGACATAAGAATAGCATTAAAAAAATATCATTTTCTTCAAGTGGTCGACATATCTCACACATCATGCTAAAATTGGAAACCCTTCTAGAAATACTAGACTTCTAAATCCTATGGTAACCGTTACTTGTCGATGGGTTAGTCCATGCACTTCGGTGCCCTGGCCAAATGGTAGGCAGATTTCACTATGCATTCAACCCTTGAGTCTAAATGCCAAATAATCTTGTCACTAGGCCGCGAATCACAAAGAAGAATTTGGAAAAATGTAGTCAACACCCCAAGGCAAAAAGCGTCCCTTAATAACCTTTTCCCCTACATTTCATGGTCCTTGTCTCTTCACTGGCTGCAATAGTATAAAGATCAACAGAATATAACCGCAAACGATAATCTCAATCAAACTAATTCCTTTACGCAAAAAGTTTAATTATTCAAATCCTAATATTTGTTTCTTACAAAGATTTATGGAATGTTGGCTTGACTACTTTAAGCTCGACTTGTCTAGGATAGGTGAGCTCATGAGCCCAAATTTATATGGCTTAAACTTGGCCTGGATAACCAAATTAGCTTGATTCGAGCTTGTCACGAGCAAGGATTGGCAAGCGGAAAAGCCAGTTAACTTGGCTCACCTACACCTGTACCTATATACATTACTGCAATAGGTGGAAACACCGCAACCCACCCACGTTTGTCACCACCTCAATCTCATGAAATCTGATTTTAGCAATTTTGGCGTAACTTCCCTCTAGCATGTCTTGGGTTTTGCCCAACCAATTATTGAAGAAAGGTCTAGACCTTATCAAAAATAAGCATTTGCTTGTCGATTCCAACAAATAAAGACAAAGAAAAAAAAAAAAGTGTCAAGAAATCTCATTCCTCTTTCACCTTTTACTCATTTCCGATAGCTCATTTCTTAAGCTTTATATGTTTAATCAAATAGTCTACTTAAAGACAGTCTGAAACACCCACTAAGAGACTAAGACTCCAAAATTCACACATTGATTTTAGGGGCGTTTAGTTTTGAACAACCAAAAAAATTTTTTAAAAAAAAACGTGGTGGAAAAAATTCAGGTTATAAGGTACGGAAAAAATCGAACTCAAAATTTTGGATTTCGGCACTCTAGATTTTTGGTTCAGGTTTATTTAAAGGTTTAGTTGATCCGCAGCTTTAGTTATTCATGCTAGAAACTGTTCTGATTTGGGTACTTAAACCACTAAACAAGTGTTCTTTTCGGAAAGAAGAGGCCCTTTTTCTGAGAGAAGAAGTAGACCACTAAGTCGGAGAAAGTATTATGTAATAGTCAATAAACAATCCTACATTTAATGATTTTTTCTTTTAAAAAAATAGAAATATGTTTTTAAATTTATTTATTACATGGATCAATAGCATGACACAAAAGTGAAAAACAAAGTGTTGGAAATTATGATCTAAAATGGACACAAACAAACAAATTAGTAGGACAATTAAGGATGAGAACAATAAAGATGGACTGACCGTTTGAGGTGTGCTAAGTACTATCCAAAGGGTAGATTTGGCTCCCTGGAGAACATGTCTCAGTGCTATTAGGTTCAAAGCAAAAACCCTCCCATGTGTCCTGGTGCTACTAGGTTCAAGGCAACCACACTTCTAGAATTCGACGGGCCTTTCCCACAAGGGAATATACACTATGTGAGGTTACAGTATAGTGACAAGGTTATAGGAATATCAACTATTTACTCTTTGCCTACTAATGTAAAACAAATATTGAAGTAGAAAAGCTTGGTGTTTTCAATTGTTTGTGTTTTGTACGAAAGCAACGACAATAATAATAATAATATCTCCCAGTGTGGGTTCCACTTTTGCGAGGTCTAGGGAGATCCGAATGTAAGCAACCTTACCTCTACAGGCATCTATGCTCGTAGAGACATCTTTATCAATAGAGAGGCTGATTCCAAGAGACCAACAAAAAAAGATTTTGTGAAAACATTTTGCAGAAGAAACGAAAGATTAGCAGTAGGGACTAAACAAAGAAATACGAACAAAATAGGCGACAGTAACTATGAAAAATATAAGCACAACATCGCATAGGAAAATACTATATGTTAACAAACAAATGAAGCCTAACAATATCTCTTTCCACATGAAAATACCATCTATTTTCAAACATGATAAATGAAAAATGGGAAAAATATCCTGTATCACAAAATGACAAAACCTACCCTACGACACTCCAAGGACAGCTACGAAGTTATTTCTCTATGCTCCAAGACCTTATTTCTATCCCGCTATTTCTATCCTGCGCCATGATTTGATATTCTAATATGAGTATTCAGTCAAACCATGCGCTAGAAAGGAATGAGCTAATGGAAAAGGAAGTTTGCATGATTTGTGATTGGATTTTGGCAAATAAAATAATGCCCTTAATTTTCGTGAGATTGATTCATGGCTAGCAAAAATATAAGGCAAAATGATACATACATACATATATATATATATATATATATATATCTGAGTCTGAGTGATGTGGTTACGACACGTGTCATCCTAAGCATTTATAGCTCAAAAATCACTTAGCGTAAAGTAGTTATTCACAATTAAGATTTTAAGAAATGTACAAAAGAGAAAATCTTTAAGTTTTTAAAGTGGAATAATTCATCAATTACTACATAATCCAGTTTGCCCAAAACTTCATCGGACGACTTCGATGTAGATCATTGCCCGACTTCCATTTCCCAAGTTGACTTCTTTTGCCAGGGATGGACAATGTAATTTATTATGTGTCCTTTTATAAGAAAAATTAGTTTATGTTACAGTTTACTAAAACTCAAGTAAGTTTAAATATGCACTATGGTAATGTCATATGACTATTTATTTAAATATTACATACATTAATCTCATATGACTGTTTATTCTCTTTATAGAATTTAAATACATTTTCACATATTATTGTTCCCCGTTCCTCCACGACTTGGTGACATCATGTACATCTTAGGTCATTTGGTGCTTCATTAATGACATTGTATATTCTCACTTGATTTGATTTGTTCTCCTTACCGTAGATGGCCTATTTGGAGCAATGATGAAAGTAAGATTACACCCTTGACGTCATTGTTTATCACTCTATTATGCTTTGTCTTAAAAGAGATTGATCTTTCTTTGCTTTTATCCTATTGAACTAAAGGTCAATTTGGTAAATGATAGATCGGTAACACTGCAACTCGATTCATCACAATCATCGAAGTAAGTATTTCCTACCTTGCCAACGAAATGCTTTTGAATGTATGCTTTCTATTTGATTTTCTAAGCCTGTGCTACCCTGACGTTTGATCATTTTACTATTACATACATTAATCTCATCATTTGACTTTTAATTTTCTTTGTAAAATTTAAGTGCATTTTTACATATTATTGTTTGCCTATTCCTCAAATTTTAATGGACTTTGTCCATTTCTTTTCTAATAATAAATCACCTCAAGTTACAGAGCAATTAATAGATTCATTTTGAACAATTTATGTGTCATAACACTAACCTTTCAAATGCGTTTTTACATCAATTAAATACAATATTTAATAAAATTGATTGTATCATCCATCAACCTTTCAAATAATTCATTCTAAATAAACCTTTATAATTAAAATCATAAAAGGCTCATTAGACCATATTCTTAAGGTTCAATTCACACTTACATGTTTTTCCTACCCTTTTAAATTCCATGAAATTAATTACAAAATATTGGCGGGTTATCCGCACATAATATTATGTGTGGCCCAGTCACTTTTAATTTTCTTTTATAAAATTAAAATACATTTCCGTATATTGTTTTTATCCAATTTTAATAAACTCTATTATGCTTTATCTTAGAAGAGATTGATCTTTCTTTGCTTTTATCCTGTTGAACTAAAGGTCAATTTGGTAAATGATAGACCGGTAACAGTGCAACTCGATTCATCACAATCATCGAAGTAAGTATTTCCTACCTTGCCAACGAAATGCTTTTGAATGTATGCTTTCTATTTGATTTTCTAAGCCTCTGCTACCCTGACATTGGATCATTTAAGTGTCACATGCATTAATCTCAGCATATGACTTTAAATTTTCTTTATAAAATTTAAATACATTTTTACATATTATTGTTTGCTATTCCTCCAATTTTAATGAACTTTGTCCATTTCTTTTCTAATAATAAATCACCCTAAGTTACAGAGCAATTAATAGATTCATTTTTAACAATTTAGGTGTCATAACACTCAACCTTTCAAACTCACTTCTACATCAGTTAAATACAATATTTAATAGGATAGATTGTATCATGCATCAACCTTTCAAATAATTCATTCTAAATAAACATTTATAATTAAAATCATAAAAAAGGGTCATTAGCCCATATTCTTAAGGTTCGATTTACACTTACTTGTTCTTTCTACCCTTTTAAATTCCATGAAATTAGTTACAGAATATTGGTTGGTTATCCGCACACAATATTATGGGCAGCCCAGCCACTTTTAATTTTTTTTAATAAAATTAAAATACATTTCTGTATATTATTTTTTGTCCATTCCTCCAATTTAAACAAACTTTATCCATTTGGTTTGAGTTGGCATTTTTGCATAATGTATTAACAAGTCAGGTTTAACGTCAAGCATTATGGAATGGATTAATAGATTCCTTATCAATCCAAAAAGAAATTAATAGATTCCTTTTTAATAATTTAGGCTCCTTTTTAATAATTTATGTTCCATAACACTCAACCTTCCAACTACATTTCTACGACACTTTAATACAATGTTTAGTAGGATTAATTGTTTTGTGAACATCCTTTCAAATAATTCATACCGTAATTTAATCCTTAATTTTAAAATTAATTATATTATCCTCTAAATTGTCTAATATACTACTATATAAAGGTGTCCAACTGTACATTTACAACCACCAACGACTAAGTAACTGAGGATAATCAAAAGATATTGTAATGGATAATTATACTTTTATCCATCAATTATCTGCTGAAAAAGCTGATTGGCGAGTAAAAGTTAGAGCATCAAGAATGTGGGATTGCTATAACATGAAGGATAGCTCATTCTTAAGTCGCAATATGGTTCTCATCGATGAAAGGGTTAGTAGCTAAAATCTTCATTATTTTGTTGTTAGCTTAAGTACGATATATTGAAAAATACCAACTTTCTCCATATCCTTTTTCCTTGAAAAGAAATGAAATATATTAGTGCTAATATTAGTCAAACATGTTGTCATGATAATATTATATAACATTTTGAAGACTTGGTAGAGTAGATGTTAGTTTTCATAGCCATATGGTTCTCTCATTACATTAGAATGCTTTTTTTTTTTTTTTTTTTAAACAGGCGATAATAGTTCACTTCAAACCAAGTTATGTAATATAATACATTTCTTCACTTTTGTTTGATGTAGGAAGATTACATTCGTGCAACTATCAGATCAAATTTTGTGGACCTCTATTCTGACCTAATTAAAGGGGGTGACATCTTCATGATAAAGAATTTTATAGTGAAGCCTAACAAAAACAACTTTCGAGTTGTTAGCGATAGCAAGACAATGTTGCACTTTCATGCAAATACTATTGTCGAAAAAATCGAAATTGATTCAGGCCAAATATTGAGATACAAGTTTGATTTCTTTGATTTTGATAAGCTTCATCTTCAAGTGGAAAAACAGGTGTAGTTTATTCTCTTATATATTTACCATCAAATTTTCATCTAATTCGATAATAATAAAAAAATAAAATTTTTTTGTTTTACAGATGTCATCGGATACATTGTAAGTCAAGGATTAATTCAACCCAAAAAAATTGGTGATAAAAGTGCTCAATTTTTCAATTTTTGGTTCTTGAACTAGAGGATTTTTGGTGAGTCTATTGTCAAATTATATATGACTTACAAACGTCTTACATGTTATTTACATGATTTTGTAAAAGTTAAATTATTGAGATTCTGAAATTGTGTATAGGAACAAGCGAGTTAGTTAACATTGTGGGGAAAATGTATGGAGGACTATGAAAACCAATGCAAATTATTCTCAGATGGTGCAATTAATATTGGGTTATTCACCTCCAATATGGTGAAAGAATTTGCTGGTGAGTATGAAAAAATATGTCTGATCCTTCAAAAGTTAAAGAAGATAAAATTATAAATTTAAATTATTTGAGAAATATGGACTGGAAAACAATGAACACAATAACTTCTATTGTTGTAATGCAGGTAACGTGACATTATCTTCATCTTCGACCACTTGCATATATGTAAATCCAAAACTCAAAGAAGCCGACGATTTGAAAACATATTTGGAGTAAGTCTTTCTTGCCAGAAAAATTTACTTATTTATAAGAACAATTGTATCACATTCATTTCACAGGTCATCTACTAAGGAACTTAGTGTGGAAAGACTTGACGTGATGTCTAAAACCATCATTAAAGAGGAAATAGTGCAGAAGCTTCAAAGTCTTGCAGAGATCCTCAAAACAACTAAAAAAGGTTTTCACAAGGTTTAATCATTTTAAAATTTCGATATTTAGTATTTACATTATTTAAAATATCGATAATGATAATGTTGTTTGCTATACTGGGCACATAACATTTTTCACAAATGTCATAATGACTCTGTTATAAAAATCTTCTTTCACCACCCTCATTGAAAAATGACAAATTCTCAAAGTATATCATATTTCCAATTTCTTCCAAGTCATATGCCACCTAAACCCATCCTCTTTGTATCTTTGGAATTTCTAGCACTTTTTAACATATTTATGTTCCTTTTCTATTTATACCTCCCGTAATTGTGTATTTGTTGAGATGGGAAAAACTTCTTAAGAACATCAAATTGATTTCTATGTAAACTAACACCTTTTTCCCTAATTGGAAGGAATTGCGTTCGAGATTGTTGATGTTAAAAGAGAACAGGATTGGAAATATGTCTCATGTTATAGTAATATTTGCAAAAGAAAGTTGAGAAAGATGGGACCTCACTTATATTGTGAACATTGCCAGAAGAACGTTGAAAAACCCTTTATAAGGTAATCCTAATAACAACTTTGTTATCTTCTCAATAAATATTTCAAAATACATCACATAACAATGGAACTTTGCAGATTTCGATTGGAACTTGTAGTAAAAGATGAATCTAATGCCACAATATTTGTCCTTTTTGATAAAGAGGCCAAGAAATTAATTGGCCAGTCATGTCTTACTCTTTGTGATATGAATGAAAATGACAAGGTTGTGTTACAATTAGGGGCGAAGCCAAGAAATTTAGAGGGGGGTCGGAATTCGGAGAGCGGCAGCCGGCAGGTGGTGGTGTGGTCGTCTAGTGGTTGAGAGTGTGGGGCCGTGGGTACTGGGTAGAGCCGTAGAGGAGTGCTAAGGACTGTCGAGCAAAATAGAGGAAGACTGGAAGAGTGAGTGGGCTTTAAAAAAAAGTGAAAAAAATAAAACGAAAAAAAAGCAGGGTAGAGGTTCGAACCCGCGACATTATAAATAAGGCAACTTACAAACCAAGCGCCTAGAGACCGCTGAAGCAAGGGAGATTTCATGCATCATTTCAACACATCTAATATATATAGTTAACAATTTGTTTTTAAATTCTCAAATGTATATTAATTTTTTTTTGGAGAGCGGTGTCGGCTGACCCCACTAACCCCATGGTGGCTACGCCATTGGTTACAATACATTCTATAATTGTCTAAATTTCATGACAAAAAGATTATAAGATCGCGCATGACACATTCTTAAACGTTTTAGTTTGTAGGTTGAAGATGACAAAGATAAACTTCAATTTCCAATCAAGAAAATTATAGGAGAGAAGCACATTTTTCAAATAAAAGCCTCTTCCTATAATAAGTCAGCTACCGAACAAAGTTTCACTAATGAAGGTTTTCTCAGAATCTTATCTTTTGGAAGGAAATAATAAAAAGGTAGTCAAATATCTTTGAAATGGATGTTATGTCTTGCATTTTTTTATATAATATATGATTCGTCTAAAATCACATATATTATAGGTAGGATCAATTGCACATAATACATCAAGAGGGAAAGAAGTTGTCATAGATACAACAAATGTCAAAAGCTCATCCACCATCACAAAAGATAAGCTTAAGAGGATAATAAAGTAAGTACAATCCAAATTTCCGTGTAAATCTCATCATCGCCTTTTGGTTCAGGTTGGGTTCCAATAATATGAGCCATGAACTACAAGATTACCTAAACCTGAAGGATCATGACTGCAACATGGAGAACGTGAATTCAAACAAAAAAAGAAGGAAGATCAAGTATGTAATGGTTAACCATATGCAATTCATTTCTTATGTCTTTTTAATGTAAATAGCTTTTAACTTCAGGTTGTTCAATTGCTACCCTCATTGATGATGAAGATGATGAGGATGAGAACATGAATGATGTTGGTGCAAGTAACGGTTCCATAGATATTTGATGTTGTCAATGTCGTTATCAAGAACTATAACAAAAGCAGCATTTGGAAACAGTTGTAAATAAAATTGTTTATGAATTTGAATAGTAATGATAAACCTTGTTGAACTTCTAAGGAAGATTACAATATTATTGCTTTCTTGCTTAAATATTTATGCTAATATTATTAAAGGTATTAAAGTTTTTTGAAATACCTAATTCATCCTAGTGTTCCTAATGGTGAATGATAATGTCTCTACCTTACATTATCATTCAATTACTAAAACATAGTGGGATTTACAAAATTTTAGAATTATTCACAAAGATAAATTCAGCTACATCAAATTACACACAACACAATGTTGACTTCAGTATTTTTGTATATTGAATTTACTAATATGTCCAACAAATAATCCAGCTTCAATTCTCATTTTGCCTACATGATTATACTATTAGGTACTTTTCGTTTAAGTAACCATGGGGTGTAGATGTGCTAATATGCATATAGCGACAAAATATGTATAGTTACTAATAATTCAATGTGACTCAGAATAGCTATTGGCACGAACTATACACATACTTAACAAAAATAATGTACATCGTATATTAGAAGCATATATATGTTAACCAAAATTGTTTAGAATTATAAATAAATAGCCAATTGGAAAGCTATAGTCATACCTATAATCCTCCAAGCTACCAACAAATGAACTGTGCCGTTCACTCCCTCCACCCTTCGTTGTAATAAAATATATCATGTAAGGATTTTGTACTATAGAATCCATCGATTCTTAATTTTCACTTTTTAACCAAATTATTAAAAGATGTAGTGCAAGGGAATTTTTCAATTGGATTTGCGAATAGTTCAATTGGAGTTTCAAACCACTTTAATCAATTAAATTTGCGTATAGTTCAATTTTATTTTTAAAACAAAATAATAAGTTAGTCACAACTTTTCTATGATATAAAAATGGTTCTTAAATACCATTCGCTTTTCCTTCAAGAATTATGTCTACCAAATTATGTCACTGACACTGTGATTCATAACCTAAGTGGACTACTCATATTCTTAAACTTAAATATAACAAGCACTTATTTACAATTAAGATTCTAAGAAAATCTATTAAAATTGCACGTTTAAAAGAAATATGTCTAGCCATTATCTTGGATGATCACTACGTTGATGTTTGACACCCATAATAATATCGAGATAAATTCAAATTAATATTTTTTTCTTTTAGGAGCTCAAAAATGCAAACATACCATCAAAAATAACAATTCAAAGGACAACATTAAGTAATATATGCATTAATCTCATATGACTTTTTATTTTTTTATATATTTAAAATACTTTTTAACATATTATTCTTCGCCCATTACTCCAATTTTAATGAAATTTGACCTTCTATTTTCTCATATTAAATCACCGTAAATTATAATGAAATTAAAAAACTCATTTAAGCAAATAGAATGCATCTCTTACATTGATTATACATTGACTGCTGATGAAGGATTTTGAGTAGTCTCATAAGGGATTATTAAGATGATTATATTCACTTCCCTTTCTTTGCTCTTCTGTTTATTTCTTTCAATGGAGTCGTAGCGTAGTCTAGGAGCATTGCATTGATTACTTGCAATTGTTATAACATCTAATGGCTTCTCACTATTAATTGGTGTGATTAACCTTGGCAAGTGAGCTACTAACTGATAATTACTATAGTATTTATTGTTTCAAAATATCATGGGTTAACATGTCATGGTAAAAATTTGAGTTTCAAAAGTATTATGAATCCCAAACAAGATACGACTATAAAAGGATGCCATAAGTGGAGCTTGGTAATTTTTACTTTTAATTTGTACTTTTAAATTCCAAACTCGGCAATTAAAATTTGGATTTACAATTGACAACTCCATTTAAAATTAAAAGCTATGTCATATGACAAGTGGAATTATTCCATTTCTTGAATGAAACTCCACCATCAACATCCTAATCCAAATACCTGAGAGAAAGTCAATAAATACAATCAAAATTTATTCTTAATTTTTTTGATAATTAGACAAGTTTATGCTCCTATATTAATTCAATATTAGGTATAAACAAATAAAAAATTCAGTAGTATGGATAAAGACTCTTCTATTACTACTTAAATACAATTTTTGACTATATAGTTAGTTTAAAGTGACATCACATCATAACAATAATTTTGACATCACAACTTAATACCTAATTATGAGTTTTCACTATTAGTTAGACTTAAGATTTGAAAATCCACTTGCCTTATACAATTAACAACAAAAATGATTTGCATTCACATAACCGTTATCTCATTGATGGCATCTTTTAATGAGAAATTCATGGCTTATAAGTATAACAAAAAGTATATACTCTATCATCAAATGCGCACAGAAAAACTACCTCACAAAAAATTCAATAACATAGTCAATTACAACAATCTAAATGGATGAAGTAAGTTCGGCCAAAGAAGCAAGAAGGAAGAGACGTATAATTGTTAATGCGACTGCAAAAGCAAAATATGCAACGACCACCAAATTGCCAAATATCAAACGCTTTGATCAAGACAACCGTAAGTTTATCACCTCAGTTTTGTATGTTTAATAAAGAATAATCTCATGTGCATATCAATTTAATTAAATTGAAGCCGGATATTACACATTTCATCATATTGAAGGCCGGTTAGATTTTAAAAGTTTTAAGAAATTAACATGACAAAACAATCATCTTAAAAGAGAGCAATATTTACTATACATATTCACTACTAAAAAAGTTCATATTAACGACGGAGTTTAACGACGGAAAAAATTAACGATAGATTTGGCGACGGAAATGGCGACTGAAAAAGAGTTTTACAAAAAAGTCATATAATACGACAGATATGGCGATGGAAATTTTAATCCGTTGTCAGAATTGACAGTGGGCGACGGAAATTTCGTCGCCATAATTAATTTCTTTTATTAAAAAAAGTGGGCAACGGAATTTTCGGCGCCTAAAAAAAAATCGAATTTTTTTTGAAAAAAGGGGCTGGCGACGGAAATTCTGTCTCCATTCCGTCGCTACCCCTTTAAAATGAAACCAGAATTCTCTGGTTTCATTTTTGCAAAGCTTCGAAGAGAGAGAGGGGGAGTGGCGATCTTCACGAACCTCGCTCGCCGGCCATCCCCCGCCCTACCCAGCCACCGCCGGCCGTCCCTCGCCCCCCAGCCGCAGTCTGTCACTGTCCCCTGCCGCCGGCCGCCGCCCACCGCCCCCTCACCACCGGGTTTTTGGAGTAATTTGAGGTATTTTTCTCAACTAAACTACTTGTAATTTCTACAAATTTTTGTATTACATTGTTAGAATTTCATAGTTAGTTCATATTTATGTTGAAATGTGGTGTTTGTGTGAGGTTATTGCTTTAATTTGGTTCAAGATTGGGTAAATGCGATTTAGGGTTTAGGTTTGGTAGTTTGAAGTTAAAGTTTGATATGTTGGTGGAATGAAATAGTTTAATTGATAATGTTGTTGAAATGTGCAATTTGTGTGAGGTTATTGCTCTAATTCGTTACAAGAATTTGGTAAATGTGATTTAGGGTTGAGGTTTGGTAGTTTGAAGTTGAAATTTCATATGTTGGTGGAATGAAATGTTTTAATTGATAATATTGTTGAAATTTGGTTGGAGATTTTGCTCAATGCAATTTAGGGTTTAGGTTTGGTGATGTGAACTTGAAAGTTGATATGTTGGTGGATTAGGATGCTTTAGTTTATAATTTTGTTCAAATGTGTTGTTTGTATGAAGTTGTAGTTCATATTTATTTAAGATTTCGCCCAATGCAATGTACACTTAGATTTGGTAATTTTAAGCTCAAATTTGGTATGTTGGTGGAATAAAGTAGTTAACTATGTATGATAGTTTTGTGATATTCGTGAGAATGTAAGTATATTTATGGAAAATTATAAGTTTTTTTTTTAGGTGCATGTGGAAATTTTAAAATAAACATATATAATATATAATTGCGTAATTTATGTAATTATTATAGTTTTGATTAAAGTTAATTCTTATCAAATACCTTATGTGGTTATTGTTATTTAAGCAGAATATGAATGGTCCTCCACATCGTAGGTGGATGTATAATAGATTACTACCTGATCGTAGTGGTTATACGCAAGAATTTCTAGATGGAGTAAACCAATTCGATCAATTTGCACATACACAGACAGAGTTTCTGAATGGAGGAAAGTATAGATGTCCTTGTGCGAAGTGCAGAAATAGGGTGTACTTGACACCTGATGAGGTCAAGATGCACCTTATGTATAAGGATTTTGTACAAGGGTATTGGTTTTGGATAAGTCATGGGGAAATAGAATCTTAGCAATATGATTCTGGGTATTCAAATAGTAAAATTTTCGAACTTGGAGGTTCAAGTCATATTAATAATGACTACTCTGAATCCTACGTAGATCGGATGGAGGACATGGTTGATGATGCTATAATAGCAAATCAAAATATAAGAGAAGAGGGGTCAAGTACTTGCCGTGAACCATTTTATAATATAGTTCAAAACTGCTCAACAACCCTTATATGATGGTTGCTCCATCCACAGTGAGTTATCTGCAGTGGTGAGGCTGTTGAGTATTAAATCTGATTATAATATGCTTCAAAATTGTTTCAATGAAACTGTTTAATTAATGAAAGAGATGTGTCTCCCTGACAACCGCGTGCCAAACAACTATGGGCAAACGAAGAAGGTTATTAAAGATCTCGGCAACGATGTGGTCTAAATTGATTATTGCTAGAAAGGTTGGATGCTATTTTATAAGGAGGACGCAAACCAGGATACGTGCAAGTTTTGTGGGCATTCAAGATAGAAGAGGCAAAGGTCACATCAAAGAAATCAGAAATCATTGCCATACTCGAGGATGCATTACTTGCCATTAAAACCTCGACTGCAAAGGTTGTACACATCAAGAAGTAGTGCAGAGCGCATGAGATGGCATTATGAACATCGACGCGAGGACGGTGTTTTATGTCATTTATCAGATGGGGCAGCATGGAAACATTTCGATACCAAGTACCCTGAATTTGCTGCAGAGCATCGGAATGTGAGGCTTGGCTTATGTGCGGATGGATTTAATCCTTACACATTGTCTTCAAGATCATACTCCATTTGGCCGGTGGTTGTTACACCTTATTACCTCCCCCTTGAAATGTGTATGACCACACCGTTTATGCTCTTGACTTGTGTAATCCCCAGGTCCAAAAATCCCAAGAATAAGATAGATGTATATTTACAACCTCTTGTTGATGAGTTGAAAGAGTTGTGGGATGTTGGAGTTGAGACTTATGACATTTCTATAGGGCATACATTTCAGATGAAGGCTACACTTATGTGGACCATCAATGATTTTCCCGCATATGGAATGTTATCTGGGTAAAGTACTAATGGCCAATTGGCATGTCCTGTATGTATGAAATAGCAAAAAGCTTTGAGATTGAGAAATGGAGGTAAATTCTCATGGTTTGACTGTCATCAGTGTTTTTTACTAAGGAATCATGCGTTCAGAAGCAATAGAACAACATTTAGGAAAGGTAGAACTGTTACAGGGGCTCCTCATCGCCGACTATTTGGGGAAGAACTGTATGCCAAAGTTGAAGATTACCCAATGGTAACTACAAATAGTGACTTTGTGATACCAGGATTTAAGAAAAATGAGCACAACTGGACGAAGAGGAGCATATTCTAAGAGTTGCTTTATTGGCAACACTAACTGGTCCGCCATAATTTGGATGTGATGTACATTGAAAAGAATTTCTTTGAGACTATTATTAACACTATTATGGATGTTCATGGAAAAACAAAAGACAATGCCAAATCAAGAATGGGTGTTGTAGAAATATGTGATAGACCAGAATTATATTTACATTCAGGCCCAAGTGGTAGCCGGTGAAACCAAAAGCGAAGTTCGTACTTCCTGTGGATAAACGAAGAGAGTTGTGTGAATGGGTGAAGGAGTTTCAAATGCCTGATGGATATTGCTCTAATTTGAGGAATATCGTGGACCCTATTGAGGCTAAGTTCAAGAACATGAAAAGTCATGATTGTCATGTGTTCATGGAGACTCTTTTACCGATTGCATTTGGTGCGCTCCCAGATGATGTGTTGAAACTTTTTATTGAGATAAGCCAGTTCTTTAAGAACTTATGCTCAACAACATTATGGGAGGATATGCTTGAGGAACTACATGGCAACATTGTCATCACTTTGTGTAAGTTGGAAACCATTTTTCCTCCTAACTTTTTCAATGTAATGGAGCACCTGCCAGTGCATTTGACAGAAGAGGCTCAACTAGGTGGTCCAGTACAATACCGATGGATGTATCCATTTGAGAGGTAAATTATACTATAATCGATGAAATCTTATCTTAATTCTTATATATGGAATCACTTAGAAGTGAATGCAATTGTGAATTTGGTAGGTTCTTTGGCCCATTGAAGAAAAAGATAAAGCAACAAGCGTGTCCTGATGGTTCAATCACAGAAGCATACCTGAGGATATTCTTCACCTCCTATTACTTCGGCTCTAATGTGCCCTTCATGCGCACTAGGTGCAGGAGAAATGAGGATGACGATGAATATATTAATCATTTTCCAACTCTGTCCGTGTTTGCACCGCAAGGGACCGCTATTGATAGGGAAAGATCAAGGTATCTCACAGATGTCGAATATGTTGTTGCCCATCTTCATGTGCTGTCAAATTGTGATGAAGTTAAATCTTATATAGGGTGAGTGGCATTTTCACTTCCAATGGAGTTTCTCATTTAGAGCACAAGTATATTGATAGGCTTCATAAAATGTGATAAAATTTTCACAGAACAAGTCAAAACTGCACGTCCCAATGTCAGCGACGCAGATGTGGACATCATCATCGAAACTCATTTCGCAGATTGGTTTGGTGAGAATGTAAGTATTATAACTCATTTATTCATAATTTTAACATAACAATTAATTAAGTGCATTGTATTAATTAAAACCACATGTTATGTCACCTTAGGTGCATTATATTCAACTATTTGAGACTGACAAACATTGCTACTTGAGTCAATTGGCTGTAAAGCCAAAGTAGTATGTGTCGATGTGGACGACATATAGAGTAAATGGATTCAAATTCCACACAGAAGCTCGAAGCATCGGGAAGAGAACATATAATTGTGGTGTTGGTGTTTGTGACACTGGGGAAAGCGATATTGAGAATGATTATTATGGTGTAATGAAGGATATTGTCCAAATTGAGTACGTAAGCGAACCACTTAAATGATGTATGCTCTTCAGTTGTGAGTGGTTCGACCCCACATTGAATCACGGGACACGATCTCATAAACTAACCAACTTTATTGAGGTCCACCGAATAAGAAGGTGATGAAAGTACGACCCATTTGTCTTCCCAAACAACGCATCACAAGCATACTTCATGCCACAAGCAGATCGCTCAAGGGATAAGGTCAATTGACTTGTTGTCATACCAACCAAACCAAGGGCGAGAGTGAATCAGCAGTATACTCTACCTACTGCGTACTAACAAACGGACATGACGACTATCGTCGAACCTGTGAATGACGTCATCCCTACATCATTAGTGGATGAAAGTGCACCACCAGAAAAGGTTAATGATGAAATAGGGGTTTCATTCATTCAGGGTAATAACGAGATAGATGAGGTAGAGAATGATGAGGGTGATGAAGAGGGGGGGTGGGATGACTGTAATGAAACAGATGAAGCTCAAGAAAATTTGCATTTGTATGATGATGATGACGATGACAATGACAATGACATTGACGATGATGAGGATGCAGATGATTGAGTGCTTATGAATTCTCATGTATTTGAGTACTTTGCATGTCAAACAATTGGTTGTGACTTTATTTATATTATATGAATGAGCTTTGTAAAATATGTGTTACCTACGTACCTATTATGATGTATGAGTAAACGGTTTATATGTGCAATCATTATATATTTATACTTGGCTTTGTTGTCACCTATTTCAGATATGGATTCTAGTTCTCACCGAGGTAAGTCCTCCCCTCGAGGTAGAGGACGAGGGCGTAGGAGCTCTGCCGTAGATCCGTCCGCAATGGACTTTGATCCATCTTCCCGCCAGGTTTCTCATATGCCAGTACAACCAGGAGCCACAATAGCTGCTTACATACCAGGTATTTCAGGACCAATGCCTCCTCCATTTGGGGCTTTTCATCATCAGACCTCATACATTCCCAACCCAAGTACCATGTACGGCCAATTTGCCTACAACATTCCTCCAAACCCCCATCTAGTTCACACTGTGCAGCCTACTCCCCAACTCGTTCACCCTGACACAAACCAGTCTCAAGACAATATTACAAGTGGTGAAAGTGAAGCACAATCCAGTCATGGAAGCACCCGAGCTAAGACTTGGATTGAGCCAGATGGTAACGGGTAAGTCTCAATTTGTTATATCTTATGAAGTACTGCATGAATTTTGCATAATAAGTAATCAATTTGATGTGTTATGTTCAATTAGGTTTCTTCCCAATGATGGTGCTATTAGTAGGATTTCGCTCATATTTCAAAGCAAATTTGACGGAGCTTGGTCTAGTTCGAGTAAAGTGCCCAAACCAGTACGTGATTTGTGGTTTAGAGAGTTCAAGGTAACTATAGGGACTACGTATTAATAGTTTCTGTGAACGTGATAAATTACTATTGTATTATTTAATGTATTTTTGGTTTTCATAATTACAGAAGTGGTTTACTTGGGATCCGATCCATGAGAACCGCATAAGAAGGAATTCTGAAAACCGAGGCAATGTAAGCTTGAGAGACTTCTTTGGCAAAGTAAGGAAGCATAACAAGAAGCCTGTTTGGCTTGGTGATGCTTAATGGGAGGAACTCCAACAGCACTGGGCGAATGAACATTATAACAAATTAGGTGAAACAGCCCAGAAGAACCGACTGGGAACTCTAGAAAGTGGTGGTTCATCTCTCCACACCTATGGCTCGATCCCTATGCATGAGCATAGGCGGCGTCTGGTAAATGAATTAATGTTTACTATGTATTTCTTTAAATTTAATACTGTATTTTGTATTGTGCTTGATATCATTCTTTCTGACACGTACATAGAGGGAACAACTTGGGACGGAGCCCACCATTGTTAAATTATTCAATCACACTCACAAACTCCATAGTAAAGAAGATGCCCCTTAGGTTGACAAGAAATTACAACAAACATATATAAGCAACTAGCTATTCTCAATCTTCATTGGTAGTTCAATATGAACTTGTATACTTTACTTTCAGTAATTGCAGTTTACATGATTTCGTGCGCATGTTGTGGTATTGTAGGAATCCTTTGAACATGATTTTCAAAATGTTATCTACTCTCAAGGGACCGGGGATGGCATTTGTCAAGATCCAAACCCGCCATTTCCAAACCCAAATGAGTTGTAGGTGAAGACGTTCAAGAACAAGAAGGGTCATATTTATGGCATTGGTGATGAGGCTGTCAACATTAGGGAATCCGGTTACTTCAGTCTCAGTCAAAGATCCGGTACAGTTTTCATATTAAAGTTTCAACGAATATGGTTATACATAGAATTTACTTAATTGCAACACTAATACGTACTTCATTGAATTGCAGGAATCCAACAAATTGCTCACCCAAAACAACCAACAACTGAGCCAATAAATGATGAGCATCGATCAGCGCCTCCAAGCTTTCTTTTAAATGCAACAGGCGTCTGGCTCGGGATCTCAGCCACCATTTACTCATCATTTGCAACATAATGAGGAAGAGGAAGAGGAAGAGGAAGAGGAAGATGAACAGGATGATCTTCACCTTGGTGATTGAGTTGGTTGCAGTTTTTCTTCGGCTGGTGACTCTTCTGCTTAGTTCTTTATGAAGTATATCTCTTACTGCTTGCTTCCCCTCCCCTTTGTGCTTATTTCACTCTCCTTCCCTTGGTACTTATTTAATTTTCCTCCCATTTAGCGCTTGCTTCTCCCTCTTCTGCAAACATATAACTTTATTCTCAATTACTGGCAATTTCTGGTTTGTTTGAATTTGTGATTTGTGATATGTACAGACTTTGTTTGGAACCTGTGGTTTGTAAATTAAAAACTCTTGGTTAGAAGTGTGGTGTTGGATGTGATATTCTATCTTTGTGTGGCTTGAAATTATTGAGAACGCTTCGAATGAAATCATATTTGAAGCCATTGGATGATGATTGAGTGCAAAGAGCTTGTAAATTTCTTGCAGGGATTGAAATGTATGTATTGAGGGATAGATAAAAAACAAGCGTTTTTATTTTAAAAAAAGATAAACTTAGTGACGGAATAGCGACGGAATAACAAAAATTTATTTTTTTGGGGCAGGGGTGGCGACGAAATTTTTGATGCGTGGCCATCAGAGACGGACTTTCTGTCGTTAAGTCCGTTGCTGATGGCGACAGATTTTTATTCCGTCGCCTCCCCTGCCCCGCCAATTTCCCCCGCCAAAAAAAGTATGTCGTAATTTTTGTCGCTGAATCCGCCGCCAATGACGACGGAATTTCAAAATTCCGTCGCAAGGTACTCAGCGACAAGCGAAAATCCGACAGCAGTATTTTGTCGCTAATTCCGTCGTTGATATAAAAATTTCATCGCTGATATAACTTATTCCGTCGCTGATTCCATCTGTATTGGGTCTTTTTCTTGTAGTGATTGTTGAAAGGCAGGACTATCTTAATTAATAAGTTAAAATTAATGGGTACAAACTCATTAAAAATTTTGGCTGCACTATCTATACTACTATCATGAAATTTAAGAAAACATTAACTAAGATTCCCAACATATTATTGAGAGAGGGGTAGGCATAGGGTTCCCAAAAAAAAAAAAAAAAAAAAACTAGAGATTAAGATAGAGGGGGATGAAGACGTAAAGTTCCATTTTAGTAGATGATAAATTATTCATGAAAAAAATGTAGGGATATATAGTGGCATATGTGGTGGGGTGGCAATGCAAGGAGGATAGATGTACATCCCCTATGGGAAGACAGGAGACTCACATGTCTTTAACACTTTTGTTTTTTCTTTTTTAGTGATGGACTCAATAGTGGTACTCGGGGACCAGAATATAATTATAAAAAATGTTATTAACGCATGTCCTTAACGCTACCAATGTCTTCAGTAATAATAGTCATAAATAATAAAAAATTTATTATAATTATGTTACTTAATTCCGACTTTTAAACTAGACTATTCAAAGATGGCGTTGAGAGGAATTTTTTAAATTGGATTTGCGTATGAAAAAAAAAAGTTCTTATAATCATGTTACAGACAATTTATCTTATAATATATACAAACGCCTCTATAAAATAGTATACATAGTTTAAAGAATTTAATACGTATAACCTGACAAGATAGTATATAAATGTATTCAATGGTTAAGAAAATTACATTTTTTGAGCTTAAAGAAATTTATAGTTGGAATACAAAATTTTATGCCATGGTTCTCTTTTGATGACAAATTGCAGTTGCAATAAACTTCTATCACCAAGGGATATAACGTAAGTAATTTGTCACTTAAAAAATAATATACACAACATTAAAAGTTCCAAAAGCCCAAGATGTCCATGAAAGATGAGAAATTAAATGCAAAAGTGTTTAAACGACAAAAATTGGAAAAAAGTTAGAAAACTAGAAAAAAATTGCAAAGAGCTTACAAGCACTTTACAGCAGCTTAAGTTGTAATCTTAAAGGTCAAGCGAACATGCCCAACTAAAGTTGTATGCTTAAAGGTAAAGAGAACATGTGCCAAGAAACTGTGAGCAACCAAAACATGCAAATCATTTATAGCTCATAAAACTCCATGCAAATAATCACAATTAAATTACAATATCAAAAATAAATAATTATTGTATAATAGGTAAAGTAGATTGCATAAGCGAAAATATCTTCCCTTGAAAATATCTACATTCTAATCTCATACAAAATACAATCAATTACAAATATTTGAAGTTAATGTTTGGTCCAAGCTCGGTAATTTAATTTTCGAGTTACAATTGACAACTCCGTTAGCATCACAATAATAATGTGTACTTTACATCTACTAAGAAATGGAATAATTTAAAAAGTTACATCATGTTACAAGTGAAATGATTCCATTTCTTGAATGAAATTTCAGCATCGACACCACAAACCAAACACCCGGGAAAAACAAATAAATCAAAAACAAATTTGTTTTATCTGTTCTGATCAACAAGTTTATGTCAGTACATTACTCCAATATATGTAGGTATGAATAAAGATGAAAGGGAGGTTATGGATAAAGACTCTTCGATTGCTATGTAAATACAATAATTCATTATATAGTTAGTTCATAGTGATGCCACATTAAAACAATAATTTTCACCCCACAATTTAACATCTAATTATGATTTTTTTCCACTATTAGTTAAAGTTTAGATTTAAACACCCATTTACCTTATATAATTAACAATAACAATTATTTGCATCCAGATAACCATTATCTCATTGATTAAATTGAAGGCGAATATGGCACAATTGCTTCCATTTAAGGACCAAAAGTTTAACGACCAAAAGTTTTTAAGAGCATTAACAAATTACCACAACATAATGGTTATCTTAAGTGAGCTGTTTTTACTATACTTATTGTTGGAAGTCAAAACTATGTCAATTAAAAAGAAAAAAATTGATAGGAAAATGCTCTTCAAATTTGTTTTTAATACACTATCTAAACTACCATCATGAAATTAAAGAAAACATTCACAAAAAAATCACAATTTTCTTTTGAGATAGGGGTAGGCATAGGTTCACCAAAATTAAAGTCAAGACTATTTCAAATGAATTTCACGTGGGTCAATGGATGATACTAAGTTAAGTTATACATAAGCATAATTTGGATCATGCTTACTCCCTTTATTCCTCTTTTTCCACAATAATCATTTCCAATTTTTCTATACTTATCACAACAGTCTTCATACTATTATAATTGATATCTTTGCTTATCAAACCAAGATGTATATTACAATTCATGTTCAATATTACAACTTTTATATGGAAAATTTAGTGTTTGCACCAAAGCCAAACGAATATCTAAGATATGAATTGTTAAAGTTTTTAAGGGATATTATTTTTGTTTCTAAT
The DNA here is from genome assembly GCA_029747015.1 of Carnegiea gigantea. Classification (NCBI taxonomy): domain Eukaryota; kingdom Viridiplantae; phylum Streptophyta; class Magnoliopsida; order Caryophyllales; family Cactaceae; genus Carnegiea; species Carnegiea gigantea. Next base: position 17,473 of record JAKOGI010000868.1, on the reverse strand, counting down.
ATAATAATTGACCAAATATTATTTTCCATACAAGATATTAACACCAAAGTTCTATTTCAAGGACAAATATAATAACACTTATGTTTATATCTTTTTAATACAGGGAAACACATATTGGAAAATGGGGAGACAAGCAATCCTATAATTAAGAAAGACCAAATTCAAGGTAAGTAATCCATTCATACCATTGAAACCTTGCTTTAACAATAAAATAGTAGCATGCTTACATGAATATGTTACCCATTTTTGCTAACAAAAGTTATAGTTGCCGTTAAGGCAGCTATCGATGTTTAACTTGTAAAGAATATGAGGCTTTAACTTGTAGATTGACAATACTTTTCCCTAAATGCAGTGACCTTCTACCACGCTAGGGTTTTAGACCTCAACAACCAATTAAAGAACAGACATGTTTGAATAAATTTAGCATTCATAGAAAAGGCCTTCTTCTAAAAAAAATAGAAAAAGGAAAAAAAAGGAAACATTTGATAAGTACTTCTACTTCGCCATAAAACAAAAATTGAAAACCATCTTTTTAGAGGCTTTCTTTCGTCCATAAAAAGAATGATATAAGAAACTTTTTTAGATAATTACAACATTATAATAAAAATAATATATATAAAAATAATAGGATATCCACATACATATTAAAAAAAATGTGAAAGCATGCAGTTCCATTAAATTCATAGATACTAAATAACATGACTATATCATAAATAATACAATCTTTGAAAATATTAATTTTCATGTAAGATGATATGACACACTTTTTCATATAACACTTCTAATTGAGGTTCATATGTGAACGATAACTTTAAATTTTGCTTGTGTAAGTCAAAACAATATCCAATATATTGATTTAGGCCTACTGACATGTATATCCACTGAAGCCAAGGAGTTGACATATGCTGAGTTCCCTAAGAAGTTTGTTTGGAATGAAAACTACAAAGTTTGGACGCTAAGAAAACAAGGTACTTGCCTTGGAAGAATAGTGTACGTCCATCCTATTGCTGGAGAGAAATATTACCTTAGAGTATTGTTAAACTCGGCAAAAAGACCTACCAGTTACGAAGTCATTAGAACAGTGAATGGAGTAGGGTACCCAATATTTAAAGGAGCTTGCTATGCACTTGGGCTTCTAAATGATGACAAAGAATGGAATGATGCTCTACTTGAAGCAAGTCGATGGCTACAGCTTCTCAATTAAGAGAATTGTTTGTGACAATTCTACTCTTTTGTGAAGTTAGTGACCCAGTCCAATTTTGGCAAACCAACGAGCAACTCTTATAAGAAGATATAAGAAGAGGAAACTATTCAAAAATCCAAATCTCATGCTTTCACAAGAACAAATTTTGATGTTTTGCTTGGTCGAGATTGAAAAGCTGCTCAATACGAATGGTAAGAGCTTAAGCGATTTTGAAGGCCTACCCCATCCAAACTTGGAAGAAATAAAGTGCCTGGACAATAGACTCATTCACGAGCAGCTAATATATGATGTTCATGAGCTAAAAAGACAACACGATGAATGAAAAAGCTCCTTAAATCAGCAATAACTTGAAGTGTACGAGTCTGTCATACACCATGTCACAAACAATGAAGGCGGTGTGTTTTTTGTATATGGGCATGGTAGCACTGGAAAGACATATTTATATTGCACAATAGCAGCAAAGTTGAGAAGCGAAGGAAAGATTGTACTTACTGTTGCTTCCTCGAGTAAATATTTCAATAACCCATTGAATTATCAATTCTAGTGCCCCAAGGTTGATTTATAAATATTTTAATTACCCTACTTTAAATTAAAAATTTACTAATCAATATTGATACATATATACAAATCTAATGCAAATGTATTCCTCGTCTAATTTGGTATTGCTTCTTTACTCTTGCCTGGAGGTCGAACAACACATAGCAGATTTGACATACCCATAGACTTGACTAAAACAAGCACATGTGAGATACAGTCGAAAAGCCAATTGGCAAATTTGTTATGTAAAACTTCACTCATTATATGGGATGAAGCACCCATGGATCACAAGCATGCATTCGAAGCTGTGTACAGAAGCTTAAGAGACATCATGGGTTTGAAAAACAATGAATCAAGATTCAAATTATTCGGAGGGAAGACATTGCTTCCCGGTGGTGACTTCTGACAAGTTCTTCCAGTTGTCACTAAAGGAAAAAGACAGGACGTGGTCCAAGCTACAATAAATAGATCCTACATATGAGACCACTGTCAAGTGCATATGTTGACAACTAATATGAGGGTACGTGAGGAAAGGACAAACGGGGAAAAAGATGAAATAAGAGAATAATTCAATAAATGGATTTTAGATGTTGGAGACGGGTTGTTTGAATCAAAGACAAGGGATGGAGAAGGAGAAGCCACACGGATCAAAATCCCAGAAAAGTATATCCTTCAACACAAAGGTGACCCTGTTAGCACCATTGTCAACAGTACTTACCAAAGCTTTGATCAACACTGGCAAGATGAGACATACTTAAAAGAAAGAGCCATATTGACTCCATTAAATGAAACAGCCGATGAAATAAATGAATATATTTCAAACTACATTCAAAGCCTGGAAATAGTGTATAAAAGTCATGACGAAATATGCCCGGGCTCAATGGAGTCATGTGAATAAGAATGCATGGTCCCCACTGAATACCTTAACACATTGAACTTCTCAGGCCTCCCAAGCCATGTCCTAAAGCTCAAAGTGGGTCTCCCAGTAATGTTATTGAGAAACATAAATCCAAGACTAGAACTTTGCAATGGAACAAGATTGTTGATAACACATTTGGGAAGATATATTATTTAGGGGAAGATACTCTTCGGAAATAAAATAGGCACCAAGGCCATCATCCCAAGAATAGTACTAAGATCAAGTGATCCCAAATTCCCATTTGTCATGAAGAGAAGGCAATATCCTTTAAGAGTATGCTATGCCATGACCACCAACAAGAGTCAAGGACAATCGCTGAAAATAGTGGGAGTATACTTACCTAAACCAGTGTTTAGCCACGGGGCAACTGTATGTAGCAATGTTGAGGGTAACATCACCAGATGGACTGAAATTCCTAAGTAACGAAGACGACGTCAATTACAAAGGGCACATAAGAAACATAGTATACAAAGAAGTCTTCAATAACATACCAACGGAAAACAAGTATAATTCTAACTATTAGCACATTTATACATACATACATACATACATACATACATACATACATACACACACGCACACACACACACATATATATATACATACATACAGATATATATAGACACAACACACACACACACACACACACACACACACACACACACACACACACATATCTTACACAAAATTTATATTTTTAAAATTTTCCTTTTGCAGAGATTGGGACAGTGCGCCATTCAGGAAACGAGAAGTTGACATATGAGGTAAACAATGCTAACAGTAACTCTCAAAATAGCATAAACTATCAATTTAATGCAACACTTTTCTTTGCACTTCACTACCAAATTGGAAATAAATTAGAATATAAGAGGTTCCATTACGTATTACTTATACATATCCTTCAATAAAGGCCTCATTGAAGAAATTCATCTAATTGCAAACTAATAAAATAAATATGAAACTACTACTATTATGACCAAATTAGGATGTCAGTAGCGCTAATTTTGACCACCTTTTGTAATAATTTTGACAATCAATTAATTCTTAGAAACCTAACAATGCTACATTAAGATCTAAACAGCTACAACTTAGTAACCCAAGCCCAAGTGAACCAATGCAAATTACATGATCAATGAACTTTAAAATTTCATCATTAACCATGAACTACAAAGAATGAGAAATGGCCATTGCATTGAAAAAATATTACTATCTCATAATCTCAATCAACATAACACAGTCACACTAAAATAATAAAAGAAAATTTAAAATAAACAAATAAAAGACAAGGGCCATTATTGAAGGAGTTCTAAACCATATATTCGATGGTTAATTTGATGGCTCAAGCTCGAAAGAGAAAAATTGTAGCTTTAGCATTACGACAATAATCAAATTACAATAAGCCCAAAAATATGGAACAAAAATCCAACAATTATAATTATTGGTGCATTAGAGAGGTAGGAAGTTAAGGAAAATAGGATAGAAGAAGTAGATGCCAAACTCACTCCTTTTGGTAAAATAAACCATCAGAAGGAATCAAAATAGGGGAAAATAAATTGTCATATTTTTCATTTATTTATCATGAACAATTGATTCCTTAAAATTTCCATTCAGAAATTAGTTACTTTTATGCAAACGGCAAATGTGGGCCAAAGATTACATGTTTTGTTAGCACTACATATTGGCCTTAATTAATAATTTAAAACTACAAAGTGTGTGTCATATAATACCAGTAATGCTTAAAATTTCAGTGCCATAACACATGTACTAACACTATCTCAGTTATTAATAATTTAAAATCATGTAACTCAATGTTATTTTACCTTTGCGAGGAAGTACAACTTCAATTTGAACTTCAAGAGGATCATGCATGTTAATTTTGGGTGAGCAAGAATCTCAAGTTCGCCATCAAGAGTATCACATTTGAAGGTACTACAATATATCCTACATTAAAGTTCAATAATAAAGGGCTCTTTCTTCAATCTCCCAAAGATTGTAAATCATAACATCTACCTTGGTTCTCTTAATGGTGCTTTTTGTTTAAATAAATTAGCAACGATAAAATACAGTAACTGAGTATTGAATGACCTCTTCTTAACTTCTATAATTCATGATAGAAGGTTTGACACCCATAATACTATCGAGATAAATTCACATTAACATCTTTTCCTTTTCGAAGCTCAACAATGCAAACATACCATCAAAAATAATAATTCAAAGTACAATATTTAACAACAACCCATGCGTAGCACGGGCTTAAGTACTAGTATCTTACTAAAAGACACTTCTTAAGTGTCCTGTATTAGTCTAAGAATTAGATTACAATGTTTTTAAATTAAAAAAATGGTATGATCAAATAATGAAAGCATATTACAATTTATAGATTGTGTGAAATCATCTTTTATCTATAATTTACTACAATTCTAAAGTACACGCATTATATGCCATCGCGGATAAGGTTTGTCCGATTAGAGTGTCATTTAATACTTTTTCGACATAACCGATGCATATTTAAACTTAGTCATTTATAATTAAGTGTAATCTTTAAGAATTTGATCATCATAAAGTACATTAATTTAGAATGTTTTACGGCAAAACAAATACCATAATTGGGAAAGCAAATATTCAAATGGAAATTACATTTAATTCCCCTGGACGAAGAGGAAGCAAATCAACTAAGTGCAATTTAAAAATACAACACTGTAACCGGTAAAATCAAAATGATGCTTAACATATACGTGCATTATTCTTGCTTTTAAAATTTAGACTTCTAACTTTAAAATTCTATCTTTATTGACAGTACATAGTGCTAGAAATTCTGTTTAGAGAGCCAAGTAGCCTGAATTCATTATCAAATGTCAAAACATAAATTTAATTATGAGAAAGCAAAAGCGAAACAAAACGGAAGTGACAAAGCTCGAGTGGACGGACGAGCCTGACGCATAGCGTGGCTGTTAAAAGCAAGGGTGATGATACATGCCTTCTCATAAGATACCTTTAAATATTTTATTTTATTCTAAATTAATATATTTTACAATTTAAAATCATCAATTTTTAATAATTATATTAAATTATGAATTGCTAAGTTGAAATATTTATCGCTACGCCTGCAAAGTAGTAAATAACGGCCTAACTAGATCAACAATATTTAAAAGAGCATATAAGACGTTTGTGTTTAAAAATGTTGTAAATTATGAATAAAAATGTGACTTTACATAATATATAAGCCGTGATATATTTTCACTACTCAATATATCATTTTTTAATTTAAAAATATAATAATATAATTTTTAAGTCAAAACAAAATATTTAGAAGTATCTTCTTAGTTGTTAGAAGGCATTTATCATTTTACTCAAAGTAAATCCACTTTTCCAAATTTTGCAGCGCATTAAGTCTGCGTCAGTGCCCACCACCTTATAACCCGGACATACACAGCAGTCAGCACACACTCACTAACAATCACCAAGAGATTCAGCCTTATAAATTAAGAGAGACAAAATGCAAGGAAAAGTCTGGCCATTGACGATCCTACCATTGCTATTGGCAATGGTGAAGGGGCAGAGTATACCTGTGAAGCTCGACGGCTTCGTCTATGGCGGCAACACTTCCGAGTTCAACCCCAGTCGGATTCTCATCGAAGCATTCTTCGACCCCGTTTGCCCCGATACCCGCGATTCATGGCCGCCTCTTAAACGGGCACTCCATTACTACGGCTCTCGACTCTCCCTCATCGTTCACCCTTTCCCTCTTCCGTAAGTTGTCTGCTTGGATTCATTGACCAATCACTCTGTTTGGATTTTAAGTTTTATCGTTCTCCAGTGTTTAATTCAATCTCGTGGGTTGACTCCCGCCTTTGCGTAGGTGTGGACTTTATGACACCATTATGAAGAGTTCACCAATCCTAAGTTTGGAACATGGAAACCAGGAGAGATTTATTTAGTGAGGCCTTTTCCTTCTGTTTTTTTGGGGATATGATACAACAACAACAACAACAACAAACAACCCAGTGTGGGTCCCATTTTCACGGGATCTGGAGAGATTCAGGTGTAGGCAATCTTATCCCTACTAGCATTTCTGCCCGTAGAGAGGCTGATTCTGAGAGATCCACGTAAAAGAAATTTTGAAAAAAATGCGCAATTTAGGCAGTTTTTTCCTGCTCAATGCTCAGTGGTGGACGATTGGTAGGAAGTGATTTAATTCAATGTGATGTAACCAATTTTTTTGAAAAAAAAAAATTGACTGAAGTTGTATTATCAATTATTGTTACAATGTGACATCAGAGAGCTATTTCCATTCTTGTGATTGGAGTACTAAGCAGTTGACGATTTTTGAATCTGGTGTGTAAATGACATTCATTTTGCAATGTTGGAAGTAACATTGCATTGATCGGATCCCTGCTGTGTCAACGAGGCCAACTCTTCTTATTGGTTTGGGTTTTGTTCGTTTTGTAACGGGTTTGGAAGTTCATACTGAATGATCAACAGATTGGATGGAGAAATTAGCTGGGGACTTCTCTACTTTCGTCAAAACTACTATTCGTTAATAGACTAATTAGGCTGATTTGATGATCCTCTAATTGTATTGTGGGTACCATGAGAATGCATATATTCAACTGCAGTTGTGATTTCATAGAACTCTAATTGTATTGTAGGTATCATGATAATGCGTTCGTCAGTTCTCGGGCACTGCATATTGTAAATGAATTGAACAGTTCTGCAACGTTTCCCTTATGGGAAAAGTTCTTCAAGCATCAGGTGAAGTTCAATGGATGTTGTTCTCTTTCGCTTGTTTCTTGAATTTAGTTGTCGCATGTTTTTGGCAGTAGGCCCCTCCATGTCATCGTTCTTTAATGAATACCTGGTCCGTTGTACGACCATCTTGAGTGCCAATAGCATTTGTTTGTCATCTTCTAAATTTTGGTATTACTAGTAGTTGATAATCATGAAAACTTGTTTTTCTTACAATGTTATCGATAGGGTCATGCTTAACTTGCTATATTATAGTTGGTCATCTTTACAATCCACCCCCCCTCTTTTGCACTAAAGGAGTAATGCTTTTAGATGTCACCTGTACACTGCACCTAAGCGGGAGTTGGGGGGGGGGGGGGGGGGGGGAAGGGGTGTGTTTGGATTTTAAAATTAGCAGGATACTTTGACATGGTTTTGTTGAAGTTGGCCATAGTGGATCGACACATTATGCTCTAGTTGATGAGAACAGATATGTGGGAGTGCTGTGCAGCTTTGGTTCTATATTAATCTTTTCTATATGTTGCCTATTATTCAGCTCCCACATTGTATGCGACTCTAGTGTGGTTCATCCGCTTGCTTTTTCCCTTCACTCTTTTCTTCCCCCTGACTGCTACCGTCGAAATCATCATACAGTCTGCTCTGTGCTCCTACACTCGCTGTAGTGGTGGTTTGACATGCATTATCTATGGATTATACATGAATCTCATTCAGACATTCATTTGGATGCACCATGGACTGTCTTATCCTGCACGTTACTTTGTGTGAAATAGCTTTTCCTTAATCTTATATATTTTTGAAATTATAGACATACGGAAACAATGCTTGTTTTTCTAGTATATGCTGCTAAAATGGCAAAGTGCTGAAGCCTGTGGCCACATTATCCCATCTGCCTCCCCCCCTCCCTACAATACTTTTTCTGGGCGTGCTTCTTCCACTTTGTTTTCTTTTTTGATATATGGTTTTCTCATCGTAATTTGTTTATAACATATGTGTCTTTTGGCTTTCTTTTTTTTTCCCCCCATTCAATAAGCTAGTCTTGGGAAAATTTTATTATGATATGCATGAAATTGGTCGTACCAATGCTGATCTAGCCTCTGGATGAACTTTTTCCATTTTGTCTACTTATGAGTTTTTTTTAAAAGACAATGAACGGAAAGATTTTGATCATTGTTTTAATCATTAAAGAAACCAAAGTAAAATGCGATCCATGTTTGCTCTTGAAAAGCTTCCTCCCCCCACTACAGTGCACCAATGTGTGTTTTAATTTTGCTTTTCCTCTGGCTTCAGCTGGTTTGGTCCACCACTTTACTGCTTTCCGTCTCCCTTCAGTCACTACCTATGTAGTTTCTTTTCAAGATAAATGACCAGCGAAGTCCTCTTGTATCATTGTTTTATTGAGAAGTGATCAACAATAATCTCCAATAACACTTGAATTGCATTCTTGTTTGTAAACTGAAGCCTAGGATGCATATATATGCTTCTTAAAAGACAAATTGGTTCGCTTAAATTCTTGAATGTCTATAACTTTTCCTATAAAATTATCGCTTTTAGAAATATGAGTTTACCTCTACATGAAGTTTGATTCTTTTATAGGCACTAAATGGAATTGAAAGGGCAGGGATAAGGGCCCTGTTTGTTTTCTTTTTTTTTTTTTTTGGGGGGGGGGGGGTTGTTGATGAGGTGTATAACTTGTATGCTACAGGCTTTGGCATATGTTTTTCACAGTGAGTGAATCCTCATGTTTTGCAGGAGAAGTTCTACAACAAGAAGACGATCAACATCAGCAGATCTGAAATTGTAGAGCATATCATAGATTTTGTCACACCATCAGTGGGCAATACTTACTCTTCTGCTATTAAATCTGCCTTAAATGACAGGAAAACTGATCTGAAAACAAGAGTCTCATTCACGGTAAGAGTGGGAGATAATTCCCCCTAGTCCCATATTGAATGTAGGGAAGGCAATGGGGCGGATACGGGATGGGTTCAACCATACCCGCACCCATACCTGTTTTCGAAAATCGTACCCATACCTGTTTCTGTACCGATCAGGTGTTAAAAAATAAAACTCATACTTATGTCTATCGGGTTTTGCAAGTTTGCGGGTTTTATTCGAGTTCACATAGAGAATGAAAATTAATACCCATATGCAATCCGTATTCAAGTACGATATATATTTGTGTCATTATAAGATTGCAAAGTCATGATATTTTGGGAAATTATTGTTTAAAAATGTGAAATTAAGTACATTATTGATTAATTTTTTGTTAGAAGGGTTGGAGTGGACTTAAACCGGAAAAATATTAAACCAAAATAAGTTTTTTTTAAATCTTATTATAAAAACGAGTATGGGTGGGGTGCGGGTACGGACGGGTGAGGGCTATACACATACCTATGCCCATACTGTATCTGTTTTTTAATACCTATCTCATGTCCATTTAAACCCCCTTTTCACAATCCATTTGGGTTTTAAATGGGGTGGGTTTTGCAGGTTTTAAATGGGTGCAGATTTTATTGTCATTCCTAATTGAATGACTCTTTTAATCATGGGCCACACTACCTTCTACTATCTCTGTTAGAAAAAAAGAAAAAAGAGGATTGTTTAGCAAACCATTATCTTTTAGTAGTGAAGAGTGAACAGAAGGGAATAATTTTCCTGAAAAATGAAATTTTTCTTCAGGAACTTAATTTATGCACCAAATATTCTCGATTGTTTGGTCTAACACTGGATAAATGATCTTCTAGATAAGAGATATTATGTAGATCAATATCCTTAATTATAAATCCAATGCAAGAAAGAAGTCCCTCATTTTTTTTGGGGGGGGGGGGGGGGGGGAAGGGGGAATTGCGTTGCTGACGTGGTTTTGGATTGCTACCTTAGTTAAGGCTTATTACAGAAATTTAAACACTTACAAAAAGAAAATAATTTTCATATATCCCGCTAATACTGAAAATTCAATAGAATATTTTCTAAGTATGGCATTTTCCTTTGCCAAATGCACCCTTAACTCATGGAGCATTTGTATTCATGTCTACATCTGAATGCAGTATGGTTGCTCAAGAGGCGTCTTTGGGACACCGACTTTCTTTGTGAACGGCTTTGCCTTGCCTGATGCTGGTTCATCAATAGACTACAAAGGATGGAGGAAGATTATTGATCCACTAGTTAGCGCAAAGACGAAACATGCAATTCATCATTTCTTGTGAAGCTCGGTCGAAAAGTATCTTGTATGCTTGTGTGAACCGCTATTGAGGTTTCTACCTTCTTTTAGTTGATGAATCTTGAGAACCATATGTTGCCAATTTGGGCGGGACATCGTAAGTAAATAAACTTGCATTTACAAACTGGTTCAGCTCCTCTTATGGAATCTTCTTCTTGTATCCAATTATAAACAACACTGGTTGAATGATTTATGTGTCTGACTGGAGGCCTATGGGGCTTTTTTCCCCCCCTTTTCCCGATTATTGATAAGTCACATGAAGGGCCAAGTGTGCAACACATGATAGACAAAATAAACACGCCAGCAAACTGTACAATCAAACAAGACACGATACTATCCAATGTAAAATATTTCAGAGTCTCACAACTAAAAGAACAAGGAAAACTGAATTGGGCCGCCCACAAGTGTAGGACAGACTCTAAACCAACTCTACTGGGTGATAACACCACGGGGAAAACTCCTTTATGCATCCCTGAACTGAAGACCACAGCTTCCTTTTCAATTAACGATGTAGCTCAAGGAGTCCTATGGTTCAACATATATCAGAAATGAGATATTCTGATCCCTTCGTGAGCCTGACTCAACCCTACTATATTCATCTCCAATGTTGATTAATTTTTTCATTTAAGAGATGAAAAAAAAAAAAATCTGAATTAATCCTAAAACTTGGCATCAATAGAAAATCATGTACTATCTTGTGAAACTCTCATAATCATATGATCCAATTTTTATTTCTTTATTGTTTGTCCTTCTTATGTCTGACACTTCTTATGAGACAGTGTAACTTAATATGAACTTTTGCTTAGACACATGAACCATTATAGGTGGTTACACTTCTTTGTGGCTAGAACATTTCATTATTATTATTATTATTATTATTATTATTATTATTATTATTATTTTGTTTTTGGTCTTTTATTGGCCCAAATCAAGTAATGGTTGACTCATAAGAGGTAGAACTATCCAACATAGGTTGTCCAATTGATAAGACTCGAATTTCAATACAAACATTATACTGACTATAGTTTATAAGGCAGCGTTGGGTCTATATACCCAAGCAACCATATACTGTAATTTTTTTTTATTTTTCCAAAACTCATCCCCTATTTTCATAGTTGCCCTTTCACAGTAAATAAATTTGTGTGTTCTAAATCATACTACGTCAAATGTGTCTACAGACTTGAGTCTATAATAATTTTTTTTTCTTTTTTTAGGGGGATCGAACTCAGTCTAGGGTATCTTGACAAATCTCCTTGACTCACTTTTGAATTGAGCGCTTGTCTTATTCCTATAAACTATTTTGGAGTGGGCCAGAACAGTAGCCAATAGCCCAAGATTGAAATGACCCAAGTACATCTAAAATTTGCGGATTCATTAGGCTTTATTAGATCCATTAGAATGGTAATGAACTGATACAAAGTATATCAATGTGGGTGGTATAGGGGACTAATCAAGGTCTTTAATATTTGCTTACAAAATTTTACTGGTTATGATAATTTGTATCCTCTTGCTATCTCACATAATTAGATAGGAGGTTAATAAGATAAAACACTAACCTTAATTTAAAAAGACCAGCTACGTAACACACCCCCCTTAAAAAAAAAAGTATACAAGGAATAAATGGTTCTTTAGATGTTCATAATAGTTAGTACCAGAACAATGGAAAAAATATGAAATTTCAACAAATAAATTACTATAAGCATGAAAATATAGGAGTCTAACGCGATTTGCATACACAAAAGTCATTGTAGCTAGCAATTGCATAAACTACATAACTTCAGCTGTATAAGATCACTACAGCCGTTCTTGTTCTTGGATTCAACCAATTGATCTAAACTATCTGCTAGTCTGATGAAGAATGTTGCAGCAAGAAAGAGACACATGCTTCAGCTTGAAAGGCACTTTTGATCACTCGGTGTTGACCTGCTGCTGCCTCTAGCATGTGCTAACAAACCAAGTTAACTATAAATGTCCTCAATTATGTATATTATGTACGCCAATTTAAACAGACCAAATTTATTTAAAAAAAAAAATTAAACTAATAACTAGATTCCGATCTAGAAAAATGTATTCTTCGTGCACTTTCAACTTTCTACTTTATTTGAGCGTGAGGCGTGAATGATTGCCACACTTCTCGTATCATAGCAACATTTTAATTTTGATTGCGATAGATTTGGCAAAGCTTACCTGAAACTTGAAAATCCAAATTAAATTCATAATGTCCAAAAATGAATCGATGCTCAAAATAGGCTAATCCGAGTTAGACCTAAAGTGAACCAAAGTCAACCTGAGTTTTTTTTCCCTCAAAAGTTGTTTGTCGATCTTTGCAAGACAATTTGTTAGGCTAAACATTAATTGACCTGTTGGAGTATATGTGTCGAGTAGAGTAGCTTCGGAATCGACCACCCACTCAACTGTATTGCTAACACTGTTTACCTCTGAGAACTCAGTAACAGTGACATCTTTAGTGAGAATGGCTTGAACTTTGTTCAACTTGGATTTGTTGCCCACTAGTCCGTACCCTTCTCGGCACTGCTCTGTTGGACGACCATACTTGTCCTATGCATAGCATTTGCCTTTAGACTTCTTCAAGTTGGATCCTTGTTCCTGGACCCAGTTGTTATGCCTCTCCCATGGAACTAATTTGGGCCCTTTCCTTTTGATCCCTTGGTGCTATCAAACTTTAGACCTCAATCAGATTAGCAGCAGATGAGGAGTGATCCAAATTTGTTTCCTTGGATTGACTTCAGTTTTGATCCTCAATTTTAATACGTGCAATCAGTCCTTGAAGTTTAAAATCCTTTTCCTTATGCTTCATGGTAGTAATGTAATTAGACCACAAAGGAGGTAGTTTGTCCAACAAGACGTTGGCTTGAAAAATATCACACATGTTCATACCTTCATCCAAATTCAACACATAAATTCTCACACTCATGAACTTGTTTCAGAGCAAATTTATCATCAAACATTCTAAAAGACATCCACGTATTAGCATGCTTCTTATGCCCAATATCATCCGAATCATACTTAAGTGCCTCCCAAAGTTTCGGTTGTGGGGGAAGCCAATTCTGCTGAATTCCATGTATTGTGGCTTACAAGTAGCCATGATAGTGGCTTACAACCAAGTCTACAACAGAAAGAGAGGACATATTCAGTTGAAGCACAAAATCATGAGAAATTGACAAGAGATAATGTCATATCACATAAGTATGTAAAATCATAACGGAATCTTACGGATCTTTTCATCAAACGCCTTGTTCAGTGTAGTGCAAGCATCAACACAACGAATGAAACTTAAGCCCATTAATTGAGTAAGTGAATTGTGATGGATGCCCACCTTGTACAAGGTCGAAGTTTAATGGGTCAAATGAAATCAAGGAACAACTTAATGTTATTTGTACTGCAACCTATTCCTATGGATAAACCAATAGTATTTTCATTTATTGTCAAATGTTTTACCTCTGGTTCTTAATAAGTCCATAGCTTTGATGGTGGTGCATGATAGTATGCACCTTTTGGAACTCACCTATGTGAATATAGGAGTTCATGCTCACCCCTTGTGGAAGTTTTTGGACTAAAAACTCTTTAAAGCATTCACAGAAGTCCACGTACTGAAGCAAGGATTTTAATGCATCATAAGATCGCGAGAACCTTAGATCCTAAAGAAAATTATTGTTCACAATTTGTCTATGTAAACGGCGTTCGAGTTCAGGATATCTTTCGGCTCTAGTAGAGGTATGATAAACTTGTAAACACTAAGTACTAATTCAAGTCTAAAAGATATTGGTATCTATACATTTTCCTCCTAGTTATCTACTACTCTTTTCAGTTGGCGTATCACATTTTCAATCATGTGGGGAATTGTTGGATATATGCTTCTAAAGATTATAGAGAAAAGTCCCTTGTTTTCCAACCTCCTTTTTGTGTCCCATGTTAATATTTTTGCATTTGCCTCAATAGTTTTTATATTCTTCCTTCACATGACCTCTTGTTGGTAAAGAGTCTACGGAAACTTCTACGTTGCACACATGTGCACACGACGCCTATTTGCTGTGCCGGGTGGGCTACGAGCACGGGCATTAGGTCTTTATTGAGTACATTTTTCGAGGTGGGCTTGTAATATTTGTTCTATTAACATTTTTATTCTTGGCAATTGACAATTACTATTTGTTGCGCTTATTAACCGATTTATTTTAGCCTAAAATATTTCCTTGCATTATTCTCTCCATGCCAGTAAATATGATATTCCTATCCCTGCCAGTTTGGGCTTCTCAATTGCCCATAAATCTAGCTTTTACCAATTGTTAGAGTATATGTAATGGTGATCCATAATTTTAGATTATAAGTGGGGGCCACACCCTCCACATAATCCCACAAGCCAACATTTCACTACAAGAATCTGGGTAAATAGAGACCGAAAAATAAAACGGTTTCTAATTAAATTTGGAGACCGAATTCAGAGACTGAAAATGTTGGTATCAAATTGAAATCAATTCAGAGACCAAAATAAAGATGCGGTCTCAATTTGAGACCAATTCAATTTTCGGTCTCAGATTTTGGATACCAATTGTAATTTTAGGGTTCAATTAGATACCACCAAAAAGGTTCGGTCTCAGATTTAGAGACCAAACTCTAAAATTGGTTTCCACTTAAGACCAACACAATTTTCGGTCTCAAATCTTAGAGACCAAATATCATTTCGGTCTCAGATTTAGAGACTCCAAAATTGGTCTCTAATAGAGACTAAAAAGACTTTTGGTCTCAGATTTAGAGACCAATTTCGCAGCTCGGTTTCCATTAGACCAAAATAATTAACGGTCTCCAATTTGCAGACCAAGCTTCTACAGAACTCGGTTTCACTTAGAGACCAAAACTTCCGGTCTCTACGTTTGGGCGAAATTCATCAAAGCGCGGGCTTTGACTCACTACTTGCTGCTCTAACCTCGGTTTCACTCACTCGATCTGCTGAATGCTTCAAGCTTTCACTCACTTACTCACTTCCATCCTCAGCTTGCTGCTTCAAATGCCCAAAACAAGCATTTCAGTCTTTGTTTGCTGCTTCAAACCCCCGAAAAAACACCAAGGTATTGACACTCATATCCCCTCTTCTGTTGGTTCGTTCTCAATGTACATCTTGCCTTTGTTTTTCTCTTCAATTTGAGGTCCGTTTTGATGCCGATTTGTGCTGGCATTTGATGTGTCTTCATTCTCATGGGTCTTGTTTGTTACCAATGGAAGTGCCGATTCCAGGTTTCTATGGTTGTGTGGGGCATTGTGTTTGCCACTAGATATCTTAATATGTGAATACAACTGTGTATGGCTTCATTGGTGTGGGAATTGCTAGCAGCTGAACTGTTTCCCGAGTATGCACACCATGTGTTTGTAAAAATGCCTTAGTTGACAAACACTTCGTTTGAGTAGCTGTGTGAATGTGGAGCTCAGCATCAATATAGCATAGGTTGAGCAAATGTAGAAGGACAAGCAAAGATAATTGTATTCTGTGTAATTTAGAAGTTGGATGCTTTTTCGTTCTCTCTGTGTCCCTCTTGCTTTGGTGCCAAAAATTAGAATTCAAACACAAGAGGTGAGGAAAAAAGGGAAAGCTAGCATTGCTGTGGTATGAAGTATGGGCTTAGGATTAAATAAGTTTTGGATCTTCTGCTTTTGATTATAATAAATTTCTTTGTGGAACTTCCATTGCTTGAAATGCCATTTAGAATGAGAGATCGAAGATTTTCATTATCCATTTACATCGTGCATGTCCTTGTATGTAAAACATGATGTTGTACCTATTAGAAGTTTAGGACGTGTTGATTTCTGTGGCATACTCGGGGATAAATAACCAATGTATTTGATGCTCTGCATTCTCCATATGCCCCTTCTTTCTCTTTAATTTACTTATGAATGTGATTTGTTACCTGTGGTCTGGAAGTAATCTGTTGTTCAATCAATTTGCAAGGCTTTTGTGATGGTGTACTTGGCTTCCATTTTTTTTCCCTTTTCCCACTGTGATGTCATAAGCTATGGATAATTTGCACTTTGTACAAAACAATGATCGTATTTTCAAGTCAATTCGGAAGCCTACTAAAGCTTGATGTGTCTAACTAGCATCTCTCTATTTTCCAGGGAGTTGATGCTTTGGCGGGAGTGGAAGCTGTTATAAGCCTACTGAAGCCTGCATTGATCAAGGTGTTTTTTTTGTTTTAAATATCTCATTCCATGTCTGTAAGTGAGCTTCAGGTTGTTCCTCCTTCCTTGCTGTCAGTCACTGGTTGCAGTAGGGACCTAGCACTTAGTTCAACTAAAATGACACGTGTTCCGTGGGTAAGAAGAATGATGGGGTTAGGGGACTAAGGTAATCAGTAGCATTTGGCTCATCTACAAGCACCAAAGGAAATGATCCTTGATAGTAGTTTGTGGTGATCTAGGATTGCAATTGCAGAATGCTAAGGATGGATGGTTACACTTTTTCAATCATGTCAATGTGGAGTTCTTTGCCTAAACCTTAGGCTCTATGTTTTCACTTTTCAGTTGATCACTTTTAGATGTTTTCTGCAATTTATCTCTAATTCTAAAGAGTTCAATTTGCTAATTATCAACTCTAGTGCTTTTCCAAGAGCATAGAACTTATAGCTTCTGTTACCTCCTTGTTAGTATAAGGGGGTTAGCATCTGCCAATGATGAATTGCATTACATAGCATGAACATCTTGTTTTTCTGCCATGTTCCTCCATTGCTTGTGTTTGTCTATACCTTCACTTATGCAAAGAATAACTTTGAATTTGCATCTCTATTTTTAATTAAGTGTTTGTCTATATATATATATATATATATATATATATATATAT